>OZ038507.1:12874049-12951549 GCA_964036315.1 Acanthosepion esculentum | reverse complement strand
TGCAGGTTATTTAAAGCCACAAAATATTTTTAGATTGTAAAAATTTATTGCAAATAATGAGTTACTGATACAAGACCTACTAATTAGCCTATAGCTGGGGGTAGAAGAGGTGAATTCATCCCTTTTCCAAGAGTATTTGACTTTAAGTGAATATAATGTTCTCAAATGGAATTGGAACTCAGCTCTCTGATTTCCAGTTCCAAGCTATTATCCATTACACCACCTGCAAATTCAAGCTTGCAGCTCCTAGTATTCCCAAGCAGTCACCCATTGAGGTACTGATGAGGCTTAATGTTACTTAACTTCAGTGATTGTATGTGAACTGGTGTTTCAATATATGTCCATGAGCATTATGTATACAGTGTGTGATAGAAATACTTCCCACATATTGGTAAGACATTAGCAAAGACACCATTGCCACTGTCTTACCATTATGTGGAGGTATTTCTGATGCACTCTGTGTGTGCACCATTATATATATATATATATATATATATATATATATATATATATATATATATATATATATAAAACATAAAAGATAACAAACAGGAGACCTCAATCTTACACGTTTCATTTTTATTAAAGCTTTGTCAGATATTGAGAGAAAAAAAAAACTTTGGTATTTTCAATTTTTGGTTCAATTTTGGTACTGTTTATTCGTAATTATGTATGTGTATCTGTCTAGCAGGAGAAGTTCTAATGTTTTCACTTTTGTATGGTGAGTTGGCATAGTTGGGTGATATTCTATTAATCTGGGGCTGTTTTTATATACGTATTCTTTGTATTAAAGAGATATAAGTTAGATTTTTTAAGAATGGATTCAAAGAAGGATGGCAATGTAATGTTTTAGGCGTTATTATTAAAAAATAATGTTATTATTAAACTTTTAAAGTATTTTCTCCTCAAAGAATTGTGTTCTTTTTTTTCTTTTTTTTAAAATTAGGCTGGCATTAGGGAAATCAAAGTGATGTCCAGCATCACTTCCGTGCAATATGAGAGTTAGATTATTTGTCCAAACACAAATCTCTCTTGTGTTTGAAGATGCATATTTTTAGATCATGTGACCTCTCCCCCACATTAAAGCAAAGAGAATATATATATATATATATATATATATATATATATATTACTGTGCCTTACTCTTGGTGTTGTGTAATGACCTGGTAATGGATTGTACTGAAAAGATAATATAGTTATAATTTCTTTATTACTGTCTTTTTATTAGTTATATTATTTTTTAATATCAAGCTTTCGTTTTTCAGTCATCTTCACCATCATAATCATCATTTTTCAAAATCATCACCATCAACAATGATTATTATTATTGCTTTCATTTCTGCGGCCATTTTGTCTGTTACTTATTTATTCCATAAATCATTCATTACTAATTAAACATGATAAAGTGGTCTGCAGGGGTGGAGCCAACCATTGGTCGGATGGAAAAAAATCCTACCCACCAACCATTGAAAATACCAAAGTTCTGTCTTTTTTTTTTCTCTCAATCTTTGACAAAGCTTTAATAATTTGTTCTTTATCTTATCTTCTTTATATATATATATATATATATATATATATATATATATATATATATAATAACAGTAAACTTAGCAAGATTTTTAATAAAAACACCCTAAAATTAAGTTACAGCTGTACTGAAAATTTAGAAAGGATTATAAAAATATATTAATAAAATCTTGAAAAAATATGTATGCCAAAATCAAATAAAGATCCTAAAATGAAATTGGACAATAATAATGAAAAATTATGTAATTGTAGAAACCCTGAAAATTGTCCTTTGAATAAAAAATGCCACATAGAATCCATCGTATACCAATGCGCAATCACATCCATTGAGAATCCAGGTATTGTAAAGATGTATATATAGGATGCACAAGAAATTAATTTAAAATGAAGTGGAGACAAAAGCAAAGTTCCTTCAATAATATTAGAAACTGAAACCAAAGATCCCTATCTAAATATTTTTGGCTTTTAAAATAAATAAATAAAACCCAAACTGTAAAATGGAAAATAATAAATAGAACAAGAACTTGTAGAACCTGGGATGACTCACACCCTTTATGCCTACATGAAAAACTACACATTATGTTTCTAAAACCAAAAATTTATTAAATCAAAGAAATGAAATAACTTTTTTTTTGCAGACACCACCAAATATACACCTTAAAAAATTACTAATTTATAAATGGATAGAAAATTAAATCCTAAAATATATATTTAAAAAATTCCATAATACCATATATAAATAATTACACAATATCATGTAAGATCTATTAGCAAATTAAATAAATTTCAGACCCCTATAAAACTATAGGATTAAAAAATACAACCCAATCATATCTAAGCACCTCTTTAAGAAACTATCAACAAAAAAAAAAAACAAAAACAAATAGACACAAAAAAAGACCAACTAGAACGTCCATCAGTAAGTTTTAACAAATAGTAATTAAAACAACAGAGCCTGGAAAGAGAGGGAAAAAAAAGAAGGCCATTGTAGCCAGACAAAAAATCATCCAACTCAACCTTACACAACTCCAAAAATTTGACATATTCATACTTTCATCAAAGTAGAGACCTCTTGATAATGAAAGAAAACCTCCAGATTACACCTCCATTCCCAACCTATAAATGAGTAAGTGTTTCTTCAGTTAGTTATTCTAAACATCACTTGAAAATGAAACTGAGCTCTAAATTTTAAGTTTAATATTGAAATTAAACTTTAGGACTTGAGTCAGTTTCAAAACATAGTAATTTCTATGTTGCAATGGGCTAATATTTTAAAAAAATAAAATTATAATTTTAAGCTCTACTTCTGTATTGAGCACTGTTTTTAAAGATAAAAACATAAATACTAATGAACTTTGGATCATTAACCTAACTGTTCTTTCCTATTACATCAACACACACACACACACACACACACACACACACACACACAGAGAAACTTTTCATGCCAATGTGTTTCATTCTTTGACTTGCTTTGATAAAGTTCCTCAAGGGACAGAACATATTGGCATAAAAAAGTTTTGCTCTTGTATTTTATTTTGTTATCTTTGCAGATGTTTTGATTGATGAATATGAATATTTCAAATGATAATACTATGAATACCACTGCTGCAAATATTGATGTTTTTTTTTTATTCAAGGCAAATTTAAGAAAATGTCCCAAGGCTCCAACATTTTTGAACTCTAGTTTTTGTCTTCATTTTCTCTTTTAGGTTATATTTCTACCGAGTATAAGTTCTAAACTACTATTCAAATTAATATTTTTCAACTTAGTATCAATGAAAATTGATTTTGTTCAATCAACAAAGAAAAAAAATACTTATAGTTCTACAAGGGCAATAGTGGAAAATCTATTTTTGATGTGTAAACTGTCAGTTGTCTGATATTGGTATCATAAACCTTTGTGAAGTTAGTCAAATTGTTATCTGCATTGTTTCAGTCACTATCTTTGGAGGATTGTCTTATTTGACTACTTTTAACTTGTCATCTGTCTAATCTCTGTTCACTCTAGATGCATAAAAAAATATTTTAAATAATATCAAAGTTTTGTTTTGTGTAGGGTGGAGAGGTAAACCTTCATCAGTAAATCCATGTTAGAAACTAAAACACATGAGTATATTAACTCTGACAAGAAATAAACTTCTAGTGTCAATGGAAGAAAATTTTGTCACTCTAATCATCTTTTATTGTTGAAGAAAATGATAATAGTTACAGAGTTATATTATTTGCATATTGCTTTAGACCTGTGGTTCCCAAAAGGTGTGATACAACTAAAGTGGGTAGCAGGTGAGGTGAAATGATTGAAAGACAAAGATTTAGAAACAGTTTCAAAAAATTCATATGCCAAAAATAAATATGATTTCAAAATTTAAAATATTATTATGGATGACTTGTAATTGCATGCATGAGTCCAGTATAAACAGTTATAAATAATTATTGACAGATTTTTACATTGTGATATTTTTGCATTATACGAAATATTAAGAATATTGTAACTAGGGTTTGTAAATTGGAGGAGAGTTATCAATGACTTTGAATCTGCAGTTATCTCCCATTAACCCTCTCTATGTTTATTTATTTATTTTTAAATGTACTTTTTATCACATAAAATTTGGTGAAACACAAGCATTCATTGCCAAAATGTGACCCAGAGGGAAAAAAGGTTTGAGAACTACTGCTTTAGACCAGGGTTTTTTGAACTGTGGGTCCTGACTCTTCAGTGTGTTGTGAGATAAATCAAATGGATTGCAACAAAAAAAAGAAAGAAAGAAAGAAAAATATACAGCTGAGAGCAAAGTGCAGAACGTAAACAACTCTAAATGTTGCAGAGAACTTATAAATCAATGCTAACTTTTCACCAAGTTAATCTCATATTATATTTTATTTTTTTAAATATAATTTCACATACATATATATATATATATATATATATAAATGGGTGTGTGTTTTGTTTGCCCCTTTGCCTTTGAGATGAATTTGCCAAGATCAGGAATAAAATTAATTTGATTGGCCTTATATTAATAAATCATGTTCTTAACTTTTCTTAAATTTCAGACCTGCATGGATGATACAAACTGCTAAATGTTCTTTTAATTTCCATTTTGCAAATGCTTCTTCTTTTTTTTTCTTTCAAAGTCCAGTGAATGATTATTTCTTTTGGTGTTGAGCCAACCAGCCTTTTCTTTCTTAGCGGCTGTTTTTCTTTAGGAAAAAAACTAACCTCTAACTTAGGCTTCCTTCTTTGCCTAAATCCAGACTGGCCAGATCCTCAAGTGTCCAACCTATGAGACATGATGGATTTTATCCCACTCTTCACTCCAGTCCTCCCAGGTAACTCTACAGGTCAACTATTTTATCAGTGATGTGGCCACATCATCATCATCAACAACCTCAACCACTACCACCACCTTGCCCTCAACCATCACAACCACCTTTGTGTTTTATTCTAGATGTATTCGTAGTGCTAGATATGAGGGGTGACAGTGTGTGCATATATATATATATATATATTAATGCATGTTTCATTAAATAATATAGACAGGTTTTGTCTATTTCAAGGTAATTCCTTTCATATCGTCTAATAAGCTTAATAACATTATCATTGAAAGATGAAAGAAAATCACCATATTGATACATGTTTTTTAATCCTAATCTTTTGGCTTACATAAGCCATCATCAAAGATGACAATTACATTACAATAAATTAAACAATACATGGACATAGCAACAATGATAGTCTGTTTTGTTTGCATGAAAGATTTCCAAGCAATGACAAACTCGTGCATATGAGACCCTGGAAGCGAAAATCGCACTGCAGCCCATGACATCACACATGACCACGCAAGAGTGAAAACGAGAAGTGTCAAGTATGGGAAGCAGTTGGTATAAACCAATGGCTTCTGTAATCAATTATACCAACGGCTTTCTATATTTAACACTTCTCATTTTCACTCTCGCGTGGTCATGTGTGATGTCATGGGCTGCAGTGCAATTTTTGCTTCCAGTGTCTCGTATGCATGAGTTTGTCGTTGCTTGGAAATCTTCCATGCAAACAAAACAGACTATCATTGTTGCTATGTCCGTGTATTGTTTAATTTATTGTAATGTAATTGTCATCTTTGATGATGGCTTATGTGAGCTGAAAGCTTAGATAGGATTAAAAAACATGTATCAATATGGTGATTTTCTTTCGTCTTTCAATGATAATGTTATTAAGCTTATTAGATGATATGAAAGGAATTTGCTTAAAATGAATAAATAAAATTTGTCTATATTTTTTAATGAAACAGGCATTAATGAAAAATGCTGCCTAAATACACTATATATATATATATATATATATATATATATATATATATATATATATATAAAATGTGTGTGTGTGTTTAATATATTTTCTGTTTATACACTATTTTTATGGATACAATTTATTAAAGTAAAAAAATCTATAAAAATAATGTATAAACAGAAAATATATTAAATAATTGTCAGACTTAATCCATATATATATATATATATATACACACACACGTCTGTTGAAAAATCTTCAGAATGAATGGGTTGAAGCATGAAGTTTATACTTGACCCATTTCATAGTCATTAGAAATCTCCAATTTCTTTAACTACAAATAAAACCATTGTTTTTGTAAGCATTTTAAGCCTTTTGTTTATGTGTATCTTGTGTGTTCACCATTTATCATCACCCATGATGATGATGATGATGAAGAAGAGTAGTAATAGATTAATCAATTAGTGTCTAGGCCGACTGCCATGCTACCCTTTGCATAATGTCTGGTTTTAGTGTTGTGATTGGTACTGTCACCACCCTTTTTGATATTATGATTGAATTTATCTACTTTTCTAACCTAACAACATTTAACCATTTTTTTGTCTCCCTATTATTCGTTTCTGCTACAAATATTTTTATCTTTATTTCAAATATGCCTCACCTTAAAGCTTAATGGCAATCACACTATACAATGTAGTATCAATGCTACAAATCCACAGTAAAAACCAAATTTTAATGAAACCAGAAAAGTCATATCACAATGAGATTCAAATTCCTGCACAGAATTCAGTGTATTTAATTAACCATGGATAATTTGTAAATTTTACTTGATTTTAATCTATGTTTATACTTTTAGTAATTATTGAAATCATGTAAAGTATGAAATTTTACCAAATTGTTTTTCATTTATTGCATTATTTAAAAATACAGTTTAAATAATTTCTCTTCAACTTAAACGATATTTTAATTCATCTGTTTCTGACTAATTCTTCTAATAAACAAACCAATTATAAAAATGTCTCAGATTCAAGAAAACTTTGCATTTTCTCATGTAAATAAATATGAAATTCTAAAATCAAACCACAAAAAAGCATTAGTTTCTTTATAAAATTTTACATCTGAAGAATTATTTTTCATAGAAAGCATATTTTTTTCTAAGAATTCTATTTAAATTTAAATTTTGTAAGAATTAATTCAATATAATCTTTTTTTATGGTATCATCAAAATATTTATTTGCTCCATTTCACCAAGAAAAGCTGTTTTTAATGCTCCACTTATCTGTTCAGTAAACAAATTTCATTTAAAAATGTTTCCAGCATGTTTTCTGTTTTATTTACCTTTCTGTTGCTTTCACTATTTGAATGGACTTTTTTGTCTTCTTTTTCATTCAATTAGTTTTAAATACACTTTCTCTTAAATATCTTTTTTTTTGTCCTGTGGATTCTTGGCAATCCTTGAACTATCTGAGTTCGAAATTAGTATTGTAACCTACTGTTTTAATAATTCAAGCTGCTTTTCCCTCTCCCACTTACCTTTATGTTACCTTTTCCCATCTTCCCCTTGTTCTCCCTTCCCTCTTCCCCGCCTTATTTTTCCTTCCTCTTATTATTAAAGTAATAAGACTAAAATGATCAAAAACAAATAATGTTTCATTTTATTAGCACATTCAAATTTTTATTGCTTTTTCACATTTTACCACTTTATTCTTTGGCCTTTGAAATGCCAAGATTTGGAACAGAGTTAAACTTCAGACAAGGTTTGAACCCTTAACACATACCACAGTAGCTTGCTATGTTGTAACTGAGATGAAAGTATTAAGGAAAATACTTGGAATCTCTAAAAACCTAGAGTAATTTTTATTATTCTGTGTAAATTAGCAGAAGCTATAAATTTAATTATTTAAAGTTGTCCAACAAAGGTGCCTATCATAAAAAGCTTCCAAGTCAATTCAAGTTTGAGGGTATTTACTGCAGAATACATACTATTGCCACCCCCAACTTATTTCTTTTCCTTCTACTTCCATTCATGGAAGATGTGACAGAAACATTTAGCAGTGTTGAAATCTGATTACAATTTCTCTTACAGTTCAGCCTTATCAATCTGATCTGAAAATTTTTATAACATAGAAGAGGTTTTTTTTCATAAGGATATAGAGATTTTAATCAACCATTTTAAGTGATTTATTAAAAAATTTGAAATTATAACTGTGGTAACAAAAATTATTATTAAAACTAATATTTTTACCACTTAATCCAAAGCATGCACTTTGATTTTAAATTTGCTATTATAAAAATGGTTCTTTCTATTTTTCTAAATTTTAAACTAAACTATTATTATTATAGATGCTTTTTGATTCTGCATAAACAAAACTAATTTCATGATCTCAGACTGATAAATTAATCCAATGTTATTTAATTAGTGAAGATCTTTCATTAATAACTGAAATGTTCAGAACTTTAAACTTTAACACTGCATTATTAATATTACTTCCCACTACGTTCTTTTTCAAGGCCTCTTAATTGAAGTATCCTTATTGTAAATTTTACTCGGTTATTTTCAGTTGCCATAGCAGGATATGACAACACAACTATAAAATTCAAACACACTATTCTTCAGAGATCAGTTACCATCAGTAACAGGATAAACTTTTTGTACTGTAAATGAAGTCACATACAGAGTGATAAAGCTTAATCAGGATTTCATGGCAATTTTTACCAATTTTTTTCTTCAAATTTTCGTCTTTTACTATACAAGTACTTAAATGATCAATTATTTGATTGTTGAAAAGTTCTTTTTGATATAATTTTGATCCCACCACTATTTCTTTCTCTTCAATTAATTCATCTCCTTTTTTTAGTCTCTTTGTCAATCATGTCTACTTTTATAAAAATTATTATCTTCATTTCCTTTTATTGAATCTCTTTCAATTTGTTCACATTAATCAACAAAATTTTACATGCTTTATTATTTTTAATCCCTTTTATCTGCATCTAATTTTATCTCTTTCACTCCTCCTCCTCCTCAGCAATGATGGAAATGTACTTAAACCTACATATGTTTTAAAACATTGGCTAATAAATTATTCCTCATTCTGTCTCAAAATATCATTTCAGAGATGATGAATTGCGAGCATGTATAGTAATTTTATGCTTAGATATAACTTGTAGTTTTGCATCATTTCAAAAATTAGTTAAAAACAAAAAAAATCATGGATTTTTTTTTTTTTTTTCAATAAACTAAGAAATAGTGTTTTGAGTTTGATTGAAAGCTCATCATCATCATCATCATGTACGTTTGCTATATTTTATGTACACACACTCACAGATTTTCTGGAAAAAATTCAAAGAAAAATCTTTCTAATTAAATATTTACAAATTTTAATTTTCAATTCATTGTCAAGTAAATATTATTGTTCTGATACATCTGAAAAAGTCTATTTTTTTTTTATGTACCAAAATAAAATAAAAGAAAAAACAACTGTCACACTAGTAAAATATCCTTACCTTCTTCCATAAAAATTCTCTAAGTCAAATTCAGTCATGATTGAAAGGTGTTTTTTTGATTGTATTGAAAAGTATTATGCCTATCTATTCAGACTGACTCGTGTTAGCTTTCTCAATCTGAGAGTGACAAAATAATTATTTTTCTAGAGCTTTACTATTTGTACTGCTCATACATTAACAAACCAAATTATATTGAGTTGGACAAAAATTTTGTTCAAGCTCTGATGTTAAATGACATTGGAAGCATTTAGTTTTATCTAACTTCATTCAATATTAATTGCTTTTGATTGTCACAATATAATGTTCTTTTTTTTCTTTTTTAATTGTCAGAATTGACCTCTTTCTGCATCTTCTAACATTGAAGATACTGTATCTTTTTTTAAGAAAGTTAAAATGTTTAAAATGCCACAAGAATTATTGTATTGAAGTTGATACAATGAATGATCAAAATGTCAAAAGTAGTTTTAAAAGTTTCAGTATTTCTTAACCAGGTTGACTAGCTGAGTCTGATTATGATCAAATAAAGAATAATAATCAACATTGTACAACTCAAGAGATAAACAACAAATCTCAGAATATCCAAATCAAGGAATAAAAATCATTTGTACCACTTATGTTAGTCACTTTAATGTGTGGTTTCCACATAAGCCAAAT
Organism: Acanthosepion esculentum; assembly: GCA_964036315.1. Classification (NCBI taxonomy): domain Eukaryota; kingdom Metazoa; phylum Mollusca; class Cephalopoda; order Sepiida; family Sepiidae; genus Acanthosepion; species Acanthosepion esculentum. The sequence continues at coordinate 12,941,576 of OZ038507.1, read as the reverse complement.
CAAACCTACTGAAGCATATTTATATAGTTTCTCTTATTTTCACCTAAAAATGTTCCATTTGATAGGTGATGTAAAGTGATTACATTGTAACCAGGTGGAATGCAAGAGATTTATGGAACACATAAAATGCTTTCCACCACCACAAAGCAGGTGATTCTATAGTGGGAATGTATGGAAGTCCTTTACTCTGTGCTTCTTCTAGATAATGAAACAGTTGAAACAAGTCCTGTTCCCAATTAATGTAATTGAAGACAATCATCCAAAATTAATTAAGAGAATGGAGGTCATCATCTTCCTATCATTAGAGTAGCAACTTTTTCTATAATATATTTTTCATTTCCATGATTGCTACTGGGTGTGTTGATCCTTTGAATCTACCAAATACTTTTATTCCTTCATAAATGATCCCCCGTCAATGTTCCATGTCTGTACCCACACTCCGCTCCACATAAAATTGTATTAGCATGAAATCTGCAAAAAAAAATAAAGTAATAACTTAATGGCTTGGGATTTGAGTTGTTTTTCTTCTTCCTGGCGGCTTGGGATTTACTTTAACATGTCACAATCTTATTTAAAGTAGTCAATTTTCATCTGAAGAGATTTAGTCATCAGTGACCAATAACAATAAACATTAGACCTACTGTATTGTCAACATTTGAATTGTAATCCACTATACAACTAAAAGGACTTTTTCTAAAACAATCTAATTATCAGAAAATACTATCCAAAATGTTTCTGTTTGTGTTTAATTGGCTCTGACTAAATGAGAATTATTCTAGACATTTTGAAGATGTTTACAGTGTATCTGACATACTTGTTTTATTATTATTGCTTTTTAAATCTGTTTGCATAATGGAGATATTTTTGCAATAATTAAAATTATTTTCTATAAAAAAAGATTTTATTCTGGAAACAAAATTAATTTTTTGCTAGTGTTAATTTTTGTATTTTAGTTTGAAAAAGAAAAAGAAAATATCAAAGAGATCACACCTCTTCTTCTTAGCCAATTATTTTGATAGTTATTAAACTATTTTTACCAGCTACCAAAATATCTAACAAGGAAAGAAAAGTGTCAATTAGCTTTTGCCATAATGGGCTTACATTATAAGATAAGGCATAAAGTTTTGAGAAACTGGACAGTAGAATAAATCAATTTATGCTGAAATTTAAATTGAAACCAAACTGAAATTTATTTCAGAAAATGTTTTCAGTTTTTGCAGATTAAGTTTGCAAAAGAAAATGATAAGATCCAGCAATTGATTTTTTTTTTTTTAATTTATCCACAGAAGTGGGTTTAAAATCTTTTTTTTTTTTCTTTTTTTTTTTTCAAATATTGCAACCTAGTTTGGTATCACCCAAAATTGATATTTTATTAAAATGAAAAAAAAAAATCACCTTAGATTGCTAATAGATTTTTTGCCATCTTCAAAATGATTTTCTCTTTTAAATCATTAGTTTAATTTATGCAGCTTTTGCTAAATTGATATTTTTGCCGATTTCATGTCCATGTTTTCATTCAGATTTTGTATTGATGTGTTTTATTCATTTTCTTGCAATTTGTCTCTTTATCTAATAAGTAGCAATAGCTTCAATCTGTCATATGTATAATCTGGAAATGACTCACAAAGAGATTGTACTTTTTTTCCTCCCCCTTTTAAAAACTGATTTCGGAACAGGCTTTTATGCTTTAGATATATGAGGGCAATAAAACTGATTAAATAATGTTTAACAATATAGAGATTCTTTGCTATTAAATTTATTCTTATTCATTTGGAGAAGACTTTCCAGTTTTCAACATAAGTTTATTTGGACTGTTACACTTTGTGTACAAAAGGACAGTCTGATGTTCTCAGATCATTTTCAGCAAGTGTGACCTCAATGACCTTTGGCATTTAAATAAGTGCATATTTACTGAATGATATTAACATGAGAAACTTCACAGTAGTAGATAGAAACCGGTGAATAGTTTTCATTCATTCATTATATTTTATTTTTTAAATAATGGTTAAGCAATGCTGACAATTTATACTGCTGGATTTGTAATTCAGAAACCAGTTTATTATTTATTACTTACCTCCCTTTTTCTTTTCTTTTTTTCTTTTTCTTTTTTTTTTTTCTTTCCTCTGCTAGAAATTTACTATCCTCTGAAAATAAGTTAGGTTTTTGTCCTTTTGTATTTAATGTTCTGTGAATCAACAAAATCATTTATTGTTATTAAACTAATTTATTATAAATGCAGATTTAGGTATTCTCCAGTTGGATTTATATCTAGAAAATATTGATGATGTATGGGTGGGTGATAATCTAATTTATAGATTGGGGATCTAATTTATTTGGCTTTTTCAAGTTATTACAAAATACAAAAGTTGTTACAAAGCCATTTGTCAGTATAGCTTAATCAGATGAATAAAAACTTACTCTGAAAATCTACAAATTACTATTATCCAAAGATTATTTCTTTCATTCAGCCACTGAAATTTGAATTTACATTCAAAGATATATAATTATTGAGGCTCTTCAAATTGGTTGTTATAGCCCCCCCCCCCTTATTATATGCAGAGAAGTAAACGAAACTGCATTACATGAACCTGTTGAGGAAACAATTAGTTCAAAATAATGAGTGTAATAGTAAACATAAAAAAAAAAATGAATACATAACCTTCCAACCATACAGGCTGGCATACTTTAGTTTGATTGCTTAACCGTATATTTTTGAAATATGTAGACTACAAATGCCATTTTGAAATCATCTGACTTTTTTCTTATTAGACACTTATGTTTTTCTTCTACATGATAATCAATTTTGTTTGCTGTTTTCTATTTTCCAGCACAGATGAAGAATCGACACAGATATTTATTCCATTTATTAGTGTAAGTAAACATTGTTTCTTTTTTACCATTTTTAATTTAATTCCAGCAATAATCTATTTGTTATTCACCATCAGTTTCAAAGACCACTTGACAGCTTTAATACATTTAAATTTCTTTAGTGATCTATTTTGTTTTTTTGTTGTTTTTTTTTTAAATTTTAATTTCCAAAAGATAGTTACTAAGAATAATTTACATTTGCCCACAAGTATGAGATACCAAATGTGGATTGAACACGTTACCTGTTAATTGACAAGTCCAGTTTGTTGATTACAATGAGGTGCTCATTGCCTAAATATAACTGTTATAATACACAAGATACATCGACCACTTCTAGTTTTCCTGACATCATTTGCTTAGCCATTGGTAGATGATCATTCCAGTTTAATTGTCTCCTTTGTCTTCAGGTTGCTTCGAGGACTTAAAATACAATTTATTTTAAACATTTAACTTTTTTCTTTCCTTTTTTAATCATTTCTCCCCCATACAAGGCAATAAAGCCGCTAACACGAGGGGTTACTGAGTGAGAGAATGAGAAAAAGAAAAACTTATTAAAAAGACAACAGGAATTAAAAAGGCAGAAGATAACGATTTCCATTGCATTTAAATTTTGAGGATCAAAGTTGATAGGAAAGCAATAGACTGAAACAGGGTTCCACAAGTGAGAAGTGTGAGAAATAAAGATGTTAACCTATCAGCATAGAACTTAGGGTTACATCTAGCCATTTCAACTTGCCGCCAATCTAGTACTACATTTAAATTCATAAAGTTGAGTTACCAAAGAAGAAAGCTTATATATAATTACACCCCAATAAGATATTGATAAGGGGATAAAGCCACTAAGATGTATGCAATCAATGAGAGTGAAAGACTCTAAGAAAAACATTGAGGTGAAGGATTCAAAGAGATGAAAGATGATGATTGATGTTGCCTTTTGACAGGAAAACAAAAAGCTGGAACTGGTCAAGGGGTTTTTTGAGAGTAAAAGAAACTGAGAAAATATTATTGAGGAGAAAGCATAATAAAAAGAACAGGACTCAAGGAGTAAGAAGATGATGATTGACATTGCATTTGAATTTTTGACACTGGAAGAGAGTTTCACAACTGAAAAGTACAAGAGAAGAAAATATTAACATCGAACTTAGTTACATGTAGCAATTTCAACAGTAAAAGACCTATCTGCCAATCTAGTACTACACTTAAATTCATCAAGTCAATGTACCAAATAGGAAAGCTCAGTGGAACAATGAATAATATCAAAATGAGGAAGAAATTTTTTACCTATCTGTTATTTGATTTCACTGCATAATATTTGCATGATCATCTTTCTAATATACTTTCCAGTATTTTCTAAACTATTTCTTTCTTTCTTACTCTTGACATATATATTTTTTTTCTTGCAGGAGGTAAAGATTGGCTCCCCTGATTATTTGAATGCATCAGGTAAATAGTCTTGTTTCTTTTTGTTGATATGTAATTGCATCTGCCAAAGATGGCAACTCTCTTATTGCTCCAGAAAGCCAGCTACTCCACTGAAAATTAAATTCAGATTTTAAATAAAATAAATGTCTAAAAAGGAAAGCTTTAAATCGAGAAGAATCTCTCTGTATTGATACAAATGTTGTAACCTAGAAAGGGTTGCTGAATGAGGAATAACCAAAGCAGGTTGGAAATCTTTATAACATCAACAAAATACAATACTCGCCAGCGGCGTGAAATAGGTAAACCACTGCTAGTGGTGGACTACTTAGACAGCATATTACCCCCACTTACAATAGTGTCCAACGTATTTATGAGGATTGGGACATACCCACTAGTGTTCATAGGTATGGTGTATATAACAAAATGTAATGCAAAGCTTTACCCTGCTTCTTTCATTATATTTTTTTCCCTCCCAGTGGACATTGATGAATCCCCTCCATGTACTACGACCGTGTCAGGTTCCCCACCTTCACAAGCAGGCCCAGTTGAGAAGACCAAAGAGGGACACACACCACCTAATTCTCCAAATGTTAGTTTAATGTCTCCTAGCCAGAGGTAAGTAGATCCTGACTTTAGAAAATATTCATTACTTAATCTTGGAAATGCATAAAACTGGGACTCATTTTCTCAAAATTAGTATTGATCAAAGATTTTTATTTATTTGTTTTTTTTGTTTTTTTTCACATTAGTTCAATAATAAACAAAAATGTCAGACATCTCATTACAACGTATTTATTTACTACTGAAATTATTGCACTGAAGCCTTTCAAAAATGAATGAGGACACTCCTGTTGTCTTGATAACAAGATGTCTTCATACTTATGTCAATATTTGATTTCTAACCAGAAACTTTAAAGAGAAATCCTCCAAGGAAAAAAGTCTTTGCTACAAATTTATTTTTCAATTCACTTGAAAATTAGTCAAGTGTAAAATTGCTGTTTTAATTTGAAAACATTTTTATAATTTTTTTTACATTTGAAATCAAATGTTTTACTGGTACTAGTTACTAAATAGTTGCTAAACAGAATGACTTTTAATTTTGTATTACATTTTGTAATCTGATTATATATTTCCATTTAGAGCTTCTTTGTTGCATCTTCACTTTGATTTTCTTGTCTGTTTCTTTGCATTTCAGTCAACAATCAGTTCCAGCATCGGCTGCCCTCCCCTTTCTCACAGCCACCACCCAATCGTCTGAGTACATGGAGTTGCAAGTTGAGTACTGGACACTCACCTCCAAAACAGAAACCGGGGACAAAGACCGCATTAACAAAAAGGAATCTAGCAAGTGTTCCTTAAAGACAGCCTTCCGTTCATTACATGTGTACCGTCTGCCACCAACACCAAGTGAAACGCCAGTGTCTGCGGGATTCTGCATGGGAGTTGTGACCAAAGAAAAGAAACAGAAAAGTAAGCATATCTTTATTTATCATACCATCACTACGATTGTTGTGGACATTACGCTGACCATTAGTGAGAAATTTTATTTATTTTGCTGATTTTTTTTTATTAATGTATTCTGCCATTTTGATATTGAAAATTTCTTGTAGTTATGCGAATAGGCAAGAAATCCAAAGACCCTGAATCCAAGAGCCAAGTGATTGAAGGAATCAGCCGACTTATTTGTACCTCCAAGAATCACAATTACACGCTGAAAGGTAAGTTTCTTTTCTTAGTTTTCTTCTCTAAAGTTTTTTTTCTCAAAGACCAGTTACTTGTTTAATGTATAGAATATCTACATTTATAGATCAATTGTTTTTCATTGGCCTGCTTATGCTAATCTTCATACATACACCCTCTGTATAACATTCTCAATGCAATTTTTTAACTACTGTATATACTTGTATATAGTGTGAGTTTTTATGACCAGTTTTTTTATACAAAAACATAGGGGTTGCACTATACATGGGTAATTTTTTTTTTTTTTTTTATGTTTAAAATTATGCATTTTTGATGACCAGCTACACTATACACAGGTAAATATTTTTCTGGAGGGATTACAATTAATACCAAAATATTCCAGTGCAGTGGGCACTATACATGAAACCTGCTTTAAAAACAAATTTATACGGTTCTGTGTGCAGTTATGCACCAATGTCATACACAAATATACTTACATTAACCAATGTTGTTTCTCAATAATTTCTTTTCTAAATTCTCTTTTCAGTTGTTGTTGATGGCGTTGAATGGACTGGTGTTAAATTTTTCCAGTTGTCTTCACAATGGCAGACACACATCAAGAACTTCCCTGTGGTCATTTTTTCATACCAAGAACCTGTCTGAAAATAATCCATGTGAATTCCAGACTTTGGTGTTTCCAAATGAAGCTATTTCCTCGTCCTCAACCAATGTCTCTGAGTGTCTGCCAGAGGCCCTGCCTGTAGCACATGTACAGCTCAGCTGTGTATTCAGTCAGTACCACTTCCGTCGTCAGTAGTTCTCTCTTGTGCCAATGTCCACCTTCTCTTCCTCTTTCTTTTCCAAAGGAATATCCATATTCTTCTCCCTTGGCAGACAAATGGTTTGGCTACTGTATACTTATGGAACTTGAGAGAAAGACTAAGTCTCACTGAGGCAGATGAAAAATCATTGGAATCTCTCTAATTTAGACTGTGTTATAATTGTGACTTCAGGTTACTTATGCTGATGCCAATGCCATGTATAGACAGTGTATCATAGCAAAACACACACACATGCACGCGCACCACCACCCCCTCTTTACTTGGGGTTTTCTGCCTCAATGAAACAATGACTGAGGTAACAGCAACACTTCCATTACAAACACATTTTTGTATAATCTTAGCTATTGCTCCAAACAGATAATATCCAAAGACAATAATGTTTGTGGGGTGGGAAGTATTAACTAAGTATAAAAATTCCAAGGGAACTTTCTGCTCTTTCTCTTGTGCAGTCGGATTGTATCTGAAATTGTAGAAAAAAAAAAAAAATTATTATTTTAGGAAACTCCTATCAGCTTTTTATAAGAGCTTGAAAGACAACAGATAAAAGGTGTGCAGTCTTTTTTCTTTTCTTTTTCTTGAGGGTTGTTGAGCAGTTACCTTGTCTCCTTGTGCTGGTAACGGTGGAGCCACATGCTGTTTGAGACCAGTATCTTCTAAATCCCATCCCTCCTCTTCACCTTGCTCAGCATCATGGTTGGTACTTCATCCACCCACTCATCTTGAAATTCTCTATTATTTATGAAGAGTTTATTGCGCTCTCTTTGTCTTCTACATTGGCTGGTGTTTACTAAGCTGTAAAAATGGTACTGCATCATCCCCCCTCCCCTCCCATCCTCCAACATATATGCTGCCCTGCCACCACCGATGCTGACAAAATTTGGTCTCTCCCATTGCTAATTTGTAAGATGAAAGTTTTTTTCTTTTCTTTTTTTATTTCTTTGCTAGAAAGAGAATGGGTTGGAAGGGTGTGGGGGGAATGATTGGGGTGGCCAACTGAAGCCAGGTTTGTCAAGAAAATCTCTTTATTTTATTTATTTTTTTTTAAACTGAGTAAATAAAAGGTGATAAATGTGATAAAAAGAACTGCAAACAGTGGTTGTTTTTCCAAGAATAAATGGCCTGACAACAATGACTTCAATTTGCTTCTGCTTAGTTTCTCATTCGTTAATCCCCCCACCCTCACCCCCTTTTAACATCTGTGATGTTAACCCTTCAATGGAGATTGGACAATTTTTTTTTTTCTTTTTGGTATTTTAATTAAAAAAAAATAACTTTTTAAGTTACTGTTTCAGTAGTCGAAAGAAATTAATAATATATATATATATATATATATATATAATAGCACTTAGTGTATTAAAAAAAATGAAGTGACACTAAATGGGTTTCTTCACTTATTTCATATTTAAAATTGTTTTGGAAATGCAAAACAAATGATTAACTTGAAAACTTTCAGTTTGTTCTGAATAAATTCATAGACTTTTATTTTAAATTTAAAGACAAACTTCACAGTTTTAAAATTAGGCATTTTGCCTTTATTTTATAAACGCTGTTAATTTTGATATAAAGAAACCCTCTTCACTAAATTATATTCAGCAAATTACATAATAAAAATTCAACTCTGAGCTAATAAATTTGTTCAATAGGATTTTGCTTGATACTGAATATTTTATATGATACTTCTATCGTGTGTGTGCGTATATATATATATATATATATATATATATATATATATATATATATATACACACTCACTCACTCATAGGTTTTATTTTTAGTGTTTCATCAATCATCTTGTTTTTCCCTAATCAAAATTTATTTTATTTATGTGATGGTTCTTAATGTACTTTGCTTCTTTCATATGAAATTTCATAAAGTGCCATTTTTTTTTTTTTTACCAATATTCAATGGTTGAGCTTTTTTAGGAATTTAATTTTTTTATTATTGCTGTAAATGTCCAGTTTGCATTGCTTTTTCTTGCTTTTCTAGCAAAAAAAAACAAAAAACCAACCCTTGAAAACTTGAAATGCCCTCTGTTTAAAATTGAGTTGTTATTCTCTTTGAATGGTGAGACAAATACATTTGGATTCTGCCAGTGTAGGATGTCTACAGAAAAAAATCACATGAAAGCAAAAAACTTATATCACTTTGCCCAATTCTATCTACACCTATATCAACTTATGATTGAATAGGCTGATAATTTCTATTTATTGACAACTCTCCCAAAAATAATAACATTATACACAGAAATGTGTTTAATATAGTGTGGCTTAAAAGTTATTTCAACACAAGATCTGTAAATATTTTTAATGAGAACAAAACTACTTAATTTATGATACATTATCATTAATATTTTTTTGTTCATAAGTCAGTATTTATGAAATATCTCTTTGAATACTAAATGGATTTTTAATTCTTCAAGTAATGCAATCTAAATATGCTACAAAGAGATAATCAGTAAAAGCTAATCCAAAGACAATAATCTTTTTCCTTAATAAATACAATTGTATATATTTGTAAAATTAATTAACTATGGAAGAAGCTGGTTTGGACAGAATCACCAACAATGATAAACTTCACCTAGTCACATTAATAAACAAAAAAACATTACTGTCAAAGATTTGGACATGGGTAGAGAAAATAAATAACAAATGAGAGTTCAACTTAATAAACAAATAAGTCAAATGTATCCCCTCTTTGATCTTGAGTCTTATAGAATTTCAAAGAGATTTAATAAATAATGGCCACAATAGATGAATAACAATTGCTGTTCTATGAGAAGTATTGTTCTCTTTAAAAACAAATAAAAGAAAACAAATATATATATATATATATATATATATATATATATATATATATCCTCTCAACTGTGATATACTGAATCAAAACCATTGATCATTTTATGTCTTGCAAATTTTTTTTATCTTTTTAATCTGAAGACCTGCGCACGCACACTTACACTTATTTTTTTTTTTTATATATATATAACAACCGGATTATCAGTGTATTGTAACCAACCCCCACCCTGGCGCCCTTTGTTTATTTGGTTTGCTATCATGGCGAAAGATAATCCTTTGTTATACATATCAACTTGAAAAATGTGCAAATAAACATTTACCACTCAGATGAAGAAAAAGTTTCCAAATATTAGAGAAGTGGTGTTGGGGAGGGGGGGTCTGGTTGTTTGGTGTTCCCCTTTTGACTCTTCAGAAAAATTTCTTTGAATTCTCTAATTTGTAATAATTCCTTCTAATGGAAAATCATTTTGACAAAAGACAGCAAAATTGTAAAATGTAAACATGCGTATCTTCTGTCTTGGAAATTTTTTATTTTTTTGTTTGTTTTTTTTTTTTAATTCCTGGAAAGAAAACAAAATATCAAATCTGCTTCAACTTTTTGTTTTAGAAGCAAAAAAGTATTTTACATAACATTTTGCGCAATATACATGAAATTTGAATGACCGTACTCCACTGATGGCCCATTCTTCTGAAGGGAGAGATGCACTGGTGTGTCTGTTCATTTACATAAACAGATTTACACACACACACCTTTACACAAAGTCTCTTGCTATAAAATATATCTTTGTACATGTATATAATTGTGTGAGTATGTAATATATATATATGTATGTGTGTTTCTGTAAAAAATGTTTGTATATATGTGGGTGCGTCTATATTGGAAATTACAAATGTTACTATATCTTAATGTGAATAAAATAAGGAATATTTAGTTATTATAAGGATAAATTTCCTCTTAGGAAATGTTAGTATAAAATACTTCATTATTGCCATGAGTCAGTTACTAGAAAAGAATTTTAATAGCTTTGAGTATCTCACTTGGCGTACATTATTTTTTTTTTTTTTTTCTTATGTCAAAAAAACTGTCAATTTTATGCCAGACTTTGCCAAAATTCAAAATGATTTCTTATTTTTCATAGTGCTAAGCATTTTGGTATCATCAAAATCCTTTATTATTGTTTTATTATAAACTTTGAATTATTAGATTGTTATTCATAATGATTTCAGTCTCAGTCAGCATAAGGAACAACAACAACATTGCAGGAATATAAGAAAGGCTTAATGCACCAAAGTCCATTTTATCATTGCCTCTTTGCAAAATTAAAAAATTCAATATTCTGCAATAAATTTAAAAACAAAAAAACAAAAAATTGTATTTATACAGAAACATGGTCATCTTTGCTTGACGTCTGTTTACTTTGTGGTAAATACTTTTGTATATACTTAAAATTGATAGAAATGTAGAACAAAAATCTGATGTTATTGTATTTTACTGAACCTTTTAATATTGATGTGCCAGTCTGTGTGAATAATTTATATCGAATGCAGCATTCTTCACTTGACTTTTCTTGTGAATTCATCATCAAAATACCTGTTTTCCCCCCCAACACACTTTGAATGCGCGCATTTGTTTTAGCTTCTTACCCGTAATGGTTAATATCAAAGCAGAAAAGATAACAGCTTTTTACACACTTGATTAATGAGACAACAGTCTAAGCTTCAATGTCAAACCATTTAAGGTTTTACACTGAAAAACTTCATTTATTTGGGTCTTCACTTTAAGAAAGGAATTGAGTAATTCTCAGAAATTACCAACTTTCTTAAAACTTTTCTTTTTATTTTACAAATTTCCAATTTTCTTTAGAGAATCTATTTCTCTAACTTGTTCCTGTGAAACTCTGCCACCATATTTGTATTCTTTAATACATGACTCTGCTGTGCAACATTGTCTAAAGATGATGTTCTTCTCAGCTTTGGTATGAGATGGGAGGGGGGAATAAAATAGTTATCTTTTATGCTGGTAAATACTTGAATGTGTTTAACAAGTCCTCTCTCTCTATCTCCCTCTCTCACTGTTATTAATATGTCTCTATAATGTTACCAGAAAAGTATTAAGTCTTGTGTCATTGGATTTAATTATTGTCTCTGTTTATATATCATGTAAAAGTATCGTTGCCTATGCATGGATTATATGAAATGTCATTGCAAAAGTGTCAGCTGGTGTATGAGATGTAGGACATTCTTCTATATTATCAAATTACATCACAGAATAATGTATGGCTATATTATTATTATAATGACCTAGTTGTGCCTGTATGTTAAGGGACAGTAATCTCTGCTCCACAGTAACATTACAGTATTATAATACATATCATAAAAGGTATTGATTCTGGATGCCTTTGTGTATAAATGTCATTAGTATTTGACATATTATCTGTATATATTATAATTTTCCCATGAATTAAAAATAATTGTGTTCCTGTGTATCTCTCACTCTTTCTCTACTTGTATACAAACTAAAATGTATCCATTGCTGTACATTCATCAAAAAGCAACAGCTACCATATCTTTTGACATTTGACTCCGACTAAATTCTGCAATTCTATTGGCTGAAAAAAAGAAATTATATTGACTAAAATTAAGCAGCAATGATATGGATCTATCACATTGAAATATGTCGCCTTCTAATTGGACAAAGAACCAATCTATGAAAAATGATTTTGAACTATCTTTTGATTCATTGTTGGTGAAAATATATTGACAAAAGATGATGGAATGTCTGCTTTTTGTTTCTCTTTATATCATCCCTCATCACAGCCATTGTGCAGCCGCCACCACCACCACCCCCTGCTCTGTTAGCCTTGGCTCATTGTTTCATGCCTTTTTGGCTGAAATTGTTATTTTTTTGAGTTTAGTGCTCACCTTTTGTGATAATATTTTGTGTTTTGTTTTTCAGTAAAACACAATTTAGAAAAGACAAAGAAATAGAAATATATGGTTCGGTATTTGTAAGATGAGGAATATTTAGCATTTATGAACTTTTGTGGACTAATATCCTCATCTTTGTTGCTTATATATTTGATGTAAATAAAATGTTGGAGGGTGGGGAGTCCAAGTAGATTCTTATTATTATTATTCAAGTACTGAACTAATCACTCAATTTTACGTTCTATAAAATGTGTAATCAACTGCTGCTGCTGGATAATGCAGTTTGATATTTTGTGAGGGTGCGGCATCATTAGTATTTATGGACTTTGCAAAATATTATCCACATTAATGTTTGTGCTTTCACACTGTTTTGATTGGCCTGTTCTCTAATCATCATTAAGAGACAAGGTGTCAGTGATACCCCTAATCATTCACATGTGTCTGAAAATAGTCTGAAACCCATTTCAACTCCAAGAAACATGGAATCGGCTTTTGGGTTCAATAACGCGTTTCTGATCTGACAAAGTCCAGCTGTTTGTAGGAAGAAGACCAAAATAAATGTGGATTGATAAGTCAATCACTAGCATTATATTTTTATCTGATGAAGACTACCCCCCCCCCACACTCCCCTAAAAAAAAAAAACATACCAATCAAAACGTTGTGGAAAAAAAGAAATCTGCTGAATGGTAAAAGATAGTCAAAATGCAAAGTAGATGTTTTGTAGTTTCTTGTGTCCAAGGAATCTTCCCCCACCCCAGTGAACAATGATCTTTGCCTCATAACACAAACATTCAAGTGTTTCAAAAAATAAAGAATTGTTCTAAATACATTGCTGTCTCTTGTTTAACCAACTATTTCTTCTTTTTGTCTTCTATCTTTTCATTATTCAAATTTTCATTTCCAATCAGTATCGTCTTTTTGTCTAGGCAAGGATTGATAGGGATAAAACTTTCTTTGCCATTGTCATCTTTTCACTAAGCCTCCTGTCTTAGTTATTCACAATAACGGATTTTTGAAAGGCTTTCTATCACAGCATTTGAGATCAAACTCATTTAGAAATATCTAAACTGTCAGAATGGATGGTTAAAAATGGCTTTGAGTCAGTGAAACACATAGGTGGTTGTCTTCTTAGCAAGGACAATCCTTTTTCAACTCTTAGGCACTGATGATACAGAATCCCAAAGAATTGTACAGATAATAGAAATCATATCACTTGAGGACTTTCAGCAGTAACAGCCATAACTAAAATGGATAGTACATGTAACTCGTGCAGAGAATGACGTAATCAAGATTCTGACGTTCCACACTACTTCAAACAAAAGGTTAGGAAGGAAACCCCGAACAATACTGAAAAGAGCTATAACAGTTACTGGACTTAAAAATATATTTTCATGAAAAACTATTTTAATAGATTTTATAAATTTCATCTGAAATTATCACTGGCAGCTCTATTAATGAATACTGAACATTTCCTTATAAGAAAACAGTTAATATTACCATTATAATTCATTGAATCGGTCAGCTGTATTAGTCTAAAGTTTAAACAACTAATCTGTTTGGTTTGAGAAAAAGTGTAGTAAGTAGAATTATTCCCAATGATAATTGTTTCAGATTTTCTTTTTGTTATATAAATATTTACTTTTCTTGGGATTTTTTTTTTCTCCAATGATTCCTAAAGTTACAAACAAATAAATATTGGAAATATTAATGTAAACTTTTTTGAATAAATATTTAATAATTTTTGCTATGAATAGTATATGAATGGAAAACAAACATCTTACAACAATATTATTCATCTGCTAAAAGTCTAGCAGAAAAAATAAAACCTTCTTTCATAGAGGCACTTCAAAGTGAATTTGGCATTAAACGGCTGCTCATGATCATCTCGGATAACAATTTTAATCTTAAGCATGTAATATTTCAGCATCTCTTGTTCCTCCTGAACACTTTCCTTCAAGATTAATTTAAAAAAACAAAAAATCTAATATAAGGCATAATAATTTCTATATTAATGCACTCATCTGTGCATGTTTTGTTTTTTTAGTTTTTTTTTTTTTTCAACCCTTTAACATTCAACCCCCTCCATAAATATCGGCTTTCAATGTTCAACCCGCCATAACCAGTCTCATGTATACTCTGCTAAAATATATGACAATGACATCGCAAATAACACTGGAATTCATGCAAATTTGATCTTTGACCACAGATATTTACAGGGGGAGGGGAGTTGAATGCTAGTATTACAAGTGAACTTACTACCTATGGGTCTTTGAAAGATTCTTCTCAGAAGAGGAAACTACACAGTTTTTTTTTGGAAATAATCAGTTTTGAGAAAACTGGGATATATTTGCTAGTGTTTATATTTATACATGACTAATCAACTTTCCCCAATGCCTTTGCTAAAAGTAAACATTAAAGAAGTAATTAACCAAAAAAAAATATTTTCTTTTTTTTTTTTGTTCTCTATGACTGTGTGGCCTGAAAATTTTCTGTTCCCAGTTAAATATTTTATTTTTTCCTTTCTGCTGCTGTGCTTTTCAGTGTTCAAATTAATTTACAGATGTCCGGAACAACTTCAGACAAGATTTGAACTTGCACACAATACAACAGGATCCTGAAAGAGATTTTAAGTATTCGGTACTTTACATTTGGTGACGTAGATCAACCCTGGACTTTCATAATTGTATTTGGTTAAGATAATTTGCATTTGTACATCTGATACATTATCAAAATGCACAGAATTTCAATAATTTTAGACAAGATCTTAACATCTTCTGAAGGACAGGTAAGGTTTCATGACTTTTAATAAACAGGATTTTTCCTTTTTAAAATAAACACAAAGAACCTGATATCAGCCAATATTATTAGGAATATTTTTGTTGAGACTGAAAAAAGAAAAACTGAACCTGATTTTTTTTTTTTGTTTGTTTCTTTCATATTTCTTTTTCTCTCCCTCTCCTCATTTTTCAACTACTAAACACATCCTTGAATTTCACATGTATATTTTTGTTATAAATAATGTTACACCACCACTTCTAAATACATTGTCTCTTAATTATGTTACAAGAAGATGCTGAAAAGTTCTTAACCTGACCTTCTTTAAGATAAATTTTATAAAAAAGACCAAACTTTTTTTCTTTTTTTTTTCTTTTTTTGTAGGGCTTTTCAACACTCTTTATGAAATGGAAAATTATCATTGACAATAAGGATTATTTGATGTATTTCGACAGTTTTCTGCAGCCAATTCTATGTGCGATATACCTTTTTTCATCAAAGCTTTTATATATATATATATATATAGTCTTAAAGTGTGCTATATTTATGGGATAAAGTGCTCAATATCAGAGATAGAGCGTGTGTAAATATAAAAGTGAACATAGAAGTCAATACTTAGAGATGACAGTCTGTCTCATGCTAGATGCAATGACCTGACGATTGCGTCTAGTATGAAACAGACTGTCGTCTCTAAGTGCTGACTTCTATGTTCACTTATATATATATATATATATGTGATTAATAATATTATCATTAAAAATAAGTCAGATTTGTACATTTAATAACAAACTGTTCACTCCAATATCCAGTGTAAAATATACATGGTCGTTCCTTGTCATGGTAGAGGGCTTGCATGTCTCAGTGATCCCAAGAGCAAAGCTGTCTTGAGTTCCATGGAGGAAGGACCAGACTGAATGCAGCCAACCCCCAAATATTCCAATGGCAGAATAGAAGGCAGCACTAGTTAGGCTGGCAGACCTTGACAGACCAAGCATCCAACAGCTCAATGCAACCAGGTTTGTCAGATCTCACTTATCTCAATCCCCTTTGAGCCGCAAGGGAGGCGCTTCTGGCCAAGTGTGTGGGCTTCTCCATTACACTGAGTTGTCCACCAAAATCAAATTCATGCAAATGGCCCTGTCCATCTTACTTTGACTTCATTTTCTTCCTCCCTTCAGCAAGTCCAGCAGCAATGGTCACGTGGTTGACTCACCTACCCATATCCACCACTTACACTACTCGTGACTCTTCATTGTGTAGCAATTTTTAACATGTTTTAATGCCCTAAAATAAATAATATTTAAGTCTACTCTGTATTGAGCCCTCTTTTGAATTAAATGCTATGTACAGTGGAATCATACTCCATTTGTTCTCATTTTACCTGGAGATATATATACATGCACACAAATGGAAAAAACAGTGCTCAGTGTTATGAAACAGAGCTATAAGTATATATTAGTGAATATACATAATATCCAACACCGATAACACTGCTTGGAGTTGCATGCAATCATGAACTGCATGAAACTCTGAGGGGTGTTATCACCGTTGGGTATTATGTATATTCACTAATAAATACTAAATAAACACTTTCATAAAAACAACCCTCTAAGTAAGATCTTCAATAAGAAAATGATTAAAATTACCTACTACTGTACCAATAATATATATAAAGTTATCAACTCAAATAATAACTGTATTTTAATAAATTTCTATGGGATAAACAACAAACCTGGTATTGAACTCTCCTGTAATTGTAGATATAAAGAAAATTGTCCAGTAGAGGGTAAATCCAGATCTACCAGGGTTACATATCAAGCAACCATTTCCTCCAAAGAAAATCTGAAACATTTATGTTTACACTGGAATTTCCTCGGATAAAACATCGGGCAGCTCTTTCAAAGAAATTTTGGGAATTGAGGGAGAAAGGTTTGAAGCCACGGATAATTTGGAAGATTATAGGTTCCACACATACTCCTAATAGTCTTAGAGATTGGTGTGACTTGTTTAGAAGGAAAAAAATACAATAATAAAATACAATAATCAAAGCTAACTATTGAATCAGAGGAATGAATTAGTATTAAAATGTCGACATATAAACAAATTCAAATTTCCATAATATAAGTTTTACTACTAGCTACTATATTTCTCCAACTCTTCTAATGTTGAATGTATAACTAATTCTAATTTCTATATTTCCATATTTACACCATATTAATTATATCTTATAAATTGTTCCCTGTTCTAAGAACTCTCTTTCCTTTTATCACTTACATCTCTTTATCTATATATTTTAGGGTTGTTTTGTTTTGTTTTTAGATTTAACTTCTCTTTAAAGTTAATTTTTTTATTTTATTTATTTCATTATATTTTTATTTGTAAATCTATAATTTATTTTATCTCGTTACATTTTTATTTCTAAATATATTATTCATTAATACAACCCAATGATTTTATATTAAATATAACTTATTTCTAAATATATTTTAATTTTAATATAAATTATTTAAATATGATTTATTTTTAAATATAACTTGTCTTTGGAATAGTACTTTTAAGTATGATTTTGTATTTTTAAACAACTTTATATATTTTAAGTTTTTTTTTTTTTTAAAACCCCTTTTTAACTCTCTTCGTTTCAAATTAACATTTAATTCTTCATATAACCCCAATTTAATGTCATAAGGTTAATATCTAGGTTTAATTTTATAAAACCCAACACTTTAAGACTAATACCTTCTACCCTCCCTCTGACCCACTGCCTCATGCCTTTCGTCTGACTGAAACATTGAAATGGATAAATTCTGTATTAGTTTTTCAACAGGTTCTTTTTTTTATGTAGCTTTCATAGTTAAATTTCTAATTTCAACACAAACTCAGTCTATACCGGGGTTGAATAAGAATGACAAATTTTATTTTTTCATTGGTTGAAATATGCTTATTCCCCATATGAGGTGATTTGGGATTTTATTGTGTATTAATGATTTGCTCTGTAATAATAAATACATTGAGCTCTTTTTGTGGATCAATTTTAATATTTTATATTACTAGGATCCACTTGGATTATATATCAATGGATTTATTATATATATATATATATATATATATATATATAATACATTTTATTGAAAGTTATGCTTTTATATCAGTCTATATTGATTTTTTTTTTTTTTTAAATATAATTTAATGCTATAAAATTAGAAATAATTTAATCAAATTCAGATTTGCTTTCAATCATGATTTCATTTTTATTTTTCTATTTTCTCAAAGCAAGTGCATTTTCTTTTCGTTGTCTTTTCAGTTGAATTCTTTTGGTAAATTAATCACTTTCACAATTGTTCACATTGGTCCTGTAATTTGCAAGATAACTCCAGTTTTTTGTGGCAGATGGTAGGCACTTTGTCCAAACAAATGACCCCTGGCGCTAATAAAACAAAAAAGAAAAATATATATATATACATATATATTGGCATTAAAAGTTTCAATTCTGAAACCAATGAAATATAAACAAACATAAATTCTAGTCAAATGATTCTTCATAATAAAGCCACTTTTTTTTCTGTGGCATTGTTAACTAATTATTCAAAGATAAAATTCACTTCAAAGTTACATGCCAGTTATGAGTTCTGTTAAGATTTTATTATATCTATATATCTGCAGCAAGTATTCATTCAAACAAGTTTGATTAAAAAAAAAAAAAATTTTTTTTAAAAATCAACAAGAACCGTCTGTTTTATATTTTTCCAATTTTTGGATAAGGTGTTGAGTATTTTGCTTAAAGTTGTGCATAAACTGTTCGAAGTTCATATTTTGTTATTTTTGTTGAAGTACTTTCAAAATTTTGCGATCATTATCAAGAACCGATGTGATGTCTGTGTTGTAATTTCTTTGCATCCTGATATTATTTATGAAGCTGGATATTTGAAATGGCCTAGCATCACGTCATGTGTAACAATAATTGGGAATGAGGCCACACAAAAAGAATGCAATTTATTTATTTTATTAATTTTTATTTTTATTAATTTATTAATACTAAATGTGTGCACACTAATTACATCATCGGCATTTCAAGATACCTTCTCTTGTGGCGAATGATATTTCATTTAATGTGGGTTGTTTACTTAATATAATAACAGTTTTTAGAGTTTTCAGTTTTTCCTTGCATTTGGTGCTGTAGAGGATTTTGGTACTATCTACTAATATTTGTTTATGTTGATAGTTGTATTTTGGTGGTTTGTAATGTGCTGGTTGATGTATGCACAGATTTTACAGGTCACAGGTCAGTCTGTAAGAGAGTGTGGTCCGTGTGTGCCCACTGTAAATATTTAATGTTATTTTTTGATTATTAATGTCGGAGATGCAATATCCCAGAGGGAATGAGAATTCCTAGACAACATTCTTTTTATATAAAGGTTATTTTGAAGCCTGCTGTTAGTAATAATTAAGTTAGATGTTTTAAACTTTTTATAGTAGATGATAAATCTTAGGTGTTTGTTAGGAACATCGAGTGATATGTACCTCCCGTGAATTATGTTTTTTTTATCCTATTGATGATTAGGGAGAATTTGGTTATGACGGGATAAGTGAATGGCACGTTTATTTTTGTTTACATCAGAGTAGGATCTGGCTCTTTTTTTTTTTTTCTAAATTTTATTAAGGTTAAATTTATTTGTTCGTTGATGATATGAGTAGGGAAATTATTATTGATTAGGGTTTCTTTAATGTTCCTTATAGTGTAATATATCCAAAGAGATAAAATAAATGAATAAATTGCATTTTTTTGGTGTGGCCTTGTTCCCAATAGCTGTTACACATGACGTCACGCTAGACCATTTCCAACATCCAGCTTTCCAAAGAAAACCAGAATGCAGACAAAGGAATTCTATCTACGACACAAACACTACATCAGGTCTTGATAATGACTGTGAAAATCAAAAGTACTTGAACAAAAATAACAAAATATGAACTTCGGACAGTTTATTCAAAACTTTGAACACAATACTCAACGTCTTATCTGAAAATTGGAAAAATATAAAAAATTAAACTGACAGACCCGGTTGGTTCTTTTGAATCAAACATGTTCGGAGAGACACACACACATACACACACATTTTTTAACAACGCCAGTTCCTCCCCCCAATGAACTTCACAAGGAATCAAAATATCTAAGTAAAACTGAAAATGTTTCAGTGATTTCATTCAGCCTAAATATACCAGTCCAACACGCAGTGGTTCCTGTTCTATCTAAACTCTACAATAAATGTCTGGCCGCTTCATGGAAATCATCTTCTGTAGTTCTAGTCTTTATGAACTAAGGTGAACTGCCCGTTCCTTTTAACTATTGACCTATTAGGCTTCGACCTCTTTTTGGCAAAGTACTATAGGCTCTAATCAACTCTGAATTAGTTAAGCATCTCCCATTGCAGGATCTTCTTTGAGACCGTCAATATGGTTTTCACTTCTCTAGGTCAAGTGCTGATGTATTAACAATTATTGCTGAAAGCATCTATCAAGTTTTAGATAAGAATGGTGAAGCTCGGGCTGTTGCTTTGGATATCTCAAAAGTATTTGACAGGGTTTGGCACACTGGTCTTCTTCATAAGTTCAAAGGTTATATTTTTGGACACATTTTTGATCAGATTCAATTTTATCAAATCACAAAATGAAAGTTATTATGAATGACCAGTCATAGATTATTTTTTGTATTGTTATGTTATCCAATAGAGCTCTATCCTTAAACTTGTGGTGTTCCTAATTTTCATCAACGACCTTCATGGTGTCATCAGTTCTCAACTTGGTATCTATGATGATGATGACACAATTATTTACTCCTGTCTTGATGGTTAGTCTGATCAGTTTGATGAAGTCAAATTAGAAGCTGATGTAAAATTCCCTGTGCCTTTTCTATAAATATTTTTATGCTAATTGTCCTGAGTTTTCCTAGACTTTATGAATTTAAGCACAGTGCTCAATTGGCAGCAAGGTCCTATCATTCTACACTCGGAACAGAGCTACATGTAAATATAAGTCCTATGCTGACAATTTCTTCTTTCTCACTTCTTGCTTTCCAATCAACTTTGATCTTCAAAAATTATCTTCTGTCTTAATTCTTGTTCTCTTATTATTTTATTTCCTTAATGTTTTTCTCATATTCTTTCACACTTTCTGTAACTCCTTGCATCTTAGTGGCTTTATTGCCTTGCTTGGAGTAAAATGATTTTTAAAAAAATAAAAGTACTTGCCTTTCCTCGAAGTGGGTAGTTTGGATCATTACGAGAATCATAGCAATGCTCATAGGAGATCTTTTCATTAACATTTACATCCTTTTCTTGTAAATTATTCACATGGACTGGGAAAAAAAAAGGCAAGCAAAATGATTATCTTGATGCTATATGGATTAATAATGTTTAGTAAATTATTTGGTAAGAAAAGTATCTTAGTTCAAGATTAGATACTTAAAGATTTAAGATAAGAATTTTGGAAACTTGAAAAGATTATGAAAAAAAAAACTTTGACTGTATAAAATATCAAATCCTCATTGAGCTTTGATAGAATATTTATAAATTGAAATAAAATATCTTGTCTATATTTTCTAAATTTAGTTTAACCCAAAAGATGATTGCTGTTAAAACTAAGTCTTAAGCAGTCATGCCTTTTACAGATTCTGTTGGAATAGAATAAATCACTTCTCTATTATCATTTGTATTTTGTTGGCTTTAGTCAAATTAAAATCTTTAAAGAGATTACTAACAGCAACCTTGATTTTCTTTCCATTGTTAGAATCAAATTATTAAATACAATTATTTCCAATATATAAAATCTAGTGTGAATTCTTAGCATTGTTTTTTATTTCATTATGGAATTATAACCAAAATGTCAAGAAAAAATAAAATTTCTTTAAAAATGACTTACAGCTGTTTAATGCTGTATTTTGAATAACATTGGCCCCATGAGACATTGTGCAGGTTACATACATTTCATTTTTATTTCCACAAAAATCTTTTCGGAAGACAGTATCAGACTTGTAGGTAGGTGAGGTTTTCCTCAAGGGAGGTAACTGTGGTGCAATCCAATGGCCTATTGGTTGGTATTTAGTGTACACAAAACATACAGGTTCATTGAGTGTACGTGAATTTTGTCGCAGAAAACAGCATTTCTTTGATTGGGGCTTGTTGATGCGATAGTCTGTGAGGTCATAAGGCAAAACCTTACTGGAATGAAACAACATATCGGGACGATTATTCACATGCACCCCAAGAGGGTCGACTTCTCGCAGGTCACTGGAAACTTCTGGGTATTTGGTTGGCTCGTCATTTTCGTCATAAGCAACAACGCGATATGTATTAGGACTAAATAAAATAAAATAATGAAAAATTAAATTCTGCTATTATTGGGCTTGGAATTCACAGCAACTTTTGATAATGATAATGTTTTACTTGTAAATTATTTATTTTTAACATTTGAAATTTATTTTTTACTTTATCTTTCAAAACCAGTTTACATAGGAATCTACCTACCTATCCCCCTCTTGAATAAAACAACAGGAACATCTAAAATTAGGTATATCCAATATTTTGCTAAAAAGTGGTATACCTTGACGAAAAAAGGTTCCCAAATTGATAAAACAATTTTTAACGTTTAAATGTTTATGTTGTTATTAAAGAGGAAAGACCAAAGTATTTTCTGAATATTTTTTCAGATTTTTTAATCCTTCCTATAAATGTTAAAAATTTTATTTAAAAATCTTGTTTTTTGTTTTTCGAGTCAAAAAAATTTTGTAAAATCGAACTTATTGGCCTTTCTGTCTGAGTTTGTAAACAAGATCATAGTTAGTTAAAAAATCATATAAAATTCAATTACACCTTTTTCTTTTGTTATCTTAGGAAATTTAGAATGATTAAAGTATACTTAATGTAATTTGAAAGAAGCATTACTTACTTTTTTTAGCAGAAAATTTTTTAAGAGAGATATTTCCAACCGAGGTGGTCTATTTTCGTGCGCGTTGACAGGCGTTAATTGATGTACGTCAATACATTGACAATTTACATCAGGGGAATTTATCGGACGGTAGCGCAGAAGTGATATAATTCGTTCTAATTTTAAGTGAATCTGGTTAGTAGGTTTTAAAAAAAAATTCACTTTCATATTTTTTTTTTTTTTTACCTTATGTTTGAGGAAGAATTCTGCACTGAAAATAACATTTAAATTATGAAAGAAAATCAAATTTTACAAGTAAAAATAAAACAGTAAAAACATTTTTTTAAATTGAGGTTTATTATTTCAGTCATGAAATATTTTTCTGAGAATATAAAAATTACATGAAACACCATTAATTGAAACGGGTTAACTAATGAAATGAGATTTTATTTCTTTTTATTAAGGCAGATTTTTTTCTATTTATTAATAATTGTGATATGGCAGTCATATTTTATTTTATTTATTAATAAAATTAACATGCTATGTTGGGTTTGACTCAACAAGTATTTAGTGGCGAGCTAACTCCAGAAAATTTAAACTCCAAAAATCGTTTTAATTGATAATTTGTCGTGTGGATAATAATTCCAAAGTAATGTACAATGAATTTATGCATTCGATTTCAAACTTGAAAATTTGGGTGAACTTCCAAGGGCGTTTTTTTTTTTTGTAATTGTAAATAGTCGATATTTTCTTTTATCCCACTATTTGATTATATTTGAAAAGAAAAAATTGAAAATGCGACGATGTTCAGTCAGGAAACTTGACAATCGTTGTTGTGTTGTTACTGAACGAATGCAAAGCAATTTCTGAAGTAAAAACAACTTGCTTCTATCAAGGGAAACTACTCACGTGACATTATTTCAATGTTGTGCATCCATACTTTCATTGGAGATGATTTTAAATACAATTTTGGAATATTAAAAATTATTTTTAAAATATCAATGGTTGTCAGATTTTAATAAGCTTTCAAATTTATGATCTTTAAAAACTAGAGAACATAATATATCATTTCCATAAGGTTACATAAAGAACTTAATTTATAAATATATAACAACCTTTTGTCATATTGTGTATTTAAAATTGAAAAAAAAAAAAATTAATGTGAAAATTCATTTTTCATCCAAAAAATTTTTTTCTTTCAGATAATAATTACCTTCGTATATATTATTCAGAAAAGCCATTAAAAACTTTCTTAATTAAATATTGTCTTAGTTTTATTGGGTTTTGTATTTTTACAATTGAGGTAAAAGTTTGGACAATTTCGGACATTTTTT
The DNA here is from genome assembly GCA_964036315.1 of Acanthosepion esculentum. Classification (NCBI taxonomy): domain Eukaryota; kingdom Metazoa; phylum Mollusca; class Cephalopoda; order Sepiida; family Sepiidae; genus Acanthosepion; species Acanthosepion esculentum. The sequence continues at coordinate 12,917,014 of OZ038507.1, read as the reverse complement.
TAACAAAAAAATCGATGATTTAGATTTTTCAGAGTTTTGTGCATTTAATTAAAAAAAAAATTCAGGATGCAAATAAAATTTTTTTGAGTTTTCATAAAATTAAGTTCGAGGGGGGGTAACATATAAAAAAAAAAATATTTATACCATGACTTTCAAAGAGACAAACATTTCTAAAATAAGTTCATTCATTTCTGAATAAGTTCTGAAGTTTTCATTAAAATCCAACAAGTACTTAATTTTTACAAGAATTTCCAAATTAATGTCTTTCAACTGAAAAAAAAACAACTAAAAAAAAAAATGCTAAAAAAGCCTAAAATGGACATACCTATCTAAAATTTACTAATTTCATTTCTGTCATATTGAGGAAGGTTGAGGGGGTGAAAATTTGGCCTTGTAAAAATATTCAATTCATCCACAGAAAAATGCAGATAAAGTGTAAATCCTAAAATTTATAATCCAGAAATAGTTGATTGCTACAAAAACAGTTTTGTTTTTGTTTTTTTAAGCCAAGTTTAATGTTTTGGGAAGTTTTCATACAACAGGAAATAGACTAGACATAGGAAGGTTTCTTGATGACTCGTGTTACTACCTCAGCTCGGACTTTTATTCTCATTGACGACATATTTATACATGACATGTGGATATAGTATTAAACAAAAAATATGGACAAATATTTAACAGAAAAATACTTGGCCCAATTTCAATATGTGTTAATTGAGTATAAAATTTTTAATAACAGTACATGCTTAAAAGTTGAAATTTTGCGGATTTAATAATTTGACGTTTTTAAATGTGATGCAATTATCTTTTTCCTTAAATTATAACTAAATCTTAAGTTGGTATCCACTCAATACAGATATCATGTTTTAATAATAATAATTTTATTTTGTCTGAAACTGATTAATAGAATATGTTCAAGTAATGTGTCCACTAGAAATAGAATTTAATATGTTTATTAACATTGTTTGAACTGTTGTCCTCATCATTGTTGCCATATTCATTACGTTTCAGCTGTGGTACGTTCTGGCCTTCTTCAGGTGGTTGGAATGTCGAACTGAACCCTTTATTTCACTATCCAAGTTCTCAAGGACACATGGCACAGTCGATAAAAGTGTTAGATCTAGTGACAGGACCCAAAGAATGTGAGTTCAATACCTGGTTAAGGTGGTGGCGAACTTGGAGAGGGGAATTAACAAGAGATAACTGATAACTGACATCCATTAGACATGGCACTAGAACAGTCTACCCCAGTGAGTGAAATAAAGGGTTCAGTTCGACATTCCAACCACCTGAAGAAGGTCGGAGCATACAACGGCTGAAACATAATAAATATGACGACAAAGATAAGGACACTAGTCCAAATAATGTAAATAGTGTACATAATACCTCATCTCAGAAATATAGCCAGATACTGAACCCATTATTTCATCCATGTGCCATGCCTCTTCCGAATGTCTTAGAAAGTTGAGTTAAAGAGAGATAACTAAGTTTTTGTTCACTGCTGCAGTAGCCAGGTATTGAACTCAACTCTTTGAGTCAAGTCACTGGATCAAACACTTTTATCCACCTTGCCATGTGTCCTCCCATAAATGTTGTGAATATGGCAACAACAATGTAAATAGTGTAAATAATTACATTACCTCAGAAATATAGACAGATACTTAATTTGTTTTTTTTATGGATTTTTAAAGTTATTTATTCACAAATAGTACAATACCACAACCAGCATTACTTAAATAGGCTCATCCGTTTTGGGGTTTGTTTTTTTTTTTCTTTTCTTTTTTTTTTTTCTTTTCTTTTTTTTCTTTTCTTTTTTTTCTTTTCTTTTTTTTTTCTTTTTTCCACATCCACTTTCACTTTCATTATACCTTCCTAATAGGTCAATATTTGGCAGAGAAAAAATATTGCCATTTTTTAAAATATTCTTTTTATCATTTTATAAGGGATTCCTGTTCATAATATTGATACAGTATAAAATCAGCCCTTGACTTTTTCAGAGTTATCTAGACTTAAAACACAAATAATGACAAATTAATAAAAGTATATATCTGTTTATTCTTTATTTAAGTTAAATAATTATTATACCCCAATATTTGTGCATATATTTCTGCTCTCCTATCTCAAAATAAATAATTGACTTTACACTATCGACATTATTAACAGGTTCTACTTCTAAATCATTAAAAACTCAATATTTTTTATTCTGATAAGTGTCATGGCTGGAGAAAAGTTTGATTAATGTCATGGCTACAAAAATCTTGCTAAAAAATAAAAATGGAAAATATTTATACTTAAACAAGGATGAAAAAAATCCTGAAATATAATCATTAAAAATAATTTGTAAATAAGGGCACAACTTAGACTACAGTCAATTACAAATTATTTTTAATGATTACCGTATATACTCAACGTATCATGCAACTTTTGAAGACCTAATTTTAAGTGCGTTGCATCATACACGAGATATAAAATTAGCATATGTACTGATGGCCCTGACTATGCCATTGATGAAACTATCCATTTACTGTAGTCAAATTAGCTTCAAAATTAGGTCTTGAAAGGTCACATGATACATGAGTATATATGGTATATTTCAGGATTTTTTTTTTATCTCTAAGTATAAATATGAAATTATCACTTGCTTTAGTTAACAATTCTAAAAATCATATCAACAATTCTGACTTATAAACCTGATTTTATACTTTTATAGAAAGCAGTATTAGAAGTAATAATTGCTATTACACAAAAGTGGTTGCATGTGTGTGTTATATATATATATGCACACTTGTACATAAACACACTCGCTCTCTCCTCTTTATCATTTCTTGGTTCCATCTAAAAGGAAATTGTAGAAGAAATAATGTCTAAAGTGTTAAATAAGATTGATGACACGTTACACAATCATTTATTTGGTTGAGAAGCCATGTCAATTGCCAGAAAATTGTCTTTCCAGTAGGCAAACCACATTTTGGCCTAAAAATGAAGCTAATGACAAACGAACTGCCAGTGAAATGGTGTACAAAAGTGAATCTAATGAGGAGGAAATGGAAATAGCAGAGTGGCTTTCCTTTCTAGTTACTCAATGTTAACATTATCTGATATTCGTACTGCTAGGAAAGATCTGAATAAAATGTTCATGTGTATAAATCTACAATTGTCAGCCTGATCTATTTCAAATGAAGTTAGTCCAGAATCAGGAATTTTGATTTCTGTAAAGAACAGAAAATATTCAGAATTTAGGCAAATGTCTTCAGAAAATTAAGATAAATGTTTTTATTAATATTTCTTGATTATTTTTTTTTAATAATAGTGACATTTTAAAAGATGAGGTTTTATTTATGAAAATATTCTAATGTAAAATAAAATTAGAATATAAAAGAATAACGATAATGTGCATGTAAATATAACAAATATTCTGGGACAGATTTAGTATAAAACAAGTATGTACACCTCTGATCTTTATATATATATAACGAGAGAGAGAGAAATAGTTTTAAGGTGTGCTATATTTATGCGATAAAGTGCTCAATATCAGAGATAGATTATATGTAAATATAAAAGTGAACATTGAAGTCAACACCCAGAGGCGACAGACTGTTTCATGCTAAATGCAATCATCAGGCCACATGTTTACTTATATTTTTTTCCTCACCAGTAGCATGACTTGAGTTTCAAGCACAATCTAATCTTTCAGGTGGTGAATTGAGACTGACAATTAGATAATTATAATTTAAATTTTATTAAATATACTGGGTTATTGCAATGATGAAGCAGTCCATATTTTATATGGAGATTATTGTTTTTTTTAAACGAGCCGACCCGATGGGACGAGTACCTGGAGATTGCACGAAGAGATGCAATGTTTCAAGTGTAATAAGGTCAGCCACTTTGCATCAGAATGCCAGGAAAACAGCTGGGGGGGGGATGAAGACGTTAGCACCAGTCTCCTCCCCAAGCAAGTAAAAATCCAAGCACATCCTGTCATCCACAAACTTGTTGATGGGCAATAGGGCGGCTTTTAAACCATTTTAGAATATGTTTATTTTAAATATAAAATTCTAAAAAATTATATTTATTAATGCATAATTTATAGCTGTGACATTGAGCACTATTTTATTAACCCCACAACTCAATATACATTCATTCATTTTTTGTAAATTAGTGATTTGCTTGTTGTTGTTAGTGATTGAATCAATTGGTTACAACAATAAAGAAATCTGTAATTTACAAAATACATTGATTTCTAAAACCAAATGGTTTAAAGGCAGCAGAAAGGACTTGATTACAAATTTATTGAAATTCAAACCACCAGAAACAAAACTAGAAACTCTTAGCTTCAGTCTAAAATTTGCCATATATATATATATATATATATATATATATATATATATATATGGAAAATGAACAGAAATTTTACTTTTGTGTAAAGGTCTGTAAAAAAAAAAAATTATATATATCAAATGATTTTTTTTTTTTTTTTCTTTTACAGATGTAATTGCAAAAATGCTATAAATTGCTCTCTTAATGGTAACTGCATGGTTGATAACATTGTATATAGAGCCAAAGTAAAATCTCAACCAATGCCCCCAGGCACCAAAAAAGTATCGATAAAGTTTATATTGGTTTTATAGAGGGAAACATTAAAAAAATAGATTTACAATCACCAAACATACTTGATGAAATATAAGAATAGCAACTGACTTGGTAGCTATATGTAGAGAATCAAGGGAAAAGATAAAACCTATTGTAAAATGGAGTATAATGGAAAAGATACACAGTTTTGGCTTAGGAAGCAAGGTTTTCAGATTATACCGGGAAGGAAAAATTGGCGGTCAAATCAAAAGATGTTATTAAATAGTAGATCTGAGGTAATAACAGTTTGCAAGCACACATGAAATTTTCTGACAAATTATGAACCCAGGTAAAAATGTCTTAATTTCTTAATATAATCTGCAAGTTTTTCCCACTGCCATCATCCAAGGTACAGATATGATCATGTTAACACAAATATAGTGGAGAGAGTCCAGAGTACTGCCTGATGATCCACAGGTGAAATTGCAGTAGAGGTAAAGTTTGGATTTTTTATTAACTATATTTATCTTTTCTTTTTTTTTTTTTTTTTTTTTTTGACTTTACATTGAGCACTTTTTTAGTGTAACTGTTTTTCTCAGAAAATTAAGCACATGACTTGCCTTTTTCTTGTATTTTGTTACAAATTTGTGTGTGTTAATCAATGTTTGAGGTCCTGACCACCTCGGCCGAATGCTTTGCTCGGAAGTTTCCTTCCAATTCTACGATAGACTCTTCCGGGGTACCCTTGTCCGATTTCCCTCCCAGAACTGAGGCCCTCTTGGACGGATTGCACATAACCCTGTCGTCGGTATTGGGCATTATTTCTAACTTAGATCACCACAAGGCTACTGGTGGTGACGGGATACCAGCCATTGTCCTGAAGAAATGCGCACCTGAACTGGCGCCTGCCCTCTCTAAATTATACAACCGCTGCCTCTAGGAGTCCTGTTTTCCTGACTGCTGGAAGTCCTCAACCATTGTTCCTGTCTTTAAGAACTCTGGTGACCCCTCCGACCCTTCCAATTACCGTCCTATCAGTCTCCTACCCCTCTTCGGCAAAGTCTTTGAGGCCATTATCAACACCGAAGTGATTAATCATCTGATATCCCATGATCTGCTCTCAGACAAGCAGTATGGTTTCCGCTTTGCTCGATCTACTGCCGATGTGCTTACGGCCATCACTGAATTTGTCTACCAAGCTATTCATAATAACTGTGAAGCTCGTGCCGTGGCCCTTGACATCTCCAAAGCATTTGATAGTTTGGCATGCCGGCCTTCTTTGCAAGCTCCAGGGTTATGGTATCACAGGTCGATTGTTTGATCTAATACAATCATTCCTGTCATACTGGGAATTGAAGGTCGTCCTCAGTGGATTCATCTCCAGCTCCTATCCCACTAACGCAGGTGTTCCTCAAGGCTCCATCCTAGGCCCTACTCTGTTCCTCATATTTATAAATGACATTCCTGACACCATAGACTCCCAAGTCGGCATCTACGCTGACGACACCACAATTTACTCCTGCCTCAAACACAAATCTAGTGATGTTGACAAAGTTAACCTGGCAGCTCAAATTGAAAAGGACCTCCAATCGGTTGTGAACTGGGGCGAGAAATGGATGGTTAACTTTAACGCCTCTAAAACAAAACTGCTCTCTATTAACCACCACAAGGATCCATCCCTGCATCCCATTAGAATGTCTGAAGACCAACTTCTCGAGAGCTCCTCTCTGCAGCTGCTCGGTCTCACGTTGTCCGCTGATCTGAGATGGAACAAATACATCGAGTCAGTTGCATCATCCACCGCAAGGAAAGTTGGTTCCCTGTGCCGAGCCAGGAAAAATTTTTTCTCCCCGGAATCGATCCTCCAAGTCTATAAATCGACCATTCGCCCTTGCATGGAGTATTGCTGCCATATATGGTCTGGGGCCCCTGCTGTTTGCCTCAGAGTTCTTGATAAGATCCAGAGATGGATATGCAATGTGATTGGCCCTGATCTGTCATCTCGTCTGCAGTCGCTCTCTCACAGACGCGATGTTGCCTCGCTCTGCCTTTTTTACAAGTACTTTCACGGTAATTGCTCCGAGGAGCTGCTTTCGCTTGTCCCTAGGCCTCATGAATTTAAACGTCCTACGAGGCTGGCATCCCGTTCCCACCCCTACACCGTTGAAACTGTTAGATGTAGACGTCTCTTCTACTTCAATAGCTTCATGTCTCGCACATCTCGCCTATGGAACTCCCTTCCCTATTACTGTTTCCCTGACAAATACAATCTCCAACGGTTTAAGTCTAGCGTCAATCGACATCTCCAGTTGCCTTGATCTATCCACTTCCCTTCTCCACATACTTTCATCTTTCATTCATATCTGCTCTCGCTCCAAATCTTCTGTAACCCCCTTGCCTTGATCGACCCACTGTCTTTCTCTTTCTCCACATCCTCTCCTTTACCACTCCTATCTGCTCTTCCTCCAACCCTTCTATAACCCCTTGCGTGATAGTGGCCTCCAGCCTTGCAAATCGTGATACGCTTAAAAAATAAAAATAAAAATATATATATATATATATATATATATATATATTTATTTATTTATTTATTATCCTCTACCAGTAACATGACTTGGAGTTTCATGTACAACACAATCCTCAGGTGCTTAGTATAGATTATGTGTGTGTGTGTGTGTGGAGTAAATTCATTCAATAAAATCTCCACCGTCTTCAACCATGGACTCTAGACAACTTTGGAATCTCCTGCAAATCTTTTGAACAATCTCCCTGCCTTCAGTTCATCTTTGGTGTTGCAAGGAGCTTTGTTAGTCTCTCGTTCAACTGCACCCCACACATAAATAATCAAGGGGATTGCAGTCTGTGGAGTTAGGTAGCCAGATGTAAGGGATGATGTGGTCACAGAAATTGTCTGACAGCCATGACTGGGTTCTTTTGCTTGTGTGGCATGGTGCAGGGTCCTGTTGCCAGACATAGGGTCTTCTGACAACCACCCTCTTGACCCAGGGCAGCACTATCTCCTCAAGGCACTTGATGTATGACTCGATGTTGAGTCTGATGCCCTGTGGAAAGATGAACCATCACTAGTGATCACTCCAAACACTTTCATAATCACCATTAGACTCATCCAACTCTTTCTAAATCCTATGTACTGTCCTCAGCTTGACACCCAAAAACTCTGTAATATTCTTTCAGCTCAAATGCCAAGCAGTACAGCATGCTGTTTCCAAATTTCTGGCAAAGTGAATTGTGTCATGGTGCTCTTTTTCTCATAGATGGAGCCCCACTAACTCTACTAGACTATACAGTTGACAGAATCAAAAACAAACAATGCACATGCAAGAAATTAAAAATATAAAATGGCAACAATTTCCTCATCGCACCGTGTATAATATATATATATATATATATATATAATGAGAGAGAGAAAGAAAGAAAGAAGTGATCAGTTTTATATGAAAAGAGAATTAATCCTTCAGAAATCTACATTAACCCATTCACTCCAGCACTAATCACAGACATGTATCCAGTTCTACATTTTACCAGAATCTCAGTCAATGGAAAACCTTTATTTTCTTTTACCATTTTTTTTTCTGATGAGTTATGTTCAGACAAAAATACAGATTAAAAGTAAATCTGTTGAAGATTATCTAAAATTACACAAATAGAAAAAAAATATTAATCCATTGGATAAATTATATTTAACACTATGGAAATCATGAAACAAATGATTTCTTTTTCTTTAACTCTAAAATCATACCTGCATTAATTCTCTTGAAATATTTAGATAATCATAATAAAATATATATAAACAACACACATACGCATACAGAGAGAGAGAGAGAGAGAAAAAGAATTATTACTAAAGTTTTTTTTAAAAATCAGTTTCACTGCCATGCAAGGCAGTAAAGTCACTAAGACACAAGGGGCTACAGGGTGTGGAAGAATTAGGAACAAAAACAGTAATGATGATCAGTAAGAGAAAAGAGTAATCAGGTGTACAGTAGATAGCGACTGACATTGCATTTAAATTTTTGCAGATTAAAGTAGACTGGGAAGCATGGATCCAGAAGGCAGTTCCACAAGCCAGAAGTGTGAGAGAAGAAACTGTTAGCATAGAACTTACCGACATCTAGCCAGATCAACTGTAAATTGATGAGATCTTGCTGCCAGTCTAGTATTTAAATTCAAAAAGTTTAGGTACCATAGCAGAGAGTTCATCTAAACAATAACCATGAAAATATTTGTAGAAAAGGCACAGACAGGCAAACTTACGGTAGTGGGTAAGTGACTGAAGCCTAGCTGCCAGATTAGAACTAATAATATTGCAGATTGTTCAAGATAAATATCTGGGGCACCAAACCATATATGACAGCAATATTCTAAGCATGGACTAATGGTAGACTTATATATATGCAAGATAGATTCTGGGGAGAAAAGTTGTCTCATATAACACAATGAACCAAATTTCTTGGCTGCTGATCTAGCAATGGATTCTATATAGTTTTTCTACTTCATGTCAGCTGAGAACATTAGCCCAAGAAGACACAATGAGTCACTTTCCTGGAGGTGAGTATTAGCCACATTGATGGAAGGTAAAGAGAGGGGTCTGTCAGATGAGTTTTGAGTAGTTAAAAAGATTGCAATACTTTTTATACATTTTTATGAAATTCTAACTCATAATTCCATAGTTGATGCTTAGTCTCACTTTCAAATAAGACAGCAGGCACTTAAAGTGTCAGAAGCTTTAACCTTTAGGTACATAATAACTACAGTGCAATATTTTGGATATAATTGAACTGTGCCCCACTTTATCTAATATTTTAAAAAGTCAGTGTTCAGTACTTAGAGCAATGGATCAAAAACGTCAATAGAAATTCTAAATAAATTCTACTTTAATTTGTGAATTTGTTTAAAATTTAAACAAACCAACTTTTAAACTTTAAACACAACAGGAGTTAGATTTCTTCATTTAATCAGTTTCTATTAATTTCAGAATACAGAAAACCTCTTTTTATACAAGGTACAGAATGAGAACATCAAAAAGATGTTTTTCAACTGATTAAATTTGAATTTACACTACAATATATACTTTTTTTTAAAATTATCTTTATTTTTGTTACTTAAAAACAAATTAAATAATATTTCTGTTCTTATTGTTTACACTCTTTTGATTTTTAAATCAGACAACAATTCTGAATTTTTTGGTTTTGTAAAATACCTAACATTTATATCAGGAACATTTCTGTATAATCTAAAATATATACAGTGTGGCAGAAATACCCCCCCCCTACATAATGGTAGGACATTAGTGGCAATGGTGTCTTATAGGAGGCATTTCTACCACATCCAGTATTATTATTTTTTTTTTTTTTTTTTTTAATCGGTATCAGCCCATGCAAGGCAGTAAAGCCACTAAGACACAAGGGATTACAGAGTGTGGAAGAATTAGAAACAAAAACATTAATAATGAACAGCAAGATGAAAGCGTAGCCAGGTGGACAGTAGATAGCGATAGACATTGCATTTAAATTTTTGCAGATTAAAGTAGACTGGGAAGCATGGATCCAGAAGGCAGTTCCACAAGCAAGAAGTGCAAGAAAAGAAACTGTTAGCATAGAACTTACCACTACATATAGCCAGATCAACTGTAAATTGATGAGATCTCAACACAAATCTAGTGCTGCACTTAAATTCAAAAAGTCTAGGTACCATAGAGAAGAGCTTATCTGAACAATAAACATGAAAGTATTTATAGAAAAAGGCACAGAGATGCAACCTTATGGTGGTGAAGCCAAGTTGGCAGATCAGGACCAATAATATTGCTGATTCTTCTTTAGATTTTATCAAGGAGCTCAATGTAAATAGCAGGGGCATCGGACCATATATAGCAGCAATATTCTAAGCAAGGACAAATGGTAATAAATGTTAGATAGATTCCGGAGAGAAAAATTGTCTCACACTACAGTGAACTGACTTTCTTAGCAGCTGACCTAGCAATGGATTAACGTGTGAAATTCACTATGCACTGTTGTTTCTCTATCCACATTGTTTATATCTACAAATGTTCCCCACCACCATAAATGTAGCAAATTTTAAACAATATTATATAATTGTTTTCATTGATTGTGAGTTTTAGATATTTTTAACTTTAGTTTGTGGTGAAATAGCGATTACAAAGGTTTTGTTGTGCCAGTTACCCCAAGAGGAGAAGCCCTTTTAAAAATCAACATTCAAATTATTTTGATATTTTTTTTAAATCCATTTATATGTAAATAGTTTCAAGAAAATTGATTATATTTATTTTCAGATAAAATAGGATAAAAAAATTTAATTTAAAATTTAATTTAGATTGAAAATTAGAGTAAATTTAATAATTTATATGAAAAATTTCAATCTAAAAATGCATCCCTTTCAAAGGTTCCAGAATTTTTCAATGATTTTTTTTAGTAAATGTCATTATTTAAAAAAAAATCTAATTTTTTTTTTTTTTTTTTTTTTTTTTTAAGAGATTTCTTTCTTTGTGACAGCATTTTTAAGTTAAATAATTTAACCAAGAATCTTTTCAATTTTTTTTCAATTTACTTTCAAACAATGCTGAATAGTTTCCAATTTCATATTTGTTTGTTTGTTTGTTTGTTTGTTTGTTTTTTGTTTTTTTCCCCCTAATGGCAAATTTTACAAAACAAATCTTTTCTTTTTTTTTTACATACTTGTACTTGCTTGGAACCCTTTTCTTCCGGGTGATTGTCGGTATATATGAAGAAGTGGCCATCTTTCTTTCGTTACCCCCAAGTTTTTCTTCTTTTAAATTTACGTTGTTAAGTTTAGTTCATCATATTCCTCAAGTAAGGTTCTTAGTGAGGCATAAACACGTTTTTTAAGAGTAATGGTCTTAACGTGGAAAAAACGCCGAATGACAACACTGTCGCCATATTGTTGTTGCTATGGAGATGACACGTTGCCATGATGACAGCTGTTGACATGATGACATCTTTTTAGGAAACTACTCGCTTTGGCAGTAACTTTATGTCAATAACCGGAGGAAATCAATTGTTTTGCTTAATTGGATTAGAAAAGGCTTTACTTATCATAATTTCCCCAGTGTTCAATAAGGTTTTAGGAAGTTTATCGTTCACCTGCTGAGGTGTTCAAACCAAAACTACCAGTAGATACCCGCAAAGAAAAATGATACCTAAGGTTTATTATACATTTTTAAAAAATGGAAAATCTTTCTTGCAGCTTCTATCTTAGCTTTAATTTCAAGCTAATAGATTAAATTTAGATACGACAAAAAATTCGCGATACCTAAGGTTTAAAATTAATTTTTTAAAATGACAAATCTTGAAGATTTTAGGTACGACAACAACTGATTCGCTAAATTAACAATATACATTGATAAAAAAAAAAACAAACAAACAAACAAACGAAATCTTTAAGACGAAGGACTAAAGAATTTTTTTTTTATTATTAAATTATATTTTTCCATTCCTTTTAGAATATACGAAATGTTGGTTAAAAATTTTGTTTTCTTTTGCGTCAGCCCGGTGACCAAAAATTAGAATAGGAAATGGAATCATTTTTTTTTTTTTTTTTTTTTTTTTTTTCGGTGAAAAACGCATTGATTTGGAAATTCTTGCAAAAATCAAATTATTGTCGCATTTTAATTAAATTTTCAGAACTTATTAAAAAATGAATTAAATTATTTTTGGAATGTATCTTTTTTTAAATTATTTTTTAACTCGTGTATGATGCGATCCCTTTAAAATTAGGTCTTCAAAAGTTGCATACGCAATATACGGCGTCGGACGTACGGTATTTTTTAATGATTTTTTTTTATAAAGAGAATTACATTGCGATGGTAGATGGGTAAAATCAGAGAACATTGTAAATATTAAATTTAATCTATTAGCTTGAAATTAAAACTAAAATAAAAGCCTCAAGGAAGATTTTTCATTTTGAAAAATTCATTTTAATTTTTAAACCTTAACTTAGGTATCACGAATCTTTGAGGGTACTTTACTACTTACTTTTAAATTTAGTTTTAATTTCTTGCTAATTGGCGAAAAAAACCCAAAAAACAAAAAACAAGATTTTTAACCAAAATTTTGAACGTTCTAAAAAAGCATGAAAATATAATTTAATAATCAAAAAATCCTCTGCTCTCGCTTCTTAATAATAACAATGATTTTATTTTGACAATAAAACTTTGTTTTTATTAATTTTTAGGGCATTTTTTTCATCATGGTTACTTTTTTAGCAAATCAGTAAGGTACCTAAATTTAATGTTTCTAATAAGCAAACTACTTTTCGGTATTTTAAAACGAATTTAAATTAGTTGGAATTTTTTTAATTACTAAAAATCGCTGATTTTATCCATATTTACAATTACAATTCTCTCAGTATAACGTAATTCTCTTATTTTAAAAAGAAACTCTTTCAAAAATCAAATATACTTTTTTGAAACTTTATTTGAGGAAGATTAGCTGATCTTTTTTTTTTGTTTTTTGTTTTTTTAACTCGTAGGTGGATGTTTTATGAGGTATTAACAGCCTGTTGGTTGGGAAATTTAACTAAAACACATATCTGTAAAAATTATTTGAAGAATATGACTTGAGCGCCTTTTTTATATACTTTTTTTAACTACTCAGTAATCTCAAAAATTAGGAAAATATTCTAAGTAATCTGATGTTTTATTGAATTTTAGATAGGTACCTCTACAGATTCGTTAAAAATTACCATGATGAAAAAAATACCCTAAACTTAATAAAAACAAAGTTTTATCGTGTAAATCTTTATTATTAAGACTAAGAGGAAAGACCAAAGGATTTTTTGAACGTTCTCAATTTTGGTCAAAAATTTTGTTTTTCTTACTTCAACGGTGTGTGTGTGTGTGTAGGGGTTCAAAGGTTAGTCTGGGAAATTTTAGCGTCTTTTTGCGGTGAAAAACACATTAATTTGGAAATTCTTACAAAACTCAAATAATAATCGGATTTTAATGGAACTTTCAGGACATATTCATAAATGAATTAAATTATTTTAAAAATGTTTCTTTTTTTTAAAGAACATCTTGGTAAATTTCTTTTTTATTTACATCTGTTACTCTCCGGCCCCTTCATTTAATTAATTTTTCTTATTTTCTGATCATGTCGTATATGGACGTCCGTATTTACAAAAAGAGACACGTTTATACACGTACAAAAAAAATCAAAATTATTTTTAAAATGATGGAGGTTGCTGAATTTTAATAAGCTTTTTCCATTTATGATTAGTAAATATAGTGGTGGAATCATCGATATTTACTACTCACCCCTGAATTAAAATACACTCTTCTACCAAACCAGTTTTAGCCAATCAGCACTTCACGTTTTAAATCTCAACTTTTCATTGGTTGAGACAACACAAAATGTGTAGCAATTGTCTAAAATCTACTTTCTCGCTTAACGCTCTGGAGCTGATTTTAGATTCAAGAAATTATAAATAGGATCGTTCGATTCTGTTCAAGAAGTCAGACACACACCATTTTTAGTCGACATTTTTTAACCTTTTCTGACTGCTGTTTGCCGCCCGACTGTTTTTTTTTTTTTATTTACCCTTTTTGCGTTGAACTTCACTTTTGGTTGAGTTTGTTTTTTATTACCGGCTTTTTTACGACTGTTTTGAAAAAAGATTTTGATTTTTTCTTCTCCTTTTTTTATCCTCCCCATTTTTTATTTTTACCCCCTTATTTTTTGCTCTTTTTCTTTTTTTTTCTAGTTTTCCTTTTTTGTTTTCATTTTCTTTAATTTCTCTTTTAAATATATCTTCGTTTTCTTTATTTTGTAACCCCTGTCAGTGTTTCGCTTTATTTTTTGACTAACTTTAATTTCTTGTTATTTCTATAATTGTTTCTTTCCTTTTAATATCCTTTGAGTTTTTCGTGTTTTTTAAATTTTTTCTGTACCAAATTTGTTCTAATCTTTGTATTGTCTAATTTGTCTATTTATTTTCTTTTATTTATTTGTTTGACTCGATTTCATAGCGTCAGCCATTTTGGGTTTTGTAACTAGCTCCGTCTATTGTTGAAAGTTTCGTATTTTCTTTGTTTTCCTTTTTTATTGTCTAGCGTTTTCGTTTTATTGTTTATATTCCTTTTTGTGTTTTCTTTTTTTATATTTTTTTATTAGACCCTAGTAGCAGTATATGAGGTCCCTCCTCAAAGTATCGGGGAGCAGCTGGCGGCTTTCTTGTTCCAGTACGGCGAGATTCTAGGTGCATCTTGTGATAGCCTGACTGGGGGATGGAGCTTCGCCATTATGCTAGATCGTAAGGCCTTCGTCACCAACTGTCTTGACGTTGGTGGCCTGAAGCTGCCGGTCATCGTGACCGGCCGTAAACCAGTTTGTTGGAAGTGCGGAGAGACTAGTCACCTCTCCTCTTCCTGTCCAGAGAAGAAGGCCTCTGGAAGTCAGGCCCCAGTCGACCAAACTCCCCCTCTGACCAAGTCTTTAAAAACTGCCTCGCCTGTAACGGGCATGCCGGCTACCGGGACCGGAGTGGTCAAACCCCCGGTTGGGCCATCACCAAAGCCCCCATTCCCCGAAAAGCTTTCTTCCACTGCAATTGTAGTTGAGGAGAAGGAAGAGAGGGAAAGGCCAGGGGGAAGCGTCAGACAGCGGGTCCTCAGTTTCCTGAAGCCCCTAGGACTAAAGGCACTTACAGCCCCACTCCCTCTGACAACAGTAAGGGCGACGCTCCGGCCTCCATTCCGACCTTCCAAGATTTACAGAAAAATACGACCCGGGGTATGAGAAAACTGAAAAAAATCAAAGACCTCAAGCTTAAGTTAGACCAACAAAGAAAATCAAAATCCTCTCCATCCAAGAAAACTCTTCCTCCCAAATCCACATCACAGTTTCCTCAGCCCTCTACATCCCGTCAGCAAAAGTCCTCCCCTTCAAAGAAGGCCACTCCCTCCACATCCCTCAACCCCTCTTTGTAGAGAGAACT
Source organism: Acanthosepion esculentum (assembly GCA_964036315.1). NCBI lineage: Eukaryota > Metazoa > Mollusca > Cephalopoda > Sepiida > Sepiidae > Acanthosepion > Acanthosepion esculentum. The sequence continues at coordinate 12,901,453 of OZ038507.1, read as the reverse complement.
CATGCCTCTACTTCCACTCCTTTTGGCCAATCCGCAATCCCTCTCAGTAGAGACCCCAGCCCTTTTAGACAATCATATACACCCCGCCACACCCCCAGCCCTTCTCCCATTAAATCTTCAGAAATGCCCCCTCCACTAAACAAAAAGCACAGAAGCCCCACATATGATTCAACCGGAAGCAAAAAAAAAAACAAAAAAATAAAGCACGTATACAATCCCGGTTCAGACATTTGCAAAATATCACCTTTGCAATCGGAGAAAGTCAGGGATTATGGTAACAGGATAAAAAATGTAAAATACCTGTTATCGATCAAGCAATTTGGGGACAAAGATATCGAAGAACCGCTTAATTTCCCAAACGCTCAAAGGGTTCTTACAGTGATAAAATCTGAGACAGGGGCTAAACACGTTTGGTCAATGTTGGATGAAGCTATAGCTTCATTCAAAATGACCCCCGCCTATTGCTATCGTCCAGAACGATAAATTGAGAAAAATGAAACAATTTTGTGCGGGGAGGGTCCCGGTTTTTGTTCACCCCTCCCTTTATAGAGCACTAAAATTGACTTTCCCCTGGGATATCGGCGGAATCTCCCAAGACGGTACCATCAAGACTGAGATGGGCCATGAGTCTATGGGAGAGGCTGTCGATATCCTTACCCCGACCATGTTCAATTCAGGAAAGCAACCCTAATCGGTCTTCACTATGGCTCTCTGGTTAGCAAGTGTAAATGTCCGGGGCCTGAGGTCGGAGTCTCGCAGGGCGAGGCTCTCTCGCGACCTTCAGCGCCTCGGGGTGAATATATGTCGTGGACGGTTTTCTTCTCATGGCCGTGAGGACGTGCTGTCTAAGGGGTTCTCCCTTTATTCAGCATGTTTTGATGGTCGTTCGAAGGGTGTCTCTTGGCTAGTGAGCAAGTCTTTGAAGGCTGCATGTACTCTTGTGCTTGCAGATCCGGCGGGCAGGCTTTGCGTGCTGGATGTTACCATAAAGGATACAGCTCTACGTCTCATTGGGGTTTATGCGTCCAATAACCATTCTGAGCGACCTGCTTTGTTTTCGGCAGATCGGACCGTTCTTGACGACATCTCGTCGGGTATTTTTGGCGGGGGATTAGAATGCCGTCCTTGACCCCGATATAGATCGTATAGGGCAAAATCAGGGTACTAACAACCGAAACGTGAAACCATTTCGGGACTTTATCGGTGGGTTTAATCTTGTCGATAAGTACCGGAATGAGCACCCTCGGGAGGTAGCATGGACTTGGACGAATAGTGGCAACTCGGTTCCTGGGACGCTCGCTAGCTACCTCGACCGAGTCTTATTTAAGAGAGGCGATGTAGGGCTCTTAGGGTGTCCAAGTTTCCATTATATAGTTTATTCGGATCATAGGCTTGTCTTAGATAAGCCAAAGGTTAGGTTGGCTGGGTACTGGAAATTTAACTGTTCATTATTCGGTGAGCAGGATTTCCGAGACCAGCTGCTACTAATGATACAGAGGGAATTGACAGGGGCGGTTTTAGGGAACGCCTGGTAGGATAAATTAAAATCCAAAATTAGAACGTTTGCTGCCGACTTTAGTCGTCAACTCAATCTAGATAGATTAGCGGCACAAACGGCTTTAGAACAAAAAGTTGATCGGGCAGTGAAATCCCGTGATAGTGGGGAAATAGCCTTAGCTAAGGCAGAGTTGTCCTCCTTGCTTATCAAGAAGGATTAAGCTCTGGTAGTTAGGGCTAGGTTAAAAAGAATTATCTGCTTTTCGTATGAATGATTCGCGTAATATAAATTGAACCTGCACCACATAATTGAGATATATATATATATATATATATATATATATATATATAGGTTTTGTTTGTCTTCTTTACATCTTCAGTTGGACTTAATTCAAGTCCGGCCATTTTCTTGTAGTTGGACCTTTTAATATTCAACCAGGAGTTACACACGTGTTTCTAATGCAACAACACGCAAACACACACGGTCCTCTACAGATGTATTTTCACCAAACTCAGCCGAAAATCCCCACTTCTCTCTCTTATGGATTACTTGATCTTAATCTTATGCTGTTAATTAACGAAAGCTACCAAATGGTGAGTGGGGGAGGACAAATCGCTGAAGATTTCCTTTATTTGAATTGTCCATATCACCATTCTTATCATTAAAACATGAAACAGTACTATTCCTAATCGTTATACTGGAAGTCATGCTGACAATTACAAGTAATCCATAATTATATTTTAAATTTTGAAATCGTTTTCATTTTGGGCATATGAATTTTTAAAAACTATTTCTAAATCTTTGATTGTCTTTCAATCATTCTGCCTCACCTGCTATCCTCTTTTGTTGCACTTTTTGGGAACCACTGACTTAGTGCTTGAACTCACAGACGTGTATCACCCACAGAATTGCTAACATTTATTTAATATCTTCTTTCTTTTACATGTATACTAGTGTATTTTCTCACTTTTGTTACTTGGTTATATAAACACCAAAATATATCACCTTGTTGAAATCCATTTCATTTCCTTTAACTCGTCATTCACATGGGCAAAATATCGTTGCCATTGATTTTAGTCTACCTAGAAGCAATGTCGCAAAATAATTCCGTTCCTCTGATTGATGGATAATATTACAAAGGAAGAATTTTCATTCTCAAATGAGAATTTTCTAGAACATTTGAATTTTATTGCTCTGAAACAGACATAGCATCGCCAAAAATAGGCTCCAAATCCAAGGCATATTGAGAAAAGTTCGTCCAAACACCTCGTTGATTATTAAAGTCTTCGCGTTTAGACAGGGTAGAAAGGTATGTAATTTTAATATTTTCACATACATTTTTATAACATCTTCCGATTTAACATCACTCTCTAGAATCTGCCTTTTTTGCGCCGTTAATATTTGTTCGGCGACTATAGTCAGCAGCAAAATTAATAATAATAACTTTTAAGACTATCTCTTCGTCAATTCTCGTTTCAGGCTTAAAATATTTTTTTCATTTTTTTTCCTCGGGCCTCTTTTGAGCCACCTTTAGTAATGACAAGGACATTATCCATCGTGTGGCGGACTTCACCACATTAATTTAACTTTAGATTAGGAAACAGGGCTGACGCAGAAAAGGATAACCAAAAGACATCATTACACATAAAATATGTATTTAACAAGATGTACAATATCAAACAACGATGTGAAGGAAAGCATGCATTTAAGTAAGAAAAGGTTGAAATAAACAAGAGTTGTCTCTCTTTATCTGTTATTTTAGTATTTCAAAGTTCACTAGAATATTGTACACGACAGTCTCTTATAATGACTGTTCTTAAAAGATTTGCCGTGTTAGAAAAGATTATGTGAGTATATACAAGGTATGCTCAGCATGTGAGTGGTGTGTGTGAGTGAGAAGGTTGGCGCATGGTTTCAACTGCCGTGGATTCGTTTGGCAGATGAATTCTCACTAATTAGCTAAGGAAAATTTTTGCTTAAATAAGTGACTATAGACTCCAGATCCGCTGCGAGGGAAAAGTTACTCTTCACGTGCAGTCGATCTGATTGGTTGGCATTGACCAATCAGCGAGCGAGTTTTGAGGCGACTTAAGAACGCTTCTGTGATCCGTTTCTCCTAAAAGTGCACAAAACTGATTACATGAAAATAGAGCGATTACAAAATTGTCGCATTGCTGCGATTTGTAAATTGTCTATAATAACGTAGTGGTGATTAATTAACCAATGAATGCTTGGCGCTGTATGTGATTTATATTTGTATGTATGTATGTATGTATGTTCGTGCGTGATAGACTCGCACAATCGCCTAACTTTTCTTTCGTTGGTACTGAAGAGGCTGGTTCAGTTTCTCCAAAGGAACGGATATAATTTCATTTTAGTTTTAATTTTCATCAGTTTAAACAACAGCAACAAAAATTCTGAAATAAATTTACTTTCCGACCCTTATCACCCTGTATAAATTTCACTTTTATTCTTTTTACGGACATTTTCATAAATACACGATTTTTAAATTTGAACATTCTTTTTTAAGTTTAATTGGAAACAAATAAAAACTTGTTTATAATGTCTTTTCTTTCGCATTATCGATCTTTTGAATTGTTAAAGAAAAAAAAAGTAATTTGTTTCATGGATTTTTAGGTCAAAAAACTACTAAATACATTTAAAAAGTATCTGATTTCAAGAGTGGTGTTTCTTAACGCAAGGAACTCTCTCTTTCTCTCTCTTACACACACTCTCTCTCTCTCTCACACTCTTTCTCTCTCTCTCACACTCTTTCTCTCTCTCACTCTCTTTCTCACTCTCTTTCTATTTCTCACTCTTTCTCTCTCTATTTCTCACTCTCTCTATTTCTCACTCTCTCTATTTCTCACTCTCTTTCTCTCTCACTCTCTTTCTCACTCACTCTCTCTCTCACTCTATGTGATGAATGAACATTTTTTAAAATAACTATGTATTATTGTAACAACTGTAGTGTAATGCAAACCGTTTATCCAAATAAAATGTTGATTATTTGCATTCGTCTTCTAAAAAGCAACTCGTGGCTTTATGGGCATGATTTATATTTATTTTTCTTAAAACAGAGCTCTAAAACTCACAAAAAAAACCCCAAAACAATTAAGTAAGTCTATCCTAGCGGTGATGTTGCCATTAGCAACACGCACTTGTCGAAAACATGGCGACGGCCAGAATGCGACTTCTCAATCAAATTAATACTTATATCATTCCGGAAATTTACAAAGAAAAAAAGTAAGTGAAATTCATCTCTTCAGAAATTTATTTACTTTTTAATACTTGACATTATTGATTTATTGTCATTGTGACTTGTTTTTATTAACCAGTGTGTTCAATTTTTCTCTGATGCAGACGAAATTGAATAAATTGTATTTTGTATAAAAATTGTTAAAATAAAAAAAAAAGTAAATAAGCATTTTTTTAATCTATAAAATGCAAATAAATACACCTTAAATCGTGTAAGAAATATTTTAAATAGTAAATTGCTTTGCGTAGAATTTTACCGTTAACTTTCAAAGTAAATTCCTTAAATTGAAAATAAAATGTAAAAAAAATTGTGTTTCATAAAGTTAAAGTATTTAATTCAGTTTAAGAAAATAAATACATTTAGTTTTAATTTTAATGAAGTTAGTTGTGTGAAACTGTGAAAAAATATTAATTTAAAAACATTCCTAAAATATTTCACAAAGTGATGCTAAACAGGTTTTATTTGTTAATTATGTTATTTAACTTATGTTATTTAAAAATGTTTTTTATCTTTTTTTTTAATTTTGTTTGTATTTCAGATTTTATTAAAAGTTGAAATTTAAAATGTACGTTGGGGGGGTGCTGAAAAGTTCTTTGTCTGGCCGAGAATTTTTCAACGCTTTTTTTTTCATCATTTTAACTTTAACAGAATAAAGGCGAGAACTCATAGATCATTTGCACTCGCAACCCCTTATCAAGAGGGTCATTTGATAATTACCTCCCCTGCTATCAGTCGATGCTTATAATAAATGTTTACACAACTTTGTGACTTCCCTACACGCAAGCAGCTAGTGGCCCGCTGGCGTGCCACCGATGGCGTGCCACCGATGGCAACACCAGCGGTCCTCTGGTGGCAGCCACCAGTGGGTCTCTAGCGGTCCGCCAGTGGTAACATTGCCAAGACGAACCTGCCTGCAGCCTGCCAGCGGGGCACCAGAGGCAAACGCTAGTGGCATGCCACCCAGTGGCAGATTGGTGGTGGCTTGCATGTAGGGACACAGTTAAATTTTAAGTCTGCAAATATAACAATGATAATAAAATTTTAATTTAATTTCGTAAAATTGACGTTAGTTTTTGTAAATATTAATATTTTTTATCTGTCTATATTTCTGAGATCTGGTATTGTAACTATTTACATCGTTTGGACTATTGTCCTCATCTTTATTGCTATATTCATGACGTTTTGACAGTTGTACGCTTCGGCCTTCTTCATGTGATATACATTGGATTTTCAGACCAAACCGTTTATTTCGGCCACTGGGGTAGATTAATTTTTTTTTTTCCAATTTTCAAGACAAATTTGTCATATCTCTTTGATTAAAAAAAAATATGGAGAGTTTATTTCTTGATAAATAAATACCCCAATGTTTATTCACTGATTACCCCACCCCATTTTCCTGATGCCACTTTTGGTGAGGATGTAATTGTAATATTTTAAGATTCTTACTCTATGGCCTTTTTATTTTTCAATTAAAAAAATATCCCCAGACAAGAAACATTATGAATTTTCTTTGCTTCTTTTTTGTCAAAATTCTTTTTTTTCTTCTTTCAAATTGTATTTATCAAATAAATTCAATTGCCTTTTGTTAGTTCCCCCAAATTTACAAATGACAATCTGCTCTAAGACAAATGATTCAATAAAATTATTAAAAACACATACACAAAATATCATTTTTGATGACATAGAGAAGACCCATTAGAATTAGAACTTTCGTTAAATTTGCAGTAAATATATTAAAAGAAACATGTTTTGTTTTAATTGGACCAAACAGAGGACATGGATGAAGTCCATGCATCATTCAACAATTTTTTCTCTTCAAATAACCGGGGGTGGGGGGAGTAGCAGCCCTAGGGTTGCTGGCACCACAGGGAAGCTGAACTTTGGCTCTCTTACAAGTATACTTTTTTTAATTTTCCACAAAGAGAAAAACTGAAAATGTAGAATAACGAGTTTATTACAATTTACAACTTAATAGAAGCTAAAGAAAACCTTCATTATCCTACCTAAAGCATTTTTCTTCGCCTTTAGATCTGCAAATTTTTTCATGGCACTTACTACTGTTAAAGACAAGCGTATGGTTGCAAAACAGAAATATGACAACAGCAGAAATAGATTTACGTGATTTATTTCAATAGGAACGTGTGGTTTTGGGACAGCTACCTTGTGGTATAGTTCATAAGCCGGCTGCCGATCCGGGTTGATCTCTCATAGTAGTTCCCACTGGCTGGCGTGGCGTTCCTGCTGCTGACTGCCCAGACTGACCGTGACAGATCTCTTCCCCGGCCTTCCGTTGACTGCTTTGTACTTCCGCGTGTGACCCTTTTTATGGCGTTTTTTATGGCTTAACGGGCTCGGAAAAACGACGCGAGTATAATTAGGAGGGAAGCATTTTTATTGGTCGAAAAATAGAAGCACTTTGAAATATTATTTTATTTTTCGACCGGAACTCGTGCGTCAGGCCTATGCATAAACGACGATAATGGTCATTTTGTGACGGGGCCTTGTCCCGTTCACACCCGACTCTCGCTCTTGAGTATGTTAGTTTATTTGCCTGCAAATCAGCCGAGATATGTCTTATTTTATTTCATAACACTACACCTATCTTTTTTACAAGATCATTTTCTATTGACAAAATAGCCAAAGAATTGAACCTGTCTTCAGTAATGGATAACTGCAAATATGTTTTATAAGATTTAATTTTGGAAGATCCCAAATACATGACAGGGTGGCATGATGGTGCCCAGAATGATTGCTCAAGTTGCCAGTACCTTGAGCCAGCCCTGAGTGGGGGGGGGGGTATCATCTATTGGAAAATATGATACCTTTTTAAAGAAATTTATTTTATAAAGTAAAATATATCTTTGGCTCAAAATTTTCAGTCTTAAAAATCAACAGTCAAAAAGCAAAACAAAAACATTTAAAATAATTTTTTGTTTTAAAAGAAATATTTTTAACAAAGACTAAATTTTCTTTTAGAGATATATAAATTTAGGAATGGATAGGCTAAAATCTGAAGCTAAATATAAAAATTACTTTGTAAACGATGAAAAGGAACCACAGAATTTGCCATGCATTCTGCTAATAAAGCTTGTTTTGATTTTGAAAACTCTAAGTTTTGTGGGTTATTTTTTTTCTTTGTTTTTTTCTCCAGTGAAGCGGAAAGGAACAGAAATTGTGAATATTCAGCCATTGTTAAAATCCAATCTTGGTATCGTGGAGCAAAATCCAGATTTTATCTCAGGTGAGACACAAATGAGGGTCATTAGAAAAGTTAAAAGAACAAAAGATATTGTGGTGAAAGCATTAAAAGGGTCACAATCACATTTCTTTGTTTGCCAAATCGATCATGAATTGTAACCTAAGGACTGTCATTTCAATATTGTTATACCAGCTGATAATAAACATATTTCATCTGATTGCAATAATTTTGTTTGTACCATTTTTTTTATAATAATAGTTAGAATATGATTGATATAAAAACACCAAAAAAACTGATGTGTGATGCAGTATTGGTTTTAATAACTTTGCCACAATGGTCTCAAGAATGCTCTGTCATTTATGGATATATAACAGCATTTTCACATAATGGTTAAAAGATTGGAGAGAGTCACATATATAAGGAAAATTTGGTTTGCATTCATGCCTGATTGAGCTTAGTTAGGTGGGGTGGGTGGTGAGCATTGTTATCTCATGGCTGACTGCCAGTGATCAATAAAAGATGAAAAATGAGTTCATTTATATCCTGTACAGAATTTGTGTCTGCAGCGTATAAAAGAACTAATTTTTATCCAGTCAGCCATGACATGACAATGCTCATACTCCCCCCCCCAAATGTAATGAGGAAGGAGGGCTTTGAAAATCTGATACTCACAGGGGAGATTGAGGGAAAGAGGGAAGCAATGTGTGACATACTTGATGAGCTTGAATTAAATGGATGATAGAACAAGGTTTAGGAGAAATAACAAAAAGACAAAAGTTAAGAACTACAAGGGACATGAAAATGTGGAGGGCCATGATCACCTATGTCTTGAAGAGACACGGCACACAAAAGAATGCTGTATATGGATGGAGTCATAACATCCATCCACTTCCATTTGAAACTGCTGTAGGGAAATAGCCATAAACCATGGATTTTATGTTTATTTATAATTTTGTCTCTTTTAATGTCAGCTTAAATCTGTTTGAATTTGTTGCTGGAACATGTCCAGGTATTTGCTCTAAATAATGTGTATATTCTTACTTTCACTTGATTCTTCTATGTTGACTTGGCCCTTCAGGATATGGTCGATTGTGGATCTCTACAACTTTCAGTTGATACCCAATGAAAAAAAAGTGGAACAAATCTTAAATTTAGCTACAAATTCTAAAAAGACAGTGATTATTATGCACAATTTTTTTTTTTGGGGGGGGGGGTTGTAGGTCAAAGGTAGGGTGTGGCCATATTATACATGAATAATCATGACTTTAATAAACCAATGTATAAAGATTAAAAGACCTTGTCCAAAAATAGCAGCCCAAAATATGGTGATCAACAGACAATCTAGAATAAAAAGAAGTTATAAAAAATAGATAATCAATAAGTAAATATCTTTTGGCAAAGTTTGATTAATATTTGTCATATTTATCCAAGGGACATTATATCTGGAATCCTGACATAAATCCAGCCATTGATTTTAATTTTATATTTTGATCGACTTTTTATTTGAATGTACATTCAGTTGTGAATAAGAAATACAAATCATTTCCACTCCTAAAAACTGTCATGATTGCATTTTATTTAAAGAAACACTAAATTAATTGAAGTCTAAATGTTTCTTTTTTATTTGATTTCCAACCACTATGCCATTGCAATATTCAACCGAGTTTTGAACTATCAAACAAAATTTTTGAACATTTTCTTTGGATTATAAATTTCTTCAAAACATTCCAACTCACATATGTCAAATGCTGTTGTTGTTTGGAAGATACTTTCAAATTACTGCTTCATGATGGGATTGAGCTCAGATGAATTTCCTGGCCATGAGAAGGTTTTCAAATTATTCTTTCATGATGTTTATATGATTCATGGTAGGCTCATGGTCAGATGAATGAGTTTCTTCATCCATGGCTGTACCATTAAATTTCATGATAAGATGGAAATATTTATGTTCATGTACAACTCATGTGGGAAACGTTAAGAAAATTGGAGAAGACCTTCACTGTCAAAATTGTTTGATTCAATAAGCCCACTTCATTTGAAGGGAAAACATGTATCTGCTGAAAAAATTAGTTTTATTTTGAGACATCTTTAAAGATTCTGATGATGATGGGAGAAAATCTTTCTTTCCTAATTTATTGGGTTTTGATTAAGACATAAGGAAACTGTTAAAATCTTAGAATGGCATTTTTTTCTTTTTGTTGATATTGTATAGAAAAAAAGATTCTATGATTTCAGAAGCAATGGAAAGTACGAAAGTGTTGGTATTTTCAGTTCAGCAAATATATCATATTTGGTTTAGCCAGCAGCCTGTCCTCATTGTCTGGTTCTTGAACCAAAATCTTTCAAGGCTGTATTGACAACAAATATTTTATGAAAAAATCATTTCTTTAAGTTATATGTCAGCTGTTATGACTTTGCATCTCGGCATCAGTTACTTTCACACTAACATAATATGGCTTCCCTGTGCCTTTTCTATAAATACTTTCATGGTAATTGTTCTGATGACCTTTCCTCTATGGTACCTAGACTTTATGAATTTAAGTGCAGTACTGGATTGGCGGCAAGGTCTCATCATTTTACAGTAGAGATGGCTAGCTGTAACCCTAAGTTATGTTATCTGTACGGACCTGACAATTCGGCTTCAGTCACTTTCCAACCACCATAACGTAGTTTCCCTATGCCTTTTTCTATATATACTTTCATGGTAATTGTTCTGATGACCTTTCCTCTATGGTACCTAGACTTTATGAATTTAAGTGCAGTACTAGATTGGCTGCAAGGTCTCATCATTTTACAGTTGAAATGGCTAGCTGTAACTGTAAGTTCTATTTTAACAGTTCCTTCTTTCTCACTTCTTGCTTGTCAAACTCTTCCAGCTTCTTGCTTGCCAGTCAACTTTGCATTTAAATTTTTGAAGATCAATGTCAATTGTCATCTTCTGTTTCCTTAATTCCTCTTCTTTTATTGTCTTTTCTCCATAATAATTTTTTTTTCAATTTCTTTCACATTCATTAACGCCTTGCTTCTTAGTGGCTTTGATCACCTTGCTTGGGATAAAATGATTGCAAAAAAATGTCCCAAATCTGATTTCTCATTGTACCTTCTATTATTATTCCCTTGTGAACCAAATGATTGCAGATTTGCCCCAACTCTAGTGACGAACAATAGCAGGAGTTGTATGTATTATAAATAAAATTAATCACATTTTATTTCTTCAGACACTGATTATTATTCACACACATATTTTTCTTATTACCATTGTTGCAGACACCTTTACAAGTGTAAAAAAATGTGGGTATTAAAACTTTTTGCGGGTGCAGTAAAAGTTCTGATAATGGTTCCACAGCAAGAAAGAAAAGAAAATCAAAATCAATCTGAAATTCAAATATGCCTCTAAATAACAAGAGATATTTATTAAAGTGGTCCATACTGTTCATTGGAGGTTCAACGTGGAAAAATATACATGCTGAAATAAAGGAAATTTTTCTTTTGTTTGTCAGGAGCCATCTCAATACATCTTCCTCCATCAACCATCAGTAATCAAAAGTGAGTTTTTTAACTGTCCACCAAGGTGGAAACGAGGCAGGGCGATCATTGGCTCGTTTATTGGCCAATCAGACAACTTATTACATGCCAGTTAGAGCAATGCCATTAAAGATACCTCTGGATTGGCCACTTCAATTTTAAATTCTTATGAGGGATCATTTTTATTTTTCATTTAGTTTTCAAACAATTCTTTTTCTTTTTTTTTGATAATTGGAATTTTTAAAGTTTTTTTGTAGATTTTAATTATTGTAAAATCACTGAATGTCTATTTTTGGAACATTTTAAATTTTAAGTTTGAAAATGTAATCCATATGATATTAGGTTAATTGAACAAATATAAAATTTCTTTTAGGTTCCTAAAGAATTTTCTTTGTTCTTACTTTGAACTTTCAATTCAACTTTGTGATTGAGCAAATTATTTCTTTTTGGTACAAAAGATTATCGAAACAGTTTCCAGACAAGATTTATGATCTCAAAATGTTTGCATAATTAAAATGAATAAATGTTTTAACGATATCTCTTTTTATTCATTTACAGGTTGTTACATAATGCAGCCATCACGATACAAAAACACTGGAAGGGTTACTTAGCTCGGATCTATTACAGAAAGTATTTATTGGTTAGTAGACATTTGTAGCAGTAGCATGCAGAAGGTGGTGGGTAGGTGATGTGATGCTCTTGGGCATCCAATCAATAGTGAAATAAAAATTTAGTTTATATTTAATTTGAATGAAGGGTTTCTTACAGGTTTCATCTATTTTTACATATTTAAAATGTCTTCCCTTCTCACATTTCTCAGTACTAGGCCCTATAGCCCACACTACTTGAGTCTTAGGGGCATACAATCAAGGAGTTGGCCCCGGGCATCACCAAACCCCTGCATGTCACTGGTTTAGAGTCATACTTTGTAGTCAGTTTTGAAAAGATTTTACAAATCCTATGACTTTGAAGGATGATATATAAATTTTTGAATAACAGGTTTTAAAAAAAAACATGCAGTGTTATATTCCGTGCTAATAGGAATATATACTTGAAAAACAAGGTGGATAAAATAAGTAAACGTTTATTATAAAATAAATAAGAATAAAGGCAACAGTTATGCACAAGGTTGCCGCAAGTCAATCCAGTAGTGAGTGCTACCATTGTAAGTTTGGTAGTTCTCAATACTCAACAGATCCCAGCTAGACTCTGTCGTCTGTTGACTTACAGATACTTATAGGTAGTTACTACCTATAGTGTAGTCACTCATGGGAGTGACAGGTTATTCCATTACATCATGCAGCAAATGAATCTGTTCTGACCAGGAATTATCTTAACTTTTTAATTGATTTTTATTGCAATTAAGCATAAAGAGAATTACTTATCAAAATTAATAATGGCTGACAGTATTTCATCTAAGTATAAAACTAATATCATTTCTATCTAATTTCTCTTTCTTTATGCATAAAAATCATGTTTATATAATTAAAATCTGTTTTTTCCAGAGTTACTTTGAGAATTTGTGTTTGAAACATTTTCACGGCATGGCAACTAAAGTGAGTATTAAGAATTCTTTTGATAAAATTAGTTTTCCTGGCATGAAGTTAATTTTTTTTCTTATTCTAAATGCATCCATTTTATTCTTCAATAAATTTATTATAACAGGTGCGACAATCTGTAATGCATATTTTAAATTTAAGTTTTGAAATTGGATTAAAATTAGTTTAACATCTGCATTTGTATTTTCAGATTCAAAAAATTTGGAGAGGCTACCAAAGTCGAAAAAAAATTTTTGACTTTTACAAAAGAAAAGCGTATTTTAAAGCTTTAATTGAAAAGAGTCAACTTTTCTTGTAAGTCATTTTCTTTTTTGCTTCTGCGTCAAATTAGTTTTCATTTTTTAATTCATTCAATCACAAGGCACCTACAATGATCTGTACAGTTATCTGTTCATCATGAGATATACAAAGAGAAAATCTTAATATGATTCAGTTTCTTCTTGAATTATTTTATTTACAAGTGAATTTTTTTATGCATTGTCACAGTTCTTTTCTATTGCTTCTGCCAGATAAAATTTTTAAAAAGTTTTGATTTTCAAAATTCACATTTCTTTTTGGAGGTGAAATTATATTAATAAGCCATTGTTTAATAATCAAATATTTTAGGGTGAGTGCGTGAACTTTTAAAAGAAAAGGGGATTTATAACATTTTTAAATATATAATCTTGAATTCCTTGAATAAATTTGTTACATTATGCCCTGTGAATAATCATCATTTTTTTTTTAATACAATTTTTAAAAATGACATCATTGACAGAATTTTGTGAAATGTTAAGAATTTGTCATATCCAACATTGGTCAGGCACTTGATTCTCTTTAAAGAAATTAAAATGTTTGAACAGTATCAGATTGGTTAAATACACTTCTCAAAATTATAGAAGAGAATTTGTCCCTTGAGAAATATTTTTGTTTGGTTATTTTTCCAGGTCACAACTTGAAGAATTTGCAGAACAGCAAAAAGATCAACAATTAAAATTTGCTTCCCAGAAGCATCATCAGTTTCAAATCAGTCAGGCATGTAAGGAGCATCACCTAGTAAGCACTAAGGTCATTCCAGGAATATACAATTCACCTTACAGGTAAAACATTTCCCTATGAAATCTCAGCAAAAAGATGCCACTCTTTAGGAAAAGGCTGTTTCTAATTCTCCTTGTACACAAACAGCCTTCTTTTTTCAAAGTCAGGTTCTCTTTTTGACTATTTGTCAAGAAGAGTGACTTGTTTTTGTTACACAGCAAAGGAAAGAAAGACTTTTATTCAAATCCCGCCCTAAAAATAATTGTCATTATGAATATTTATAATTGTTTCAGATTTTCTGATGCAAGTCAATATTTCCACAATAAAATTAATATTAACCATTGGTAATGGTTTTATGGAACATATTTGAATGCAGGACTGTTACCTTAAAAATACAACATTTAAAAAATATACGTATCTTTTTATAAAGAAAAACCATTTTTTTTTTTTGTCTGTCATGTTACAGCAAACAGAAGAAGAGAATATTCTGCGTACATAGATATAAAATGGTCTCTACAATTTTTGTGTTTACTGAAGGTAGGCAACTGCTGCTGGCAATATCACTCTTAATACTACTTCTAATGTTTGTTTCATTGTCTTATTTAAAAACACAAAAATTCTGAAAAGTTGTAGAAAATCATCAGAAAAATAAATTTCATTCAATGTATGTGTCTTTTCATTGTCTGAATTCTTGGGATGAGGAGTTATCATTATTTACATCCAGACTATTGTCCTCGTCACAATGTTTCTGACCTTCATCAGGTGTCTGTCAATCCAGATAACCTCCAGGGAATTTTTGACTAAACCTTTGATTTAATCTTCAAAGGTAGATTGTTCTCATTCTAGGGATATCTCAACTAGTTCGTACTTAGTACTTTCTCTGTTTTCACTGAGTCAAAGTACTCATATGCTCAGCCCAGGGATTGAACTCACAATTACAATGTCAAACCAATGCTTTAATCTACTAGGCTATTGTACCGCTATTTTAAGTGAAAAAATTGGAGCCTTTAAACCTCACCTGCCTGCTGCTGTGTGCTGCTACTGCTACTTATCTTGACTACATTCACTGTACAATACATATATTTATCTATATAAATAATTCTGTTATTTTTGGTGCCAGATTTTTTGATGCTGCCTCTTATCAATTCCTTTTCTAAAAGTTTTGCTTTTATTTTCAGAGAAAAATCATTTAGAAGAAAAGTTTTCCAAATATTTGTTCAAGAATGAAACTGAAATATGTTAAAATCTTCATCCTCTGTTTGAAGGAATGGAAACACCATGGAGACATTCCTCCAATCCATGGAAGCCAATAATACAAAACCTCTCTATATCGGAAGGTTGCCTGAATCCCATCGTAAGTCACTCCTGTCTCCTGCAAGGGATCTTCCTCCAGTTTCACAAAAGCCACAGGTAAACAATAACACACACTTATGTGTTTTCTTAAGCCAATGGAATCATTTACCAAAATGTCCCTCTTTTTTTTTCTTTTTTAAAATAATGAATTTTCTTTATTTCTTGAGCAGCTGACAAAATAGTTAATGAACATCATGCAAAAATATTCTTGTTTTAAAATGGCTCAAATTCTGTAAAGCAAATTCCAGAGATGATACAATTTTAATATAATCAGGACTAAGCAACCATGTCATTGTGGGAAAAAAATGGTGGACATTTCTCTTCATTCTTGAAGCAAACACAAAATCTTTCATTTTAATTTCAGTTACTTTTTATAGCAATTTGTTCTGTGCGTATCATATTGGCTGTCAGTGCAGGAAATGGGACTGGCGTGTTGAGTTCAAATTACAAGCAAGGCCATAGTGTTTCTTTTACAAATAATGTTCGTAAGGTATAGGATACAAATCCTATATCATTCCAACAAATAACTGTTGAAAAACACAAAGTAGATTTGCACACCCGCAAAATCGGATCAAAACGACTAAAAACAGATTTCGCAATAAGGTATGAAATTAATTTTCTGACCAATGAAAGGAGGCGATTTCCCAAAAATGAGAAAAAAATGACGATCCAGTGTGAAAAAGAAATCAGCCATAAATAGAGAGACTCAAGTCAATCACCAGTCAGAAGGGCGCAGATATCAAAGAGGACAGAGGACTGACAGTCAGGTCCGTCACTGACTCAACCCGACACTAAGAGCAGAAAGTGGGGGTAGGAAAGGAAAACAACAACAACAACAACAAATTTACAACTGACTCCAAAACAATTCAACCCGATAAGTACAATATCCTCTTATCTTTTATTTCTCATTCACACTCTCTTTTTCAACTTAAATTGATCGCCCCTTTTTCCTTTCCCCCTACTCGGCGGATACAACAAAAACAAAAGAAACAGACATTACTCTACTACTCCGTTGAAAGACAGTGAACACATTGACATTTTTTGTTCAAATCACATTTGCTTAAACAAACTAAAAAGCATTAATCTTTTTTACTCTATTCAAACAAGATATAAAAATATACAAATTTGTTTATTCTGCATGAATGTCATTAAATATACAATATTCTATTTTTCTACAAACATTCCTTATCGTGTTGTCTTTTCTTGAAATTTGTGTTGTATTTTGTGGACAGTGTATCCCGCATTAAATTCTCCTTTTAATCCAGGTATGAATTTGTGAATTTGCCTCTCGTCTTTGCTCACGGTTCAGAGATCTTAGTTTGCTTTGCTAAATAGGCTTTTTAGCAAAACCTGTTGAGGAGAAAGAAAGCTTTGAAGTTAAAACAAACCTGAAGAGGGATGGACTCCATCAAACTAATTTGACTTAGACACACCCGCTGCTGCTATGGCTGCATTACATGTGCCCCAACAGCTGTAATGGCATACACAAGTCGTGATGTGATGTTTTATTGCAAATTGAAAAAAAAATTAATGATTTTTGTCATTTAAGTTCCTGTGACCGTTTGTTTCTTCAATAAAAAAATCTAAATCTATTCATCTAAATCTGATATCAGAATCAGTGAAAAGTTTTATTTACATCTACAAAAATGAAACGGTATTTATTGTTGCATGTTAACTTTAAACAATATAAGTTTAACTTGCAGAGTTAATTTGTATTTATGCGTTCAATTCATAATGCATTTCTTTCTCTTTTAATCTAAATCGGAAGTGGACATACCTTTCTTTTTTTTTTTTGGAGGGCCACATGTGTTTGGGAGATTCATGGCGAGCTGCAGTTATCAAACAATACTTTAATACTAAATAGACAAGAAACACTAAATTCCAATCGTCACTTAAATTAAGTTTACAATCTATTTCTGAGCATTCTTACATAATTAGAAAAATTTTTCATTCACTGTTTATTTCAAAACAAAACAATATGATCACGTAATCATCGCCTGTCAGTCTTTGAAATACACAATGTTCAGTGTGACTTGTGGAACAGCAGTGAATTGTCATCTCGTACAAAATTACCTTGTGATATTGTCCTTATAAATTTGGTAATTTTGCATGAACAATCAATGAAATGAACAAATTGTCATAGATTTGTCATCTATTTCCATTGGAAATTAGCTAAAATTGTAAAAAAAGAAAAATCTATTAAAATAAATAATACATGAAAGATATTTTCTTCAAAATGCTTTTGTGGGCTGCATTGAAAATGGCCCACAGTTTTGTGACCACTGATCTAAGTAAATGCTTGTTACTTCAAAATATCATGAACAGATAAAATTGTTTTTTTACAGAGTAACATAATAAACCAGAGTCAGACCAATACAAAAGTCCTATTATTTTAGTATAAGAAGATTTACGCTAATTACATAAAAGACAAATAAAGAATGAAAAATATTATCCATTTATATATATATATATATATATATATATATATATATATATATATTATAGATATATAACTCCTGTTAAAATCACCTAACATTCATCATATACAACAAAATGAATGAAAACTCAACATTGGGGTTATTAACAACACTTCTAAAAATAAAATAAATATTTTATCCATTGGGAGATTATCTGTCAATAATAATAAACCTCAAGCTGAATTGGTTATATGACATTTCTCTTAAAGAGATTGACCTGCCATCTCACCAAGTAAAGTGTGTCATATCTAAGCTTATAAAACAAATCCATAAAACCCTTTCTTATTTTTCTCAGATTATTGTTGACAATACAACAGTACTCAGCTAATCCAACTGTAAAAAAAAACAATTAAATAAAAAGTCGTTTCTATCAAAGTAAGGCAACCTGCTATCAATAAAATTTGTTTCAGTTTAGGTGCGCATGTGTCTTCTTTTCATCTGATGCTAAAATATATTCCAGTGATAGCACCTGTTAGCATCCCAGCTATGGGTAAATAGTCAAACCCAAAACTAAAATTAGAACAGACATTTTTCTAGAAAAATTGCCAACAATAAATTTTTCTAGAAAAATGACAATCAATACATTTTATAGTAGAATTGAATACATTGTCAAAAAAATAAAAATTAGAAAAAAAATATTTGCAATTTCATTTCTTGTCAGGAGAAACAAGTTTTTCAATCGTTGTTTGATTTTGTAAGATTATTTGGTAAAAAAATACAGCTAACTAATTATAATTTAATCATGAAATAATGTCATTCTCTTGAATTAATTATAAAGTTTAAATTTTCATATTTAGATTTTAGCATTAAATAACACGTGTTGATATGCTGCTAAACAAAATCAACAAAACCAAACCAAAACCAGAATCTTATTAATAAATAGTGGAGATGAGGCTGCATGACCTATAAATTTATAAGGTCATATTGTTTTATATATGATAGAATAGATTGTTCATTTGATATAAGTTTATGTATTAGGCTTTTCTACCAATTTAGGGACCTTTTCGAAACCCAAAAGATGTCCAGCGACAACGTTATAAACCATTTCGACCAACTTTGCGGGTGGAAACAGATTTTGAACATTTGGAAAAAGCTAGGAAAATAATGAAAGATGAAGAATGGACACAAAGACTTCATGATAATCTGTAAGAAACTTTGAAAGAATTTTTATCCATTTGCTAAATTATTCTTTTTTCTCTTCTTTTTATTACTATGTGGTTGAGACGTGTTTCAAGCTCATTTAAAGAATTTTATCTTGGAGATGAGAATAACACAAAATGCTTTTATTCTATTATCCTATATTTGATTACTTTCATAAATCCAGGAACTGTTTAGTCCCTTTTTTTCTGTCTTCATCCTTGAAGATTATAAATGGTGGGGAGAACTGCTTGTTGATGGCAGATTGAAACTCTCATCCACAAACTACAACAGATTCTCAATTTATTTTCCCAATTTCTCTCAATTCTCCAATGTCTTTTTTCTTTCTTCTTCATTTTTCTCTTCCTTTTCACTCTTGAATATTTTCTTCTTTTGATTCTTATCTCTTAATGTATTCTGCCTGACTGCAAAATTATAAAAATGTTAATTGAATTACTCTTATTTAAGGAGACACATTGTATTATCTCCAAGACTTGTAATCCACTGCATGGAACTGAAGTTTCAAATGTTTAATTGTTTTTTCTTTTCTCCTTAGATTTCTTCCTGTCAGAATTACTCAACCCAAATATCAACCTCTTCTTTACACTCAATCTCCCTATGGAGAATCTGGATATGGAAATTTCTATTTCCGAGAAACAAATTCCAGCTTACAAATATCACAGAAAGTAAGTTGCTCAGTATAAATCTAAATGAAATTGTGGTAGGTAGCATTGGTAGAATTTTCTTGACTGAAAACTTTGGAATAAATGAACTGGCTCAAGGGTATAAAATAAATAATATATTTTTATTTATTTTTGTTAGAGTGATGACAAGTCCTTTGGTATTTGGAGTAGCAAAACATTCATTTATAAGGCGTATATTGATGACAGTCTGGAGAAATGTCCAGTCGTGGTGTTTTGAAGTCAGAACATGATACAGACAGTAGTAATCTTAGAAATAGGTCAGTGTCAGTCTACTGTATTTTTCTCAGCCTTAAGCAGGGCAGAAATATCACTAGCAGATGACCTCTTAACTACTTTTTTATGCGTCATGCATAACTGGTTTCTCTGGGTTAATGTCTCTGGTCCATCATTCTCACAGTCTCTTCTGCTTCAAGCTGAGAGGTATCAGTTTATATCCATATTGACCAGGCTCTGTGACTCTGGCACAGACATTGTTTTCAGCTAACATCAAAAGTCTCTTTGTGTCAGTTTTTTTGATTAGACAAAATTATTTTATTTTCCAGCCTTCCTGTCTTTTTAATATTTTTCTGTAATAAACATTATACATGGAGACTCCCTGATCTTTGGTACTTTTCAGTCACAAATAAGTAAGCTTTGATTCTGCATATTTCCAGCATTTTTTGGCCTGGTTCAGTCTTTTCTTTGTCCTTTTTATTTGAGGGTTGCCTTCTCATTAGTTGAGAGAAGTAAAGAAAGAGAAGTTCAAAGAGAGAAAGAAAGAGACGAGGGTTTTAAAAGAAATCGCAAATGTCTTATTTTAATTCTCTTTATTATGTTTATATATTTTATTTTTATATTTTATTTTCATTCGGACTCATTACAAAATTCTATTGATGCATTTTATTTGAGAAATATTTCTAATCATTTTCTTTTGTACGAATGGTTATAATTAGAAAATGCATCTAATCCTAGAAATAATGAAATATTTTCAACATCCAGTGAATAAAGCCGTCATTAAATCTCTTTTACTAATTCCACTCTATTCTTTGATTTCTTTTTCTCTGAACAAGTGACCATCCTAAAATGTTGCTAACAAGATTTAACATCAAATCCTTCTTTGGAAAATTCCTCTAACCTTACCATCTTCAACTCCTGTTTTATGACAATGTGCTTCTGTTGGCATCTCTAATCAATGGTGTATAAAAGAATTTGTCTTTACTTCTAATCACATTTGAAAGATTTTAAATATTTCTTTTGTTTGATAAAATATAACTAGTTCAGATTTCAGTTGATTGAAAATTTAATTGTCAATGTATGAAGAAATTTAATTTGTTTCTGGTTTGTTTGTTTGTTGTTTTTTTTTATCAAATTTTGGTTAGCATAAAGAACACCAATTTTTTGTTGAGCAGCAAATATTTTTCTGGGTGCATCTTGTAAAATACGCCAGTGAAATGATAAAACAGTAGATGTGTTATTTACAGGGGAAAAGTAGCCCTGAAAAATAAGATTCACAAAACTGTCTCCTCAGCCTCTTTGGTTAATCCCAAGATGGACGTTATCATCAATTTTAAAGACTTACTGCCTGATATAGTTTATCATCATAACCAGGACAGTCTGCCAAATGAAGCAGAACTTCAGGTTCTTACTATTTGAAAAGTTATTAAAAAAATCAATGTGTGAATAGTGCGATGGATATTGGCCCCAAAAGTGGAATCGTTGAGCCAGGTTCAAATCCCGAGATAATCAGCTGCATTCACTTTTACACAAATGCCCTTTGGAATCAGTTTTTTTTCTATTCAGTTATGGGTTAGATACTAAGTCAGATTGGTTACCACTCAAAGGCTAGAGAAATCAATCTAAAAGAAGGAAAACATTGCACAAGGCAACAGAGAAAGCACTTCACTACCGTTCCCAACAATGGCAGTTCACAGATAATAAAGAAAATTCTGGAAAGTCATGATTGCAGATGTTCTAAATGGACATTTAACAAATAAATACAAAAAATTAAATTGGAAAAATCTATTTAAGTAATTAATATGTTATGATGGGCCTACTTGACTCCTTATTTTTGTTTTGGCAAATATACATCATAACAACAAAGTGAGACATTTATACATTTTATGTATGTATGTATGTATATATATATATATATATATATATATATATATATATATATATATGAATATGAATATGAATTTATTATCAGAAGGATTTAGTTGTACTAGTTCAGTAGATGCATGAAAGTTCTTGTAATGTGGTTGTTAGTAAATTTTTCTGATATTTTGGGTTTGTCTTGGTGAATAAACAAATTATTTGCAAGTGATAAGTCTATTATTTAAAAATAATATTAAACATGAGAAAGTGATATTTGTGCAACACTTATCCGTGGCCTTTATTTCTGAAGCTGCTCAAATCCATGTGCTCTTTTGGCAAGAGATTGATGAAAAAGAGGATGACTTTCAATTTCCCGTCATGAGAAATTAGTTTTTTATTTTATTTCTAAGAATTGAGATCACTACAAATGTTTGATTTACAGAGAAAATGTTACAGAATTTGAAAACAAGATTTGAAGAGATTTCGATGAAGAAATAATCTCTGGAATTGTTAATCAAATATTGTTTACCTAGAAACTTGTTTGTTTTTTTTCAGTGTTTCTTTCAATATTTTTGTCTTATTTGAAGAACAAGCATTTCTTTTTTTTTTTTTTTTTTTTTTTGTGATATCATATTATCTGTTTTACTTTTTCATAGGATTTCAAAGCTTGTGTGCCATCAATTCCTCTGTTTGATGATCTAAACCTGACATATTAACAAAGTGATTTTGTCAACCAGGACATCCTGTCAGGACAAATAGCAACTCCTCAGTAATTGCTCAACTTAGAAAATCAAGAAAAAACAAAAAAGCAAAACAGACATTTTCCCAATAACCAATTGATTGGATTTTGATTTATCTACAAAATTAGTATAAATTGGATCAGAGGTTATATTCACAAAATATATCAGGCAATAAAATTTTGCTATCATTATTTGAAATGTTTTCAAAGCTGAGTGTTGAGCCATAAATGCAGATTTGTAAAATGTGCATTCAAAAAATATTTTATCAAGAGGAAGAATTAAAATAATTTCTATAAGAGGCCTGTACAAAATATTGCCCATGGGCCACACGTAGAATGCAAGACTAGCCAGTGTGGCCAGCGTGAAGTTTTTAAAGTAGTAAATTTTTGTGTTCATCAGAATAAATGACAAAATAATAAAAATTTCAGTTTTGGTTACTTTACTCAACCAATATTGCCATTTCTTTGTATTTATATAATCCTTTTAACTTTCCTTAATAAAAAAAAAAAAAAGCAAATTTCCTTGTCATTTCTTTAATCCACACCATATTTCCACTTTTCTCTCCTGTCTCCTCTTTTCTTCAGCCCTGCTAGCTTTGTTGTGTAATACAGACTTTATATATTATCCAATTTTCTTTTCCCTCTTCAGTTGGGGACAGTGTATCGTCTTGATAGGATTGACTTGGGTTTCCCAAAATTTTACGATATTGGGATGATGGCAAAGTCTAGTGTGGATCCATTTATGTATGTTGTGTACCACATACAAGATTCTTGTCTGTGGCCGTAGTAACTTTTATCTCTTTGACAATATTGGGAATCAGATTTGGAATACAAACTCCCTCAATAAAAAGTACAATATTGTTGATAACTCTAACAACAGGTTTATTGAATATAAAGAAAAACTGATGAATAAAATGTCTATTATTTACTGAAGGATTAAGTCCTCCACTTGCTGGATGGTGATTTAAGAAATCAAGTAACAAATGCTAAAGTAATAATCAGCCAGTTGACTCTCACTCAGTTCTCCTGTCATGTGTGTATCTATGTATTTGCTCCAGCCATAACAATTGCAGGTGTGTTCTTTAGCGATAACTATCCCAGGCAAATCTGAGCCAACTTTCTCCTGTACCCACCTCTCTGTGCCTGTCTATCAGGCCCGGTTGTTTTCATTTATATAGATGATTCCCCCTCCTTAAATTTGACATTGATACATATCGAATTTATCCACCTCAACCATCTTAATCTTTGCTAATAACCACATAGCATTCACTTTATTCAAAATCTTCTGTACTTTCTTTTTGTAAAGATGATGAGATTTTAGAGCAGACAGCATCAACATAAACAAACCCCAAGCTTGGAAATTGGACAAAATCCAAATGCCCTTTTGGTTTTAAAAGAATTTGGTTAATTCTTTTCTGTAGCGATATAGATGTGTTAAACAGATACTATAATGTAAACAAAACTCCAAGCCTGCAAACTTAGGTATGAAATAAATGCCTTTATTTTTCTAGAGGAGTTTGGGTCACTGTTTACTGTAAGAATATACACATTTTGGAAAGATAGTATGAATGTAAACAAAACACCAAATTTAATTTCTTATGATCCCAAAATTCTGACAACACATTAATCATGTCTTCTTATTGGTGGGAAGTGGATAGAGTGGGGAATCTTGGTTTTGCTCAATTTTACTGAATCTTGATTAATTAATTCTGGGTTCAATTCTCCTTGAAACTGTTCTTAAATTCATTCTATTGTTTAAAACATAATTCTTAACCCATTTGTTTTTTCATTTTTTACTCAATCATTCAACCAATTCTCCTGAGAGTTTAAAAAATTGTTATCCAATTAGTTGTCCCTCCAAATTGCCACCATGTAATTTCATGCAATTAAACATTTGAACAGGGTCAGTGCCCTGTTACATCTCTCTATATATATCTGTTTCTCTCTCACTCATACTCAGTAATTTAATCTTGCAGTCTACTGCTAATTTTCTGTGATCAATGTGACCTGTCACATTTCTTAATTGTATTGTGTAGGACACCTGTTCTATAACAACAACAAATTATGATCTGAATTTGTTCTCTTGGAATGATTGCTGTGTATCTGTTGCTTGGGAATGTGTGTGTTTTGTTGTTTTTTTTTTTTCAATCAGAATTATCGATCAGAAAGTGGATTCTTATGTTCCATTGAAGATTTTTAAATTTGGGCGTATTTTTTGTTGCCGTTATTCATTTGGCTGCATTTCATTGGTGGGTAATATTTCATTTTTTAAAAAATAATTGTATTATAGCATCCCTTTCATAAAAATAGGTGCTGAAAAATTTCTGAACAGATCAAAACACACCTTAAAAATGTTTTTAGTCAGATTTTGGGAAGTGGTTTGGGCCAATAACTTTTCAGCACCACTCCTGATGATGTTATTTAGAGTAGAAATATTTTTATAATAAAAAAATTCAAAATTCTGTTTTTGAGAAACTTTTCAAAATACAATTCATAAAAAATTCTGGTGAATTTTTTTTTTTTTGTCTGCATTAAATTTCCTTTAATTGATTATTTTTCTCATCTTTTGAAAGTAAAAGAATTAACAATTAAACAATAACTTGAATCAAATCACAGTTGCTATAGAATCCGGCTTCAAATTTCAATTGGCCATGTGTCTTCAAGTGGAAATAAATTCAGATATTTTTGAGATAAAAAAAAAATTTAACCACTTTTAATTTTGAAAAACATAAAAATCAATAAACTCTTGCAGATTTATTTTTTGCTTGAAAGTTTTTGACTAAATAATGAAGTTTAATTTAGGTCTCCTTTACATTTCTCTAAATGTGATTTTTTTTTCTTTACCTAAACTGAATCTTTATTCTAATGATTTGATTTCTATCCTTGGGTGAGTTTGTTACTGTAACACAGCAAAAAGGGTACATTGTAGCAAGATTTCTGTCAGGGTAATACTGTTAAAATACTTTAATTTGAAGAATAAGGCAACTTCTATTGAAATTTAAAATTTAATAGTGTGGGGTCTGCATTGCTCTTGTCTCAATAATAATAAACACATTTTTGTATTTCCAAATCTGAAAAGAAAATCAACATTTAAAGAAATCATTGCATAAAAGAACAATACCTATATTTTGTGACATGCGTGTGGATGTGTGGGTGGTGGAATGGTTAACCACTCAGAATGAAAAACCAGAGAGCCAAGTTCCAGTTCCAGTTGAGTTCTGTTTTCTTTTTTATTTATTTTTTAAATCATTTCACCCCAAGCAAGGTGATGATTTCACTAGGAGGTAGGTTACAGGAAGTGAAAAAGAATGAGAAGACTTTAGTGAGAAGAAGTGATCAGAAAAGGAACAGAATTCAAGAAGACAGAAGATGGCAATTGATGTTGCATTTAAATTTTTGAAGATTTTAGGCGGCAGGGAAGCAAGAAATCGAAAGGGAGTTCCATAGGTGAGAAAAGAACAGTTGATTGCATCCAGCTTGTTCAATAGTAAAACAGTGAGACCTAATTGCCACTCTAGTAGCACACTTAAATTCATGCAGTCAAGGCACTAATGAAAAAAGCTCATCAGAACAGATGCCATGAAAATATTTGTAAAAAGACAGAGGGAAGCCACATCATAGTGGAGGGAGTAGGATTGGAGTCAAGATGCCAGGTCAGGATCAATTAGATTGCAGACCCTTCTTTTGATTTTGGCAGGAGATATATAATAGGAGCACCAGACCAGATATTGCAGCAGTGTTCAATGCATGGACAAATGGTAGATTTATTTCATTTACGTGTAAATACTCTTGGGAAAGGTATGAATCCATCTCTTCTCAGTCTAAGATAAGGACAACTGTGAATTCATAACCCGAGGAAGATTGTTTGGGAGCCTCTAGGTCCAAGATGTTCACTGGTTCTGCACAAATCTTCACCCTTATAATCAAATCATGTAACTGTTCAGTTCTAGGAGCTGAATTGTTGGACCCTCATACTTGGAAGATAATAGGAAAGTCCATCATATAATATCATCATATGGTTTAAAAGTCTTTTTAAGAACAAAGCATATTTGTCATTCCTTTTCCTTTCAGTCATTCCATTCTGTCTGTGAAGTATGGTGTTATATCACGGATATAATAATGCCCATAATGGGGGAAATGGAATGCGAGAATACATTTTTCTACCATGTTTTTCACTATATTTATGTTTATTGCAAAAAAAAAAATTTTGCACAAAATTTATTAAACAAATCTGATTTAGAAATCTTGATCTTGTCACTTAGAAGTTCATTTAATATTCTTCTTGATGAATAACCAAAGTAAATACACTAATAATAAACTTAATTTCTGTTTCTAACAGGTCAAAATTATGTTCTATCATAATGTAACATTTTACACTGCAAAATTTTGAACATCTAGACAAGGCAGTATGCTTTAACTAAAAAATGCATAATTTTACTTGATTCAAAGAAATAATTTATTAATCTGATTATTTTCTAATATTTCTTACAGATATTACAAAGACTCTCTCAAGAAAGTTAATTTAAAAATGTTTTGTTATATTTAATTTTTAAATCTTTTCTTTCAAATACTTTTTCTTCAGTTCTGTTTTCACACTGAAATTTACTTAAGAATGCTATTGTCATATAAAGTTATTTTAATATTTTTGTATATGGAGATGTTATTCGTAAAAATAATAATATTTATTATAAAATTTAATTTTTTATGAGTAATTTGTGTTCTTTCTAAAAGTATTCGTGTTCTTTCTAAAAGTTATGTTGAATTTTAGTTTAGTTTATGATTAAAAAATATAAGTTAAAAGTAAATGTAATATTTTTATACTACAAAATTAATGAAAAAGTTATTTATGAAGTTATATACTTTT
>OZ038507.1:12844049-12866549 GCA_964036315.1 Acanthosepion esculentum | reverse complement strand
GTAAATTTAAAAGAAAATTATTAAATACAATTATTTGACAAAAAGTTCAATATTTACTTATTCAAATATTCGAATGTGTGTGTGTATGTGTGTGTGTGTGTGTCTGGCTACAAAATAAATATACAGACAAACCATCTATCAACGGATTTTGGATGCAATGGGTAAAATCTGTAGGCAAAAAGACTTCCAAATGGTCAGTGATGTATTTAAAAAATTGAAGAGTGTACAATGACTGAAACGTTGTGAATGAAAATGATGATAACAGTCCAAATAATGTAAGTGAATGCTGACCTATTTCTAAGATGACTACTACTACCATGTTCTAACTACTAAACTGTTGAAATATTGATCCGAAACAGATCTTCTCCTGACTGCTATCAAGATCCTCCTTATAAGCAAAAATTTTGCTGCACCGAATATCAAAGGACTCACTCTAAATAAAACAAATAAAAAATATTTATTTTATACCCTTTAGTTGATCCTCCTTTTATTTTCAAAGTTCCAATATATAATACCAAGATCTCACTGGCAGAAATTACGAAACATTTTTTGAGGCAAGCAATTACTGAGTAGTATTAAAAACAAGACCTAGATGAGATGTCCTGAGACATGGGCAGTGGAATGAGAATAATCTACACCCTGTAGATTAAATATAGGGTTCAGTTTGAAATTCCCTGTAGGTAGAAGAGAGTATGTCATGTCTCTTTTCCTGATTATTATGTAAGGCCAGTGATGTGCAGAGGTTTGGTGATACCTGGGGCCAACTCCTTGGCTGCATGCCCCCTAAGACTCAAGTATAGGGTCCTATAGGGCCTAGTACTGAAAAATGTGAGAAAAGAAGACATTTTAAATATGTAAAAACATGAAACCTGAAATATTTTATTCAAATTAAATATAAACTAAATTTTTATTTCATGCTTTCATTAGATACCCTCCCAATATGGATGCCAGGGGCCATTGCCCCCTTCTGCCCCTCCCCTTCTGCAGGATACTGTGTAAAGCACAGACATAAACAAACAAAACTCCAACTCCGATGTGAAATTTGAAAGAAACAAACATTTCTTCTATATGCCGTATCCCTTCAGGACACAGGTAATCATGGCTCTCCACAACTTCCTTTCTCATGTGGCTCTTAGCAGTTTTTCTCTCTCTAAGGTCCTCCCTGTTCACATAAGCTCATCAGGGAAGTGGCTTTATAAAAATTTATTTACATAAAGACCAAATTCGATGCTTGTGCAAAATGTAAAAATTTAGCTCCCTACAAAAACCTAAGGAAATTACTAGAAAGTAATTGAAACTCACCTGAAGCGAGCTGGATGTGTAATGCTCCTCATGCCAATGACATTTCCACCGAGCTTCTCTACGGCATATGACTTCACTGAATTTCTTTTGATGTGTTCCTCTCGAATTTATATTTAAATTGGGGTCATCAGGAGAGAATGTGCACCGTTTCGGGGCCTTCCTCTCAACGGTTTCACTTGCACACTTACTTAGGAATAGAATAGGAAAAGAGAACACACGCCTCTCTTATCCTTAAAGTTTGAATAAGGCACAAACAAATAAAACTTTGAATAAGCTTAAAAAAAGGTGCAAACAAAAAATTTTGTCTACCTGGGTAGAACAATCTACCTCGATTGACTAAATAAGAGATTTGGTTCAAAATTCTAACATTTAATACCGGAATAAGGCTGGAGCAGACAATGGCCAAAACCTTTGTGGATATGACAACAAAGATGAGTACAACAGTTCGAACAATGTAAACAGTGTAAAGACATTCGGGTTTATTAATTACACAACCCCTTCTAGTTATAGTTCTTTTAGAATCTGATCATGGTTCTTTCTGGCTGGGTTCCTAGGGCAATGGTGTTGCTCTAGGTTGGAACTGATGATCAGCCTCTCTCGATGGTTATATCTGCCTTTGGTTTCTTCCTATATTTATTTTCAGCTGGCGTTGCCACAATATATGTTCACAGCTGATGTCCTTTTGTCATGATGGTTGCTGGTGTCCAGATTTTGTCTTCTACCTGTACTCGCATGTAAGTCACCTGGTGATCATGACCTAAGTGCTTTTTCCTGCATGCTGAACATAATATTTTTTGTATAGCTTGCTGTTCCACCTGTCCCTTTAGAGTGTCTATCAGGCTTTACGCATGCGGATGTAGCAACTGTTGTGATGTCAGAAGTGTTGATTTTAATAACCGACTCATGAGGAGTTATGCAGCTGGCTTAACGATCTTGCTTACAGGCATGTTTCACAGGTCTAACAAGGTCAGGTAGGAGTCTTTGTTTTCATCTCTGCATTTTTTATGTTTTTAAGGGTCTTCACTACATTTTCATCTTGCCCATTGATTGTGGAAATTGCGGGCTTGATGTGATATAGCAAAATTCCCATGTTTCAGCAAATTTTTAGAATTCTTTAGATACCAGTTATGGTGCATTGTCTAAGATCAGGTTATCAGGGATTCCATTTCTGGAAAACACTGATTTTAATTTATTATAGCAAAGCTGGTTTATGCTTTCAGTTGTGTAACTTCTGTATATTTTGACTAATAGTCTACAATGAGAATATATTCATCTTCCTGTACTGTACAAGGGTTGACACTGTTGCGGACCCCTTGGAGGGGAAAATATGATAGGATATGGACTGTGGTACCCAAAAAATAAAGATGAGTCACAGGAAGCCTGCCAACATTTAAAAATAAATAATGTAAATCTGACAGGACAAAACAAGAACAACAAAAATGAGGAACTTAAATTAATGCAAAAATTTATTTACAAAATATATACAATTTTAATACAAAAATTGAATAGGATAACTATGTCTGCTCACTGACTTTATATTGATGGCTTTTACATCAGGCCATAAGACTTACTTGAGCCTCTTTTTAACAAATTTGAAACCCAAATTTTACACATAATATTACAGCATTTTTTATGAACTGTCCGGCTTTCTTTTTATAATTAATCTTTTAAATACTTCCCCCAAAAGAAAGTGCAAAAAACAAACTTAGTTTATTCTTATTGTATTATTTTTTAAATTTATTTAACCTTTAATTATTTTTATATAATTTTACATTTCTTCTTTAATTCTACTTAGAAAAGTTCTTGTCAAATATTTTATTCTGCAAATAAGCCTTTAAGCAAATGCATTTGAAACCTGTTACAAAAAATAGATCTATGTAAGTTTACAAATGAGATTTCGTCTTTGCTGTAAAGATTGAATACGAAATAAAATGTTTGAAGTTAAAATTGAACGGTAACGTGTAGAACTTTATAATTTGTCCTAACCTAATGGTTTATCTTCTCTTTAAATGGTCTTCTTCATCCATCAAATGTCAAGTCAACACATACCACAGCAATTCTTCGTATTTTGTCAATTAATTTAAATTTATTTTTTGTTCGTTTTCTATTAAATCTGTCAAAGTTTATGCTGTTAATTCACCCCAAAGTTACTTATCACAAATATTAATTTATCCCAAGAAATTATAAATCAAAGTTTTTTATGTTTTTTTTGGGGGGGGGGGCATTCTTTTGAAATTATAAATAAATTTTAAATAAAAATTTGTTTAGCTTTCTTTACAAAAACTCTAACCCTCAGAATGAAAAATTACCAAAAATCAGGGAATTATTCAAATTTTGTAAGGTCAGATGATATTCAAGGAACTTACAAGGAATTTTTTACAATTAAAAAAGAAAAGAAAAAAAATCTGTTTATTGACTTGTTTATCGGGGTGAGCGCGAACGTTGACCCCACACTTAGAACTAGCACACACGAGTCACCCACATTTGGGGCGATCGGAAAGGTCAACCCAACCGGGGTGCAATGGAAGGGCTTCGCTCCAGGAGAATTTGATATGAATTCTAGTAAATATAAATTCTTTTTATTTTGGGATGAATTAACAGAAAAGATCGAAAATTTTTGATGACAGAAATGGCGTTATTCATTGGAGAGCAGAATTATCAAAAAACAATATGACTACCATACTTAAAAAAAGAAATGACATTGTAATAATGACAAAAGTATGGAGGTATAGGGTTTAAGAAAGCTTTTTATTCAACTGAGAATACAAGGTTCGCGTAGAGTGTCCTTCTATAGTCCCAGTAAACAGAAATAGTTTTCTCAAAGAGGAGAGTAACAAAACTAAGGGAGACCACTCTTGATTATTCATAACAACAGCCATTTCAAAAAATTAAAACCTGTTTAAAAATTTTGAAAATTCTTATGCGTTTCTGCAAATTCAAATAATTCTAAAAATACAAAAAAAACGAAGTCGTTATTTTTCGCTTTTTGTTGATTTGTTTGTAGAGAAGAAAAAAAAACAACTAATTGCAATGCACTCATTGGGGAAAATTAAATATTTAACTTTTAGTTTTTAAAACTAAAGACATTTTATTTTTGTTTGATTATTTTTTAAAACAACCGAGACCACCAACTTGATGGCAGCAAAATCAAGACTTATGAAGAATACAATTGAATTCCTTAGCGAAATCATTTACGATGAAAGAAAGTAAGTCTTCTTCTTCCTTTATTCAAAATTCAAATTAACTTTATTTGAAATAAAGGATTTCGGTAAAAAGTAAATTTAATTTTTGAAATCAGTTTGATATTTTTTTAAGTTAAAAAAAAAATGTGTGTCTCACTGAATATTAATTTTAATTACTATATTCATTTAAAATCTTTTTAAAAAGTTAGTGAATAAAAGTAAAATAATTTTGAATGAAATTTTAAGTTTTAGTTTTAAAAACTTTTTTTTTTACTCATTCATTTGGTAATAAATTTTCATCAAATTCAAATATTTTTTCTTCAAATTTTTCTTCGCTACATAATTTCACGTAAAAAATAATGAATTTCGATAAAATTTGAGAAATATTATTTATGTACAATAAATTGTAAACAAAAAGAAAAACATTCGCAATTTCCAATTAACTCGCCTGGCAAAAGCGGTAATGGTTCGAATCTGAGTTTCAGATGATGAATTTTTTTTTTTTTTTAAACGTTTGTTTCTTTAAATGTTGAAAAATATTTCGAATCCACACGATGTCAGCATAAATTAACTCAAAAAATTTAAATGAAGTAGAAATAAGTCTGGGGTGGGCTTTTAGGGCGCCGTGAGCGATCGTCAGTCCAATTGTTTAGTTAATTGGATTGTAATTTGTTGATCCTGGGGGGATCCGATCATCCTTTGGGTTCTATGTAAAACTTGCCTCAGCTTCGTAAATAAATCTTTAATAAAACTACCGTATTTGACATAAGACGCACCCCAATTTCAGAAGGGCAACTCAAGACAAAATTAGTAATTAAATGTGTGTAAAATTAGTAAATCTACATATGGCATAAAGACGCAGGGGAATTTTAAAAGAAATTTTTAGTAACAAAAAAAAGTGCGCCTTATGCCGTCAAATGCGGTAATTGTATTTTTTAAAGATGAAAATAAATTTAAACATAAAAATCAATTCTTTAAGCATTTTCCATCAATTCAACAGATCAACAAAAAAAAAAAAAGAAATCGTTACCTTAAAAAAAAAGAAGCAATATTTGTCAGTTAACTTTTTTAGAAGTATTCAAGAATTACTTCACTGGGTGTGAAATATGATAGTCCTTGAGATATTATTATTTATTTAATAACCTTTGGCATTATTGTGGTCGATTATTATTAGTGAATGCTTGTATAAGTATCTCCCCCTCATTTTTTTAGACACTTTGACTTGTTAATTTAATTTGAATTATACCCATTTTAGTGGCTAAGCATGTGTTATATGTGCACTATTACATTTAATATTTAATTTAATAAAATTTTATTTTCTATCTTTGTTAAAGTATTTCAAACATTAATTAAAAATGACATTACTCATACTTTTGTCATTTGTATTTATTTTCATGACACAACATTCAATTATTTATTCATTGTCGAGATTAATTGTGTTGGATCCCATTTATGGTTTATGAGTCTGTGTATGATTAAAAAAAATACCTTTGTGGTTACTTCAATTGAACCATATAATTTTCCCATGGAAAATTGTCATCATGCATCAGATCAAATGTTCAAAGTTAGTTTGTCTTCAAGACAAAATAACCAAACATGGGTAGATTGAAGTGTATTTTGGTTGGTGCTTCTTTTGAGAAGTGTTATTATTTAAGCTATGCTCTGTTGATGTTGTTTATACATCTTGTTGGATCATTTCATTAAAGTATTGGTAAACTTCAGCTGTGACAATAAATTCTCATGACCGAGCTGATCATGAGCAACAATGATGCAGCCAGCTGCTGCCAACCAGATCTGTTTTCTGTCTTCCGCAAACCGTGCTGAAGTGTCTATCCTGGTCCATTCTTTTATACTGTCTATCCAGCTTTTGGGCTGCCTCATCTTACGTCTACCCACTTCCAAGGTACCTTGAAGGACTGTCTTGGGTAGGGTATTGTGGCATATGTCCAACCCACAACACCTTTCTCCTCTTTACTGTTGCTAAGAGGTACTCCTGGGGGATGGCCAGTTGTGTTACTTGAGCCTATACAAAGTCATTTGTCTTGTGTTCTCTACAGGAGGTCCTGAGGAGGCATTTTGTTTCAAATCTTTGATAGCAAAAACCACCAAGAGAGTCCAGAGTCCAGCTTTCACATCCGTAGAACAGTAAGGACAGCACTAGGAACTTGTAGAGCTTCATCACGGTTGGAAAGCTGATGTTTTTGCTCTTCCAAATCTTACCGAGTTTTGCTATTGCCAATGTTACCATAGCCGGTCTGTTGTAGATTTGGTGATGGTAACACCAAAGTATTTAAGGCGGTCACTTCTTCCATTTGTTCTCCGTTCGTGATGATCTGGGCCCTGATGTTGGTTGTGCTGTTGACCAGGACTTCACTCTTCTCAGTGCTCACTTCCATTCCATACGTTCCTTCTCTGTCTGTCAATCTGTAGCTGCGACCTTGCAATTCAGAGTTGCTGCTGCTGCTGCCCAACATGTCAATGTCATCAGTGAAGAGTAAAAGTTTTTAATGATTTTCCCTCCTATGGATTTGGCGAACTGAAAAGTCTTGAAGGGTTTCTCGGATGATGTTCTCAAGAAGGAGATTGAACAATGTTGGGGAAAGCAGACAGCCCTGATGGACACCAACTGTGGTTGTGAAATAGTCACCTATCTGACTGTTAAGGAAGACCACGCTACTGAAGGTCTTGTACAGCTCCTCGATGGTTTGAATGAGGCCCTCCTCTATGCTAAAATTCCTCAGGACCTGCCATAGACCATCATGCCACACTCTGTCGAAAGCCGCCTTGAAATCTATAAACTTATGGAACAGATCCCTCTGATGTTGCAGATGTTTCCCCATCAGAATGCAGCAATTGAAGATCTGCTCCATGGTGCTTCTGCCTGCCTTAAATCCAGCTTGTTCTTCTGCTAGATGTTCTTCAGCTACATCCTTGAGTCTGTTTAAAATGACTCGTAGTATGATTTTACTGGTGTGGCTAACGAGGCTGATAGTCCTATAGTTCTGGCACTAGTGAAAGTTTCCTTTTGAGGGGCAGGCATGGGGATGATGAGTGATTGATAATAAATACAGTTTGGTAAAACAAATTCTACTGTGTGTTAGATTTTCCAATGGATTAAATGTAAACAGCTTAAAGTCTTATCAAGGACAACCCTAACAGATAGTACAACTTGAATGGATGCAGTTTTAAATTTTACCCAGGACAGCATTGAAGTATGGATTCCACATAGAATCCTTAATTTACAGGTACTGATGAACAGAACTGTCTGCATTATGTCATGTGATCCTTTGCATTTGTGAAAATGTAGTATTTTAAATTTAACAATCTTTTGCTGAAGTAATTGTTTTCTTACGTGTATGTTAGCACTTGTTTTAAATCTTGTACCCAATCTTAATTTCTTCATTATTGAAGATTTTGAATTGAAGATGTAATCTTTATTCACCTGTTATTATCATTATCACTACCATAAAGATTAATGTCTTGATCAAGGACAAGATTAGCCCAGATAAGAATGGTCAGAATGTGGTTGCAATTTAGTCATACTTAGAACCAGATTGACTAGAACTGGGATGGCCAATAAGTTGTCAGAAAGTGACCTAAAGAAATGGATGCAGTTTAAAGTCTTACCCTGGTCTAATATTGATTATAGATTACCATTAAAAGTAGGTGCAGTTTAAAGTCTTACTCATGACTATTCTTATGCATCAAGGAAAGTTTTATTGTAAACAGATGTTGTATATTTTGATTCTTATAAGATGTATACATTTTCATCATTTCCACAGAAAAGTTCAGTCACCTTGTCAAGGTTCCAGAATGGTCTTGGCTTTTGCAGGATTTTTAATTAATACTGTATCGTCTACTTAAAATCCATATCATTTAGTTCCTTGCAACTTTCTCTTGGACTCAACTGACATTCCTCATTCCATAATTCTTTGAAGCTAACAATTTCTTGTTCATCAGATTTGAAGATCAGTTTGCAAGGAATCCAAATATATTTTGAAAAGTCTTGTGGAGTGACTTCAATTCATTCTATCATCTCTTCGGTCTCTTATTGCTGAAATATATTGTTGTAAGCAGTAACCAATTGTTTTCTTTCTATAGAATGCATAGATTTATCAATCACTTTCAAGGCAACTTGATAATTAGATGGCACTGATTTGATTCTGTCTTTGTGCCAGGGTAATTCCATGAAATATGAATTATTCTTGAACTCAAATTTATCTGGGAATATTTTAGGGTAAGTGGATTTTGGTTGCAATACAAACTCTCCTTTCTATTGCTTGGAACATGCAGAATGTTCAAAAATTATAGTAGTTCACTTGAATGTTGGAAGCCTCAGGTCCTGTTGAAGTAACTTGATATCTATATAAAACATTTTAGATTGTTCCTGAAAGGGGGGCAAAATTCCA
Organism: Acanthosepion esculentum; assembly: GCA_964036315.1. NCBI lineage: Eukaryota > Metazoa > Mollusca > Cephalopoda > Sepiida > Sepiidae > Acanthosepion > Acanthosepion esculentum. The sequence goes on along the minus strand of OZ038507.1, from coordinate 12,857,656 downwards.
TTCAGCATTTTCCATGCCAAGCCATTCATACATTTAACATTTTTCGTATCTTTCATATGTTGGAAAATGTCCACTCCCAGAATTCCTTGAATGTTTATTTGGTTATTATCATTATTATGAGAAAAGGCTAATTTGTCATTTAATTTAGTCATATTGGTTACCACTCGTCTGAAGTCATCAAATTTGAATTAAATATTAAATTTGTCGTCCAACAAAATCGGGATAAGAAGTAAAATCTCCCTTTGCCTATAAATATGATTTGGTGGAAACATTTGTCAAAGTTTTTACTTTGAAATCAACAGAACTTAGACTCCAGTCATAGGGCATTTTAACTTTTTTAATATTCCTTTAAAGAAATATGACAGCTGGCTACCTGTGACCAATAAGCAGTTTATAGAGATTTTCTTAGTACCCCAATATAATGTGATTTCCACAATAAGTAATTTTCAACACAATATCTGCCACTGGAGCATCTAATGCATAATTTCAAATATCTGCATCTTGCTGCTCTAGTCTCATAGGTAGGATATTTCATACACTTCCCCATGGGGTGACCATGTGATGCACAAAATGAAAATGACATCCCATTAGAGCTAATGGCGAAATTCCGTAATTATTCCGTATTATTTTCCTTTTCATCGGAATTATTATTTTTAGTATCTTTTTCATATACACGGAAGGGGCTCTTATTTGCTGTCAGTGTTCGGATGGCTTCATTATAATTCACAAATACTTCCCTTAAGGAAGAGTAACTGCTATCTACTTCCCATTTCTCATCTTTAATTATGGGGTAGTTTATCAAATATGATGTAGCTTACAAGTTTGAATCCAAGGAAATCTTCCTAAAAAAAAAAAAATCCATAGAATACAAGGTTCTTAATTCGGACAAATCAGCCCTCACTTTGGCAAGATTAACAGTCACAAAATCAGGGTCATATTTAGGAGAACTGGTTATTATTTGTTTGAAGATCTCATGAATTATAAAAGGTACATTAAAAAAAACTTTCATTAATGGACTTACTGCTACTTCATAATTGTCGTCTTCTAAGATGCTGAAGAGTGTGGCCAGCCAGATAACTCTTTAAGAGGGCTAGATTTGCTTTGGAATTAGTACAGTTGTTAAACTGTATTATAAAATTCTTAAATTTAAACTTAGAAGGATTAATACCACTAGAAGTAGCACACTGTAATTTGGGAGTTGAGATCATTGAATCCTTGTTGGATAAGGAACTGGCTTCACTGCTGTGGGAAATAATCATTTCTAGAACAGATTCCTCAACATCTGCAAGCCAATTATTGACGTACTTGAAAACCAAATTTGTTCCTTTGTTCAGTTATAAAACCACTTTCCTCTAAATCTAGATTAGCTTTGATACAAATCTCCTGGATTTTACAATCCAAAGCTTGAAATTCTCCCTGAAGATTTTCCATGATAGCTTCTTCCTCTTTAAAAGATTTTTCCTATAAATTTTTTTCTTGCTCCAACGATTCCAAACTTAAATTAATATTATTTTTTAAATTGTTTTTAGAGTCAATAAGGGCCTTAACTCCTTTTAACTTCTTGTAATTATCTATCTTGAAATAGAGAATAAATTAAAATTATTTTTTTAAATTATATTTTGGATTCCACTTGATTGGATTTATTTCACTGAATGGTAAAGGGCGGGCGGAAATTTATATGTATATTGGACACTACATGTCCATAAGAACTTTACTGAACTTTAAAGGCAAAAAATTATTTTATAGTTTTGCACATCTTGTGTCTGGACTAATTTCACTGAACTGTGAAGGTAAAAATTATTTTTATATATCTTTTTTCATCTATAAAAAAGACAGCAGGCGAGATGTTTTCTCTCTCGATGCCTTTATGATCGAATTATGTCTCATTTTCTTTTGTAAATTCTCTGTCATCAGGAGTTGAGATCATAAATAAAATACTTGAAGGCCAACAAAACTGCTTTCAACAAATTGCTCACATATATATATGTAAGAGCTTAACTGTTTAGCAAAATTGTGTATATGTTTGACAAACTGCTTACTTGCAAATACGTTTTCAGCAAAATGTGGGAAATTTAGTGACTCCCCAAATTGAACAAAGATGAGACAACTGAACAGTTTAAAAAAATATCCTTTATTTAAGAAATACATTATACAAGAATGAGAATATAGAATTTCTAAAAATGTATTCTTTTAGCAGTTAAAAGTCATTGCAACAGGAAAGATAGCCAAATATGTGTGTCTGTTGAAATAGATCAAAACACTAATTTGGTGCTGCTCATATCTTCTTCCAATAGTTGCTTGTCCTTGCAAACTCCAAATAAAAAAGTCATCTTCTGCACAGGGCTCTCTGAATATCACATCTGACTCACAAAGCAAATTCCTGCAAAAATCTAAAATACTTGCAGTCAATCATGAACATTGCTGCCCCCCCCCCCAAAAAAAAGAGGATGAGCCTGGCAGTCAGTATCTGATAAACCACAGATAAAAAAACAGTATACCTTGCCACCGACAAACAAGCAGTTTGGCTCAACAGCTCGACCTCAGCACATGACTGCTGGCTCATCCACATACCTCACTGGTGCTGATTTCAACCTTGATGATAGATGGCTCAACCTTGCCAATGACATCCCATTCATGCTACCACGTGACTTCACTAATCCACTCTCCTGTCAACTAACCTAACAAATCCATCAACTTACCATCAACACCCTTGTACCTTAATTTCTTCCATTACCAATGTCAACTTAAGAACCACATATCAACAATTTTGTCACCTTTTCACACAATCATGTATATATTCTGAAAGTTGATCAATACATGCTGTTGAAACTTTAATTTTTGTTTCTTCTTTCCTATAACATATCTAAGGCATATTTTCAATTTAGTGGATTGCTACTCTTGTTGGTTTCAGCATACCTTATGTTTTCCAAAAGAAGCTTACCGAAGTGACCAAGTCTTAAAGAGCCATTACTGGAGCCATTAAATTGGATCACTTTTAGAAGAATTGTCTCTCAAAAGAAAATTTACTTTGCAAATGAGTTCTTATAAGCAAAAAATAATTTCCTTTTTTTATTTTAATAACAGTCCATAAACTGAATATATTAGGATGTGTTTGTAAATTAATAAAATTACATTTTACCAGAAAGGATGTAAGAATAAATATACTTGAATATTATTTCTAAAAAATGTAATCACATTCATTTTCAATGATTGCAGCTGAATGGGAAAGCAAAATTTTGATTTCACGTTTAAAGAAATCTGTGTTTTTCCTCAAAAACAGTTTGAAATGCTGTTTTCAACTTTGTCTTTGAATATTCTGACATTTATGAAATGTTCTTGTGATTGAAACAAATGAAAATCTGTTGATGCTAAATCTGGTGAGTATGAAGGATGTGGAAGAATCTTCTATTCTTATGAGTTGATTTCCAAGTGAGGAATTGTTCTGCAGGCCGTGCTTTTTGCCTTGTCAAGCTGGAGAATAACATGTTTTCTTTTTACCAAAGCAGGGCACATTTGACGTAATGTTTACCCAATCAAGTGGCTTGCAATAATTGTCTGCAGTGATGTTCTTTCCATGTTCCATATTTCATAATGAATGACATGTTTCATATTCCATCCGACATTTAAGGGGATCGCATGTCACGCTAGTGTCTCACAATACGGCGGTTGAGAATCATTGCTTGAGAGATTAAAACAACACATTCGTTTTGCTCTGTCTCTTCTCACATGTTTCTCTTTTTTTAGTCACCCCAGTTTCTCAATTTGTCAATTGTAAAACCAAACTTCAATAATGAATATTATTTCTGTTTCTGCCACAATTTGTTTTTATTTTTCCAGTGAAGCCGAGAAAAAGAGAATTGCGGAACTTGATGCCTTAGAGAAAGCAGAAGCTGAGAAGAAAATGCGGTAAGTTATCTCGGTTTCAGGAAAAAAACTCTTTGTATTTACAGATTTATATATCTGGTTTCTTGTAAATTTGCCCTGGAAGTATGTTTTTGAGAATCAGAGAAACGATGTTGCTAGATTTCAGCATTTAATGACAACCGTGTCAACCTTTCAAACAACCAGTCAGCCATTAGCTTATTCTGACACAAGGCTAAGTTGGAGAAAATCAAGTCAGAAGATTCTGTTACATGAGTCCTTTAAAGAAGGAGATGATGCTTGCCTAGAAAAACAGTATACGTGTACATTTGATTTTGTCATAAGTCTACGACTCTTGTTAAGGATTCAACTCATTTGTTGTAGAGGAGGGTGCACTGTACTTTCTGCTCTTCCCAACTATTGCGAGAATGGATGGCTCCTACTTAAATATATGGCAAGTAGTTACACTGGAGTAGGATTTGAGGAGTAGTTGATTTTCTCAAGTCTTTCTCTTTACTATTTGAGTATTTATTAAAACTCTTCTTTGTTTCGTCTATCTAGCCTTATGTTCCTTTGATACACTAACTACAGCCTTCCTAATTTTGGCTATTTTGAACAAAGACAACATCATTACTGCAATAATGTGTGGGATTAGCTTGCCAGTTGTTACTCTTATGGCAGTGATTCCCAAACTTTTTTCTCTGGGCTGCATTTTCAGAATGAACATTTGTGTGCACCTCACCAAATTTTATGTGATAAAAAATGCATTTAAAAATTAAAAAAAAAAAAAAACAACAGAGAGGGTTAAAGGGAGATAATGTTCTGACTTCAAAATCACGGTTATCATTGATAACTCTCTCCTCCAATTTGCAGACCCTATTTACTATATTCTTAATACTTGATAATGCAAAAATATCACAATGATAAAATCTGTCAATAATTATTTATAACTATTTATACTTGGACTCATGCATGCAATTACCAGTCATCCATAATAATATTTTAAATTTTAAGATCATATTTATTTTTGGCATATGAAATTTTTGAAACTGTTTTTAAATCTTTGTCTTTCAATCATTCTGCTCCCACCTGCTATCTTCCATTGCATCCATGAAGTACACCACACTGTATGGGAACCACTGACCAATATACACTAATCTATATACACTGATATAAGACAAAACTACAACACCAAGAAGAATGATTCTAATTTTGACCTGGGTACAATATCCACATGTTAGTGGGTAGTAAATATTTCAAATTCTTTGGTAGCCATCTTTTGATGTAGTAACACACATACTAGTACACTGTCTGTCTGTGCCTTAGTGATGCATGTCCTGATAAGTTTCATTCTGGTGAGAGTCCAGAGCAAACAGGTGCAGAGATACTCTTTTTGTTGAATTCGAGTCACTTGGGAGGGATTTGGGTCCTTTGGAAAATTACTGTACAGTGATGCTTCAGTGTTGGCAAGAGTAGTTGAACATTCCTACATGTGTAGGCCAGGTTCAGCTGCTTGCCGAGATTGATACATTGTAAAGCATGAAGTGGCAGACTGCACAGCATCCACAGTACAAATGTAGAATATATGTGGCCCCTTGGGTATTGTTTACCCACAATGGGGCTACAAGTATGTGTACATCTAGCCACGCTTTCAGATGCTACAACATTGTCAAGCACATCTCAAGTGGTGTCATAAGAGGGTTACTTGGGGAAATTGAATGGCATTTTGACAAGAACAGGTTCTCCTCTCCTATGCAAGTGAGGGTAGAGTTTGTGGGTGCTCTTAAAAACTTGGGTAGTGACATCTTCCAAAAAGTATTCACCCATGACACACAAGCCCAACTGCTGGCATCATGGTGTTTGGATGTCAGAGGTCATAAACCCTTGCATGCCGTTGATATTTTTGGAGGCTACTTTAAACAGTGCCATGTATGTCTAGAATATTGCTCAACGGTGTTCTGCTGTGATTCCTGCAATAGGAAGGCAACGTGCTGTTTTGTCAGGATAATGCCCTCCCATGTCTGTGCTGCTAAACATGTTCTGACCATCATGATAGAAAGACCTGTCGCCTATTGAACATCTGTGATACATGATGGGACAACACCTGACTTTTTCAGTTAGCCCACCTACAACTGTTGTTTTATAGCCATCTATACGATTATATGCATAAGGAGAGTATAGGTCTGTGTTAATATCTAAGAACAATATACATTTTATTAATCTGGCGTCATATATGTGATCATTCAATGAAATCCAACTATGTAACTGTTTTTTCTTCTTTTTTTTTTTAATCATTTCACCCCAAGCAAGATGATAATGCCACTAAGATACAAAGTGTTACTGGGAGCGAAAGTAAATGAGAAGACTTTAGTAAAGAGAAAAGACAATGAAAGAACAGGATTTAGGAAGAGAGATGATGGCAGTTGACGTTGTATTTAAACTTTTGAAGAACATAGGTGACAGGGAAGGAAGAAACTGGAAGAGAGTTTCACAGGTGAGAAATATGAGAAAATAAACAATTAGAATAGATCTTGGTGTTACATCTAGCTGTTTCAACACTAAAATGATGAGACCTAACTGCCAATCTAGTAGTATGCTTAAATTCATGCAGTCAAGTGACCAAGGAGGAACACTCATTAGAACAATTGTCATAAAAACACTTATAGTTGATCTCCTGGTAGTTAGCATCAGCCATGCTGACTGGAGGCAGAAAAGGTTATCTATGGTGATTAAATAATAACAATTTTCTTTTGGAGATGTTAAAATTTACAAGCGATTCCATTCTCCAGTTGACCACTGATTGGGGATCATTTTCAAGAGCATCTACCAGTTTTACACATTTCATTTTGAGTAAATTGAAACCTATATTCATAATATTGCAATGTTGCTTTTCATTCATTTAGCTGACATTAAGGACACAAAAAACTGGCTTTATTATTATTTTATTTCCTTTGATTTTTGATCCAAGATGGTCAATTGTTTCTGGATATTTATCACAGAATCTGTGACTAATACAATTTTTCAATATGTGTGCTTGGTAATTTCTAGTTAGCAAGCAATTGTCCTGTGCAGCAAAAATTATTATTATTGTTTTATATTGATCCCAGAGGAGTACGTAATGTAATTTTCATATTTTATTTTTTACATTGTTTTTTCTAATATTGAAAAAAATAAAAATGATTATAAAAAAATATTTAAGAACATTTAAAAAAAAAATATAATATCCACTAAACTATTTTTTTTTCTCCTATTTTAGGAGACGTACTGAAGCAGCAATTATAATTCAGAAACATTGGAGAGGCTACGTAGGTCGTAAATATTACAAAGAATGTTTACTGGTAAGTAAAGCAAAATTAATAGACATTAAAACTCTACTTCATAGTTTTATGGTACAATTCAGAAATATTAGTGAAAAATACTGACATTCATCAGTTTTTAGTATTGGGTAGGACACATTTTCTCACCAGGTAAAATGCAACATCTCTCTGTGATATCAATTCTACAAGTAGTCAAAAGACTTCGGGAGAGATGTGCCATTATGGCTAAAAAGCTACTCTTAGTGCCCACGACTATCTATAGACATAGATCTTTCCACCAGATGGGCTCATGGTGGCCATACCATTCATTGGAATTCTTCATAAGGATCTTAAAATCAGTTCTTGGCAACTTGGGCTCTATGACAACTTCTTTGTTGACAACTGAGGTCCAAGGCCTCATGAGGTCTGCGCAGCACCCAAAACCTACCATCAATTCAAAACAATTGGAACAGTCCTCCAGGCCCCAATTACTGATGTTACGAGACCAGCTGAGGCACTGTATCAGGTGGGTTTTCAGCTCTCGTATCCCACAGAAGCTAAAGAACACCGTACTGATCAGCTGGATATTCATGACACTTACATTGAATGTGATTTCAACCAATGTCGCTTGTCTATCATCACAGACAAGTCTAGCCAGATGCCTTTGGTTAGGTACATTAAAGACTTGTGGTTGACCACTGCACTATTCATCATAGTAATACCTTCCATCTGATACACAGAAGACACCATAAATCAAATGATTCCTACAATTTCAGAAATGCAATGTTCCATCTGTTTGGCACCTACAATTATGCTTTGTTCGAACTCCAGTAATTCATTTCATTTTTTCATGAGCAGCCTGAATGATTGAAGTTTGGACATTTCTATGACATCAAGATCTGGTGGCTCCACCTACCATTACCTTTACCTACTGTTATCCTATGACTTTTGACACTTCAGTATATTCAGTGTTTAAATCCATCACCTCATGCCTTTGAAAATGTACAGCTCATATGTCCACATATCTCATAACATAACAATCTAATCACAATCTAAACAATATTCTTTTAAAACAAAAACACAAAAAACTCTTCAATATTACTCACTCACTTTACTTTTTACCAGATTTTGAATTATGACACTTTGTGTCTGCCATATGCTTTGACTGGCCTTTCAAGTGCCTGAGGAACATTCATGAAGGTTACGTTCTCAAATTTATAAATGTTGATAAACATTCTCGCTTTTGTATATAAACATGTGCAGCATAATAAATCCTACATTTGTCTTGATAAAGTCCCTTAGAGGACAAAAACATCAGCTAGTATAGTTTTTCCTTGTTTCTTTTCATTCATTCATATATATATATATATATATATATATATATATATATATATAGTGTGCACAAATATTACACTATGATCTCAGACAGAATCTCTTTTTTTTTTCTTTTTTTTTTTTAAGGTTCTGTACTTGTTTTGAAAGGAAAAGCTCACCAGATTTTTCTTTTTTTTAATCATTTCACCCTAAGCAAGTTGGGAATGCCACTAGTACACAAGGGGTTAGAGAGAGTGAGGTGAGAGAAAAGAGAAAAGACTGAGTATAGGTGAGAGTGAGGAAAGGACAAAAGATGAACAGGTTTCAAGATAGAAGATGGTGATTGATGTTGCATTTAAATTTTTGTAGATTGTATTTATCAGGGAAGCAAGTAAATGGAAAGGAGTTCCACAGGCAGGAAGTGCGAGAAAAGAACCTGTTAGAGTAGAAGTGACAATTACATTTAACTATTTCAACAGTAAAAAGGTGGGACCTAGATGCCAATCTAACAGCACACTTAAACACATGTAGTCTGAGCACGAGGGGGAAAAAAAGCTTGTCATAGTAGTAGTCATGAAAATATTTGTAGAAAAGACAGAGGGAAGCCAGACATATCGGTGAGAAAGTGACTGAAATCAAGATGCCAAGTCAGGATTGATTGGATTACAGATTCTTTGGATTTTGTCAAGAACTTTGAAATGAAAAGCAGCAGCACGAGACCAGATATAGTAGCAGTATTCAATGCACGGACAAATGGTAGATTTGTAAATGTGCAAGATGAATCCTGACGAGAAAACATTTTCTGGCATGACACAGTGACCCAACTTTCCTTGCAGTAGATGCAGCTATTGATTCTATGTAGTCATTTGACTTCAAGTCCATTGAAAACGTAAGGCCAAAAGGAGGTGCAATGTGTTTCTCTCCATGAGTATAGCATAAGCCATGCTGATGGCGGGCAGGAAAGTTTCTTTATGGTGGTTAAATGAGAGCAGTTTTATTTTGGAGCCATTAAAATTTATGATCCATTTCCTGTCCCAGTTAGCCAGAGACTGGAGTTCCTTTTCAAGAGCAGCGGCCAGGTTACCTTTGTCAGCTCGGACAGATTTGAGACCAATTTGGATTTCATAACCTTAATTTAGAATCTGAAATATTTCTTTTTGCGTATATTTGATTAGTGACATTACTAATAAGAAAATCTTTTTAAAATGCTTATTAGAGAGCCAGGGTGGAGTAATGGGTAGCAGCTCGGATTGAGGAATCGGAGAGCGGAGTTGGAATTCCAGTCGACTTCATTACTTGCTAAGACTCTTGGAAAAAATATGAATTGGTTAAATAGCATAGCAGGACAGATTGGGCCCTATAGCCTTGGTTGGTAGCTAGTTTAGGAGAAGGAGAAATTCAAACCAGCCTGGATAAAGTTGGGTTCAGTTGGGCTGTCTTGCCCATGAAATACCACTGCTTCTATGCCTGTAATTGATGTAGTGCCGCTACGAACCCCCCCCCCCCCCCCCGGGCTTACAGGATTTGTGATCATGAAACGCTTCTTTAAATTATTGGGTTCGTTTATGGCCGCATCACTTTGGTGATCATACAGGAACTGGTTTTTCAAAGTTAAGCAACATTGATTCTGGTCGATGGGTGACCGCTTGGCAATACTAGGCATTGTAAGTGCATGTGTCTCAGAATTGTTAATTAGAGAGCCGAGTTTCAATTTCAGTTGGGTTCATTATATTCATTTTTTCACAAAGGGTAATGTATGAATGCAGCACTTCTTCCCTCCCATCTATGGGTTAATTAGTAAGACTTGTATCACTAAACCATTATTAACTCAAAAAAAAAATATTCTTACAATCTAAAAATATTTTCTGGCTTTAAATAACCTGCAAATGGTTGATAACCCGTAGAAAATGAATGAATGAATCAGTTAAATTATTGGCACACTAGTATGGATGGAATTCAGTTTTAAGAAAATGACTGATTTGTATGGACTGTTTCTTCAAATTGTTTTTCTATAGAAGGTGGAAGAAAATATTTACTGAAAGAATTAAAAATATAAAGTATAAATCTATACCATATTGGAAGGTAATAAAAAAAAAAAAATCTATCTTTCTAAAGAGAATAGATTTTTAATAAGGTCATTTATTTAAATATTTTTTTTTATCTGAAAAGATCCTACCCCACAAAGAAATGAACTCTGCATTCTAAACTTTCTTGTCTACCATATTTGAATACTACCCTTCCCCATTAGTTAATTTTTTTTTTGAGAAAAAAAATAATGTCTCAGAAGATCTGTCTGGGATTTTATGTTTGAAGTTAAGATAATATGGCAAGTAGATGATCAGGATTTGTATTTTTCCCATTTCCATACCACTGATGGAAACCAGGGTGGAGATGTGTTGGTGAGAGTGAACTGGAGGGGGTAGGGTCAGATATGCCCTCAAATACGCTGATTTATTTAGTTTTTTATTTGAAGTTTTCTTGACCAAATTCTTCACATTTTTTCTACTTTCAGAAATATTTTCGGCAAATAAGTTTGAAACATTATAATTCCATGGCTACTAAGGTGAGAGCATTTATTTCTTTTTTTATTCTCTCTCTGCTGTCTTTAATCAAATATAAATTAAATAAAGACACTTCATATATTAACTAAACCAAGCTTAACCTGTGGAAATTCTATGGGTGCTGGCCATTGAGATTATTAATTATCTTAGCCTTCTGCTATTTTCTTACCCTTTGCCTGTATCTTCTCATACTCTCACTTATGCTTTCCCATCCATGTTTTTATCCAAATCTTATACAATCTGCATTATTTCAGAGGCTAAAATAGAGTAAAATAGAATGAAGAATTGCATAAATACTTTCCACTGCATCCTCTCTTTTATCTTTCTTTTGCTTGTTGTCACTTGATATCCGACCAGCAAGCAAGTCTGCTTCTCTCCCTCATTTAGTATATATATATATATATATATATATATATATATATATACAGTTGCGGCCAAAATGTTCAGAACGGCATTGTTTTTGTCAGAAAAGTAGGTATAATTTTTTATCAAAGTTGTTTTATATTCTATAATTTTCACAGACAATAAATACGATATTAATTGTTATTGTCTGAGATGTTGGTGTAATTTGAGAGGATAATACAAAAATTATGGATGATTTAGTGATTTACTGCAAAACCCATGGCGGCCAAAATGATCAGAACGGTTGCTTTTACTCCGTGTTTTAGTATATTTAACCGGCGAACTTTAATTTTTTAAATTTGTTTACGTGACGGTTCGTTTACTAAACATTAGTAAGAATATCTGCAGTGTACTTTGTTAATATAATGCCACTTACTCCGTTACCAATTCGTCAGCAGATTATTAAGCTTCGAAAGAAGGATAATTTAAGTATTGGCTCTATTGCAAAGATTGTTAACAAGTCAAGAATACCATGAACAACACTTTTTAAGGTCTACGATGATTGTAGTTCATGTGAAGAAAGAAAGTCTACAGGTAGGCCAAGAAAATGACCAAGAGAGAAGATCGTGCTGTGGTAAAGTTGGTTAAAAAGGACAGATTTAAAACTGTTGCTGCTGTTTCTTGGAAAATGAGCATTGTACTGAAGAAAACTTTATCTTGAAATTCTGTGTCTCGTCGTTTAGTTGAACATGACCTACAAGCAAGAGCACCTGCAGTGAATCCATAGACGTGGGCTGGGAGAGAGAGACGTACCACTGTATCCAACAAACAGATAGAAAGTAAATTGTTATTCCTTAACAACATTCGAACTTCTTGAATTGTTCCTTTTTTTTTCTTCTACATTCATTTGTGCAGCATCACCTTTGACCCGGATTCGGCTCGCACTACGGCCCGACGCCTGATTGATCTTGTCAACCTAAGATCAAATCACTACGTGGGTAGGTTGGAACGAGATCAAAGTAGTTGCTTCAGTAACCAGACGTTGGAGGCGAGCTGAGGACGAGAAGGCTGATGCCGTATCTAACCAGACATCAACCGTGACCAAGACAAGAGTTAGAATCTCACATCCGATGCCGTGGTAACCAGTAGGGTTAGAGTGTCACATCTGTCGTCGTGATCAGGACTTCAACGGGTGTCCCAGGGTTAGACTGACTCACGTACGGTGTCGTGATTGCAGGATCACACCACCCACCCGGGGTCAGTGTCACACATGACTAATTAAAATTCTTAAAGACCTTACAAAAATAATAAAATCAGTTTTTGCAATTTTGCCTCTAATTTAAGAAATAAGTCAGTGGGTGGGGAGGGATATGTGATTTAATGTGTACATCTGAAGATTGAACATTTGAATTAGGATCGAGTGAATTTAGTTTGCTTTAACATAACAAAGTGCAGCATTTGAACACAGAAAGGAACCAACAGAATTAGAGACAATAAATTGATTAGAAAAACATTTGTTGGCGGCAGCATCTGTCCGTCTCGAGAGACGATGGAGTAGCACGGTGCGCTACAAGCCTGGGCGGGATATATGGCGAAAACTAGGTCTGCCCAGACGTCTAGTTCCCCCTCTCGGCCTTGCTAGCAGAGTCCAAAGGAGAGGATAAACCAATACAGTTTGGTACCAACAGAACTGCAGGAGTTGCCAGAAGGTAGCACAAAGTGCTGTCTATCCGCCTTAGGGGCTCCACTCCGGGTTTGAATTCAGAGTTATCCTTCTCCTAGACCAGTTGCCATCCAAGGCTATAGAACCCAGTCTGCCCTGCTATTTACCCATTGCTGGAGGGAGAAGAGGATTCACACCTTTCCTAAGGGTATTAGCACGTAAGTGAATGTAATAGATTCGACTGGAATTTGAACTCGGCTCTCTGATTCCTCAATCCAAGCCGTTATCCATTACTCCACCGTGCCTCCCCAAGAAGAAAACAAAAAAAAAAAAACATTACATGTGCTGATATCTATTAACAAAAATTCCATCAGGTTTCATTCTTTTCACCTGCAACATTTTCTTTTCCCTCCATTTATTAGTCAGTCTTTTTTTTTTCGATCTCTCATGCATGCAGGAGAAAGCCATATTTTTTAGAGAATTCATAACAAATTTTCAAAGCTAACACTGAGAATGTTCTTTAGCTACTTGAGGGTGGGTCCAACATTTTGAGCTGGTTGGAGTCCAGTT
>OZ038507.1:12761549-12839049 GCA_964036315.1 Acanthosepion esculentum | reverse complement strand
ATATTATTTTGCTCAAAGTTTTTGTTTCTGTAAATAATATCCATTTACATAGAAAATAGGGGACTTTTTATTCTTTTTTAAAAATACATCTCAAACTTTATATATACATATAATAAGAGTTCTAAATGCAAACATTTCAGTACATTGCATAAATTGGGAAAAATCTTGTTGGCATTAAATAAGCCATTAAGGTTGATATGCCATAAACGAAAGCAAAAGATGGATCAAAAGAAAGAATCCCATTTTCTTCCAAAGGTTAATTGTTGCATTGTTTAGCATGAATTTGATATTTGAAAAACAACATCAAGTTGTTTATATTTTTGTTTTATCACATCAGTCAAGGGAATGCAGGATATTAAAGAGGTCCCCCCCCCATCCACCTACACACACACACACACACCAAGAGAAGAACTGGTAGAAAAGAGAGAAGGGCCAATGAGAAATCATGTTAAACATTTGACAAACTTGTGTTAAAATCTGTCTCCTAGAAAAACTAAGAAATGTTGATGAAATCTGAAAAGTGCCTCCATGAAGGATCAATTATGAATGAATTTCTTGACCTTTGACTTTCATTTCAGCCCAGCCGACAGCAGAGACTTGTTCCTAAAATCTGCAAAATTCAGAGTCAGTCCATTGTCTAAAAAAAGAAAACAAATGTCTTTTAATAAGAAATGTGAAAAAATGTTGGATTCTATTAAAAATCTTCCAAATGTGCCAAAACAACAGGTAAGTATTTTTTTTTGGTTTTTTATGCTTTCCTCTGCTTTTTTCATTTTTAGGTGAAAAGCTTTGGTTGCAGATTTTCTTTACCAAAGCAGATAACATTATGTTTCATGTTAGATGGTTTTTTTTTATGTCATAACAGAAACAAGCCAATTGTCAAGATGAGAATTAAGGACTTGAATGAAGAAATTGGGTTTTGTGAATTAATTTGCATTTATTTTGAATTTTTCTACTTAAAGAAAACTAAAAAGAGAATTGATGCTGTATACATTACAGTGAAAGGGTTTCAGACTAACAGATTTATTTATGAAACTTTGGGTAGAAAGTGATCTTTGAATTTACAGACATTTAAATTGTCTCATTGAAAAATGAAATGTAATTTTAGAGGTCAAAAATAGTAGTTATTATTTAGGTAAATTAATAAGTTTGTAACCTAAGGAAAATATAAAAGCATTTTTAATACAAATATTTTTCAACATAGTCTCCTTCCTTCTCTATAAATCATACAATGAAAATTTCATTGTTCGGATGAGTTCTTTGTTATGGCACATAGACTTTATGAATTTAAGCACAGTACGAGACTAGAGTTGAGATCTCGATTTACAGTTGAGTTGGCTAGATGTAGCCGTAAGTTCTATGCTAACAGTTTCTTTTCTCCCACTTCTTGCTTGTGGAACTCCATGCTTTCCAGCCAACTTTAATCTGAAAAAATGATGGAAGCATTCCTGGAACTCCTTTTTTTGAGGGATAGTGAGCAACACAGCCTCGTCAGATTCTCTTGGATTTCCTCGACATCTTGTTCCCTTTCAACTGGGATTTGATTTTTGGAAAGAGAGAAAAAAAAATTGCACGGGGTGAGATCTGATGAACGTGGAGGTTGTCAGATGTGGAGAATGTTGCACCTGGTCAAAACTGCACTGAACGGGAAAATGTGTTGTCGTGGTGTAGTTGCCACTTATCAGACGCATGCAATTCTGTCCTTTTCCAATAAACAGCATCCCACAAACACTGCAACACATCCCGGTAGTATTCCTTGTTTACTGTCTGCTCAGGCGGAGCATATTTATGGTGACCAATGCCCTTGTAGTCAGAGAAAATCGTCAAGAGCGTCTTCACACTGCTTTGGCTGAGCCTTAGTTTTGGCTTCAGAGTCAGAGCCGTAGACCCAGGCTTTGTCACCTGTTATGACCATTTTCAAAATCTTTTTGCCTTCCTTGAAAGCCAAACTGGTTAGATGAAAAGAGTTATGGTACAAACCTGTCTCATAACCAAATCTTCATTGAGAAGGGACTGAACTGAACCCTAACTAATACTGTGCACGAGTTGTCAATCTTTTTGAACAGCTGCATGCAGATCTGCAATGAACTTATCTATAAATCTTTGAACATATTTTTGAACCAATAATTATAACAATATTTTCAGAAAGCAAAAGTATATTTTGGTCAGGAAAAAAAAAGCGCTAGTTGTGGTTCTTCCAAAACATGCGTCATTTTGTCAGCCATCTTGGAAATGTTCAAACCACTTGTGTTCAGCTCATACACACCTCTCTCACTTTCTGCAAGGTCTCTCTGCAGATATCACCAAACTTTTGACAAAATTTGCAGATTCTCTGTTCAATTTTCTCTACCAATGATCACTGATAAAACGTTTGTGGTATGATGAGATGACAACGCTCTATACACTTTCCTTCTAAGCACTGCTATAAACAACAGAAAAGAGAGAGAACATTATAACTTAGTGTGCATGCATGACACAGTTCAAAGGTCAATTTGTGACATTCTGTGTACTTTAGCTCCATTACCATAGCAACAGTCCCAATACTTTTTGGTGAAACCTTGTATATGTGAAAAGATTGGTCTGACCTTAAAAGAAATAAACTCTGATGTTTGGTTAGATATTTACCCATTATTTTAAATATTAAGACCACTCTAGTAAAGGCAATTATTTCTATAGAAATGGAATCTGGAAGCTAATTGAGCAGATTTTAATTGGTATTTAAGCCAGTGTTAATTGTTTTGTTGTGTTTGGTCAAATATTTATTCATCTTTTTATTCACTTCAGAAGTTTCAATAAAATCTCAACTGTTTTTTTTTTTTTAATTGAGAATTATTTTTGTAGACTCAAGATGAAATCCAATCCCAATTGGCTTTACTTAAGAAATTTCATTGTTAATCATAATTTTTTTATTTTCTCTTGTTTCTGTTGTATTCTAAAAATTATAGAATAAAAAAAAATAAAAAAAATAATGGTGGCTTCCTTTGAGGGGAAAAAAACCCAGCAGAAATAAACTTATCAAAAATGAATTATGAGTGTGTAGGCTCAAAAATTTCTTGGCCCATCCCTTTGACCAAATAGCAGATTTTTTTTTTTTAAAAAGGGCTTCTTGGTCAGGCAGAGACCTTTTCAGCAACTCTTCATAATACAATTTTTTTAAGCATCTCAATTTCTGTTTTTCCTTTTGTAAAAAAAGTTCATAGTTTGTTGATTAAAATTTGATTCCAGATGATCACTTAGCTATAAATACAAATTTTCTTGTGATAGCTCAGGTTAGAATTTTTTTTTAAAGACTGTAGACTTATTAAATCAGTCATATTTTAATAATCAATTAAAGAAAAGTCTATTCATCTGGTATTGATGCAAGACAATTTTACATATTGTAAAAAGCAAGGATGGTAGTCAGTCTGTGTTCTATTTTATATAACGAGAGAGAGACTCTTTTACTTAATAATTTTTTTTTCTTTTACAATTTAGGGGCCTTTTCAAGATCCAAAGGCGGCTCAGTTTCAGCGGTACAAACCAGCTCGACAAACTTTACGCATGGAAACTGATTTTTACCATTTAGAAAAAGCAAGAAAAGCAATGGTGAATAAAGAATGGACACACAGACTTCATGATGATTTGTAAGAATTGGAATTTGACAAATTTTTTTTATCAACCATTCGTTAACAAACACTTTTTTTTTAATAGTTGGCTGTTTAGTATTTTATTATTTAAATGGTTGAATAGAAGACGAGAAAGATGATTCTCAAGATTTGCTTGTTAAAATTACAATTGGATAGATAGATTTCTTGACTTAATACAAGAGAAGTATTTTGAATAGTTGAGTAGATTTTACAAGTACAATTTATAGAAAAAGTATTTTGACATTGGCCATTTTATTATAGTGGAAAAGCTGTGCAACAAAAGTAAGATGCATAATTTTTTTTTTTAGCAATAATGAACTTATCTATAAATCTTTGAACATATTATTGAACCAATAATTATAACAATATTTTCAGAAAGCAAAAGTATATTTTGGTCAGGAAAAAAAAAGTTGTTTCTGGGAACGTAGATATATGAAAGGATGGCCCTAGTTGTAATCCGAGTTATATGCTCATGTGATTTTCAGACGACTTGAACGTGCCTTCATTGTTGTTTGAAGATCACGTGAGCATGAAACTCGGGCTAGAGCCATCCTTTCATAGGAATTAACGGTGTCAAGCATTTTTTGTCCTGTCGAGGTATATCTAGGCACTGAGCAGGTAGGTGTTTGCCTTTAGGTCTTTTATTCTGTTTTGCTGTCCTTGTTTGAGATTTTATCTTGTTTATAGGTATTTGGCTCTTTTGGTAAGGTTTCGTTTTGTTTTACTAATTATATATAAAAACCAAAACAACTGTGTATTTAGTCAGCAAATGTTCTGTAAGGCGAATATTATTAAACAGGATTAATTTTAATGATCAACTTTTCCAAATTACAAATAATTCTTCTGAGACAAGAAAGAAATTCCATCAGAAATTTGGAAGAAAAGCTTGGACCATTTTTCCTGGTACTTAAGTCGTCATCATCAGAGTGGTAGAAACAATTGGTGAGTGTTGCAACGTAGCCCGGGTGTAAGATGTCGGCTCTTAAGTTAGAATTGTTTTTCTTATTTGGGTATTGCTTTAAGGATTGCATGTCTTTGTTAATATTTGATTTTGTTAATATTTTGGTATTATTTCTGAGTAGCTGTCTCATGTTACTATGTGTGTTATCTGATATGTGGCAAGTGAGTCTCTCTGAAAGTGTGTTTGTGATGTATGCTATCTAAGACATTTTGTGTTTATTTACAGAGAAACATTCTACAAGGGGGCAAGTATATTCATACACAACATTAGGTCTTGTGTAGGGGCTTGAAAGTTTTGGGAGATTTTTTTTAATAACCAAGTTGCTAGTTTTTAATTTTTTGTAGTAAATAATAAATCTAATGTATTTATCTTATTGACTGATTTTTATATATCTATGTATTAATTTTTTTTGTTATTGTTTCGTCTTTTTTCTAATTGTAATGCATTTGATTTTGGTAATATATAGTAATAGCATTATTGTCAATATTGCATTTATAATTACGACCATTGTTAAAATCAAATTTGATTTGCCTGTCAACTATATAATTAGGGTACCCATTATTGATAAGTGTTTGTTTTATTTAATTCTTTAAGGAAAATGTAGATGAGGAAATGAGTTTAGCTCTTTCAATTACGTTATTCATGACAGCAGTTTTATATTTTTCAGAACATTCACTGCTGTAGTTTAGAATTAGAACAAGTTTAAAAGCTCTATAATGTCAATAACAGATTTGGTTAAGATGAAGATGTCGTCAATATCTCGAGCATAAATGGTGGGTTTATTTATTTTCTAAATTGTCCATAGAAAACTTTGAAAATAAAGGGCCGAGAGGGCTGCCTATAGTGACATTGTCAGTCTGGGTATAAATATTACGGGATTCATTTTCAGAAGAAAGCTGATAATTGACATTATTTTTAATAACATTTGTTTCATGGATTGGAACATTAGGGAAAAAAATTTTCAATGTCCAAGAAAAATTTAAAAAAAAGCTTATCACAGTGCCTGGTCAGTTGTTTTCAATTAAAGTTAATATATAAGAGTAATTGCTGCCCAAATACACAATTTTATATATATATATATATACACACACAGTAAACATTAAAGTCTTTTCCTAGCCCAGAAATCATAAATATAATTTTCTGCATGAGAAGTGCTTTAAAGTGTCAATTCGAACACCGATGCTTATGGTAGTTAAAACTTCCTCCGTCTTATGAAACGTCTATTCAATTAAACTAAGCAGAAACTGTCAGTGTTTAACTGGTTGTAAAAATAAATGATTCCATCTTTCTTTTGTCAGGTTTCTGCCAGTGAAAAACACGGCATCTCAATACAAAGCAAATATGCAAAACATGTCAGCTTACATTCCTCTTGGACAAATGACTTATCGAGAAAACGATCCATCTTTGAATGTAGATAAAAAGGTAAGAAAAAATGTTCTTAAGAAATACAGCTGAAAAAAAATTAAAATAACTATTTGTTAATGAATAAAAGTTCACTTATTAAATTTTTTTTTCTTCCTTATTTTCAGGATTTCCAGCTGGTTTTGTCTCCGATTCCTTTCTTTGATGAATTCCAAGAAAAACTGGAAGAACTGAAGCTTGAAAAATTTGCAAAACTTACAGAGAATGTTATGTCAAGTTAAATAGTTCTATAAAATAGCCAAGTTGAACCATTAACAGTTTAGCTTGAACATCACGCAGTGTAATTATGGGTTTATAATTGTAGACGTGAACCAGATTGTTTTATGATGTAAGAATCAATTTTTTATGATTCCTCAATGCAATATTTTACTCTTTAGATAGATTGAAAAATAATCAAAGAACATATTTGGATCTTAGACACATGACGTATTATTGTCTGATGACAACAAAAGGCAGTGCAATCATTACTGCACATGCTGCAAATCTCAGTGATGCTATCATCTGGATATGGGTTATTGGATGAACAAGGTTTATTATTATTATTATTATTATTATTAAACTCTACAATACCCTGGAAAAGATATCAATGCTTGCTTTTTTTTAAAAATTACACATAAAATAAAAACTTTGGAATTGTAGGATTCTTCAGTTTTTTGGTATTCGTAGAATATAAAATCACTGCACATATCAACATAAAGTTATCAGTTTACAGATAATCAGTACTTAACAAAATCAGTCAGTTGTACTTTCTTATTTATTTTATATTCCAATGTTTATTTCGATCCTTGGAAAGTTTAAAGGATGCTACAAACAAACATTAAATAACAAGTCAACACGGATTTAAGGTTTGTCGACTTCAGTCATTAGTTCTTGCACTTAAGGCAATTTTTCTTTTTTTCGCAGATTTTACATGCAAAATGTCTGTTACCACAAATTGGGAAATAAGGCTTATATTTTCCAACATGAATCTACAGATTTATTTTAAAAAAAATGTCAAAATTAGTATAGCCATAATGACGTCTGAGAAGTTGTTCTGTAGTTTCATAACAGTCCCCGAAAAGTACAAAAGAAATTCTGACATTATTTCACAGAAGTCATTTGGACCAATTTATTTCAACCTGTGTATTCCCTTTCCTGTTACAGGAAAATATGAGACCAAAAAAAAAATTTTTTTTTTTTTTTTGTTGTAATTATTTGTAAATTTGGGAAAATACAAGTGATAAACAACAAAAGTGACAGGAAGTTAATCGGAGGAGGAGGAGGCAGCTGTTGCACAGCATGTGTTAATCTCTCCTGAG
This sequence comes from Acanthosepion esculentum, assembly GCA_964036315.1. Taxonomy (NCBI): domain Eukaryota; kingdom Metazoa; phylum Mollusca; class Cephalopoda; order Sepiida; family Sepiidae; genus Acanthosepion; species Acanthosepion esculentum. The sequence goes on along the minus strand of OZ038507.1, from coordinate 12,831,742 downwards.
AAGATCCTGTCAACACAAACAAGTGCAATAAAATAAATAAAAGAGGAATGATTCTCTTAACACAAGTCAACCAGGAAGTAACATTAAAAAATTTCTTTATATATATATATTTATATATACACACACACACACATTAATTTCTGTGTGTGTGTATATATATATATATATATAAATAAATCTGGAACTTGTATATACCCTATATACATAAAAAAAATCTTTTACAAGTTATATTAACCATTAACTTTTATTAATCATATATATATGTGTGTGTGTGAATGTGTTCATGTATGCCTGGTCAGTTTACTTGGCTTCAACAGCATCACCCCCTACATCAGCCTAATGTTGACATATCCATACATATATAGATATACTTATATATAACCAAAAAATAGCTGATTGAATCAGAGAAATCTGTCTATTTCAGTGGATGATGGGGCTCTCTTAGAATCATTGCTCAGACATGGACAGTGTCCAGTTTTAGGTGGGGATGGGGTTTATAAGAATCTTCCTCATTGACACCGGAATCATTCAGTGGTCAGTGTGTTGACTAAATTGGTTTCTAGTTGCAATGCTCTTATGTTCTTCAATCCGTAACTGACAAACAAGTTGCATTTACGCACACAACTGACAACAACAGCTAAACGTACGCATTGATAACAAGAAGATTTTAGGCCTTGGATTGAAATGTTCACAAATTGGTAGGGTTCTTTTATTTTTAAAGAAAAAAAGAGTTGCAACAATGTCAGACTAATGAAGAAATGAGAAGGAATTCTTAAAGAAGCAAAATGGAGAGAAGAGAACAGCTTTTGCATAGGTCAAAGTTGAAAAATAGAAGGAAAAAAAAGAAGAAATCTATGAACCAAAAACAATGTTTGACCCCCCCCCCTACACACACACTACTTTTTTTGTCTACCTAAATTTCTGAGAGTAAAGATCGAACATTAAAATGTTGAGAAATGCAAATAAATGTCGAGCAATAAACAAAAAAAAAAAACCTTTACGTTTGAAAACTGAACACTAACAAAGACAAGGTGGAATTCGATTAATAGAATATTTCTTGATAAAATGGAAGTTAATAATCGTTTGTTTTCTTAATGTGACTGGCAATAGAGGTTTGTGTTGGAATCTAAAAATCTTCAGTTTAAACCCTCGAGTCAAATAAATGAAACTTTCAAGCAAAACTCATCGGGGGAAAAAAAAAAATTCTGTTTTGTACAAGTGAAAAGAAAAATCAACTAAATTCAATTTTTATGAATATGAAAGATAATTTGTATTTTTAGTCAAGCAAGTTTCCCTTAATTGGCTCTTGTAATACTTTTAGTATTATTTGTTGGGCTAAAGCCAAGTTTGGCACAAGGCCACCTTAATGGAGCACCAGGTATGGAATGAAGGTACAGGCAATTACTGATGAAAATAACATGCTTGTCATTAATCTATTATAAGAACAACCAAAAAGATGAATATATATATATATATACATCCCCCGCCTTAAAAATTAAACATAAGCAAAATTGGAATCACAAAGACACTGACACTTTGAAAGAGTGATTTCTATAAGAAAGTCAACTGGATTGAATTCCATATTAGAGTTTGTGTGAATGCCAGGGTTTTAACATTGCCTAAAGAAATATCCCAAGGTCAATAGAAAAGAAAGAAATGGAATATTTTCTTTATTTCATTGGAGTACTTAAATTTTTATTTTTTTAAAGAATTGTTGCTAATAAAACCCTGAGAAAGAAGAGCACTGGTGCTTGCTCCCACCTGCTTCCCAACTCTACAAGATCTTGGGGCAAACACTTAACCAAAACTCAAAAATTAAACTTAAGGAAAATAAAATTTCTGCTCTGAATGGTGAACCCCCAAAAAATCATGAACACATTTTTGAAATCATTCTTTTTAATAAAAAATATCCAATAATTGTTTATATCTCAATCATCAATTACTTTTCTTTTCTTTAAAAACCCTGACAGCAAAATTATTTTTACTGTTCGATATTTTCTTAAAATTAAGACACATCAGACTTAGAATTAAAATCAAATTAAAATAAAAGGCATAAAAAAAAAGAAAGACTGACATAAACGGTATTAAATATTCTAAAACTTACAAAAAGAAAAAAATGCTACCTGCTGTCTATTTCATCATTTCCATTTACAATAAAAATGCTTCTATGAAATTAATTTTTAAATTTTGACATATACCTTAAAATCAAATGATATTTTTTTTTTTAAATAATAAAGTCAAAAATTTGTAGAAAGATTGAATAAAATCAATAAAAATGAGAAATTGTAATTTAATCCTGAGATCTTAGAGAAGGGATTATATTTCCTCAAAAGAAATTAAATTCTATTTTCACACATTCTTTTATGGAATAAGAATTGCTCTGGATTCTTATAAAATAAAAAACAATTTCATTTTTGCTATAATGTTCTAACCAAATGAGTCTAGTACTCAAGATATGTCAATGGAAACTTGAACTTTTTAGTTAAGAATAAACAAATTCTTAACAATTTTCACAAAAAAAATAAAATAAAAAATAAACTTGATATTTTGTAAATATTTTAAAGCCTGTTGGTAAAATTTACAATCAATTATTATTTCATGAAAGTAACAAAACAAGAAAATTCTGGTGAATTGCATATATTTAATATTAAAAAAAAAAAGTAAATACATCATGGAAACAGGTCCTTAAACTAAACTTATTTGAAGGGAAGAAAATTACCTTATAAATTCTTTAAGACATTTTTACTTTCAATTTAAGCTCAGAAATCAACATAAAATAACTGCAGATCTTAATTAAAACTTGTTAGCAAAATTATTAACTAAGGAAGTGAAGTTGGCTGTTCTTATTCTTTGACTGGAAAAACGTGTGAAGAATTAAAATAATAAAAATTAAAAAGGCATAATGAACAGCCATATTAAAGTGGTTAACAAGTGGCCATTATTTGAATGTCCACTGTAAACACACGAAAGAGAGAAGGGAGGTTTTACCTTGTCCATTCACAGCGTTGAGAGAGAGGAGTGATTAGAAAAGAAAAAATAGAACCCAGAAAACGAGATGCTGCCCAAAATCTGTGAAAGAAAGCCTTGCTTTTGTCCTCCCAAAGTTGGAAATAGAAAACAAAATAAAAAAATAAATGAAAGAAAATCTTAAAAGTTAAAACGAAAATAAATTAAAAAGAAAAAAAAAAATTTAAAGAAACACCCTGAGTAAACCTAATAAAGAAAAAGTGTTTGACTATCTGGTTAATGTATGTCATTTATAACAAAGGAAACAACTAAAGAGTTATCTCCCATGCTAAAGCGTTTGTCCTTTACGTTATCTTTTGTTCCTTTTTAGCATTGTTGATCTTGTGAGACATCACCTATGTGATTTGACCAGGCTCCAGAAAGTGCCAAAATTGTGATGCCCAAAGGTGATGACCATCACCCAGGAAATGTCCAAGCTGACAGGGGGCAACATCTTGACACATAGCAGCAATATGATGGCAGTGGGCAATGTTGACAAAGGAATAAAAAAAAAATTAAAAAAATCATTTCAAGTCTGCTAACTACATTGGAACCTATGCAGATCAATAGAAAAAAAAAATCATTTACATTTCAGTCCAAATTTTAATCTTTACTTAAAAACGATCATTCATTTATTCACCTGTCGATACTTTCACTCGTCTGACATTTCAATTACCCCTTCATTCATCCAAGTCATAAGAATCCTTTTCCAAAGAATTTTTCCTATTATAAGAAAGACATAGCCTTTAAATCACTGATTTTTAAAAATTGTTTTAGAGAAAAAAAAAAGATGGATTCTTTTCAGTTCAATGTTCTAAAATGTTCAATTTTCATTGGCCAGTGGAGGAAAAGCACAAAGTAAAAAAAAAAAAAAAAAAAAAAAAAAAAAAAAAAGCCAGAAATTTCAGAAAATGAGAACCTAAAGTTCCCTGAAAGGATTTGAGGTTCCTTTGTCCATGTTAAACAATTCACCTTGAAATTTTTTAATCTAGTTTTGTTTCTTTTCATTCTTTTTCTTTACACTTTCTTTTTCTTCCACTTCAAATTTTTTTTTTCTTTTCTTTGTTTTTTTCCCCCAAGAACAAAATGCCCTGAATATTATACACAAATATTTTGTTGTTTTCCTTTTTTTTTTTAATATGTATATCTTTTCTTTTTCCTTTTTCTGCCAGTCAAAATAAATCAGCTATTTAATCTAGATGGCCCCTTTTTGTACAATTCTTTTATCTTTTAAATTTAAAACAATTTTCTGACTTCTGTGTTAGACATGAGAAAATATGTCTCATGCATACTTTGGAAATGTGTACACAGTATAACAAGCTAAATGTCTTCTGCAGACATCAGGTGATTTTTTTTCTTTTTTGCCAAATATCATAAATACAGTAAAGTTATCCATCTACCCATCTCTCCCTTACCCTGCTGCACACTCTTATGTCAACCTTCTTTTCCCCTCCCCATTTCTGTGACAGTTTGCAATCTTTCGCATTTCCAGATGAGTGTGAAAGCTGCTTAGGTTTCTCAAGTAGGGGTAGAAGATGGCCATTCTCTATTGGCTAGACTGTCGGACTGGAAACATTAAAACTTTTGCGTGCATGAACGAGAGATCAGGAAGAGTCTGAATGACCTTGGATGCTTCACTGGTCAAGTGCTCGTCTGGTTGACACTGCTTCATTGTCGTTGACTTGGTGTTGGCTAGCATATCTTCCAGTGGTTGCATTGGCTTGAAGGAGGGTAACGGTTTAAGAGGACCTCCCAAAAGTTCAGACTCAAAAACTGAAAAAAAAAAATAAAATAAAATAAATAAAAAAAAAATAGCATTCATTTTTTTTTTTTTAACAAGTCACAGCTGTTTGAAGGTTCCTATAGCACTTCTAAACCTAAATAAAGTCAATTCAGGTTTTGCTATGGTAAAAATTTTCTATCACAAATAAAAATCATCACAAAAATAGCAAAAGTCATTTTATCACAGCTTATTTTCTCTGAAAAAAATGGATTTTCATACTTTTAGTTTTATAGGGGTAAAATATTGAAAAAAAAATGACTTTTGCAATCATCTGAACAAATATCAAGGAAACTTGATCTGAATCCCATCAAACTAGGTATTTTCTGAAAGCATTTTTTCTAGTTCTAAACAAAAAATTTCCCCAATAATGGGAAATTATTTTTTTTTTGAAAATCAGAAAGCCTAGATCATAAACTATTTCAGGCATAAAATTGAGAGTTTGAAGGAAAACAACATTCCTAGGGGGTCAAAATGCGAAGTCCATTGGTAATTTTCAATTATATAGCCACCAGGGGTTAAAAAAAATTGACACCTGGCCATGAAAATCTTTAGTAAAAAGCAAAAGATTTATCCGCAATTCCTGACCACCGGAAACCGGGAGTTTATAGAAGCAATAAGGAAAATTAAACCAAATTGACTTTGACATGTCTGGGTCAAAGGCCAGCCAGCCAGCCAGCCATATGTTGAACAAGCTGTCATCAGCTTGTAAATCCCACCACTTACAAGAGAAGAGCAAAGAATTAAAAAAAAAGAAGAAGGAAATATTGGTAAAAAGGGCTTGATATAGGTTATTTTTTTTCAAACCTATGTTTGAACAATGGCTTGATGTGTTTTGTTTTGTTTTTTAATACCTTGTGACCCAGGTGATGACAACAACACTTAGCAGATGACTGTTTTTTTTCCGCCACATGTCTTTCATATTTTCCATCTTTGGGTCGTATAGCGGTTCATTTTATTCAATGATGTTCACACCAACTTAAAGAGAAAGGAGTGAAGTTTGAAAAAAATTGTTTTGAAGTGAAAAAAAAAATTTTTTCATTAAAAAAAAATTTTTTTTTAAATTTAAAAAAAAATGGTGATTTTTCTCAGAAAATTGGCCATAATTTTTTAATGTTAACCCCCGAGTGACATTTTTCACATCCAAATTGAAGAAAATGTTGTGATCACAAACAAACCTTGGAAGGATATTATCTTTATTTTAAATTAAGCATTGTAAACTTTTCCAAAGACAGAATCTATGATCTGGAATTGGAATGAAAGCAGGGACGGCACCGACCCTGAATCCATCATAAAAATTCAGGATATGAAATTAATAAATAGTAAACACTTCAAATACGTCGGTGTATGGATCTGTGATAACAAATTTAGTATAGGAAGAAATGAAACTGAATATAGAATAGGCTGGGCTTGGAGTAGTTTCACCCAACACTGCACATTGCTACAGAACCAAAACAATAACGCAAGAACTTGAGTCATGTTCTAAAATAGCCTCGTCAGATCGAGATACTCACATGGATGTCAGACATGGTGCCAAACTTGTTCAGAAATTGTGAAACTGTCAGCAACCACATTCTCAGATCAATAATTAAAAATGGTTTTGAGTGGATGAAACCTGTAGAGGATCATCCTTCTTTGAACCTTGTGGACTGGCGCTAAAGAATCACAAAAAACTACCAAATAACAGAAACCATATTACATGTGGACTTAGAACAGCTAAAATGGATATCACATGTAATGCAAAGAGAAAATAAGGAGGTCATCACTTGAAACAAAAGGTTAAGAAAGAAACGCCCATTAATACTGGAAAGAGGGATAACAACTACAGGACTTGAGAAACCGATTTTTGTGAAAAATTATTTTAAGAAAAAGGTTTTATAAATTTCAACCAAAAGTAGCACTGGCCGCTCAATCAATAAAAGCTGTTTCCTTATAAGGAAACATTCAGGAAATATTATCATCAGAGATAAGAAAGACAGATATTATACTTTGTACCCACCTCGATTAGGCCAGGAATGAAAAAAAAACATAACTCGACTACTCAGTCAATGAATGCTGAATGTTTTCCTTATAAGAAAACTGTTAATATCACCATGACCATCTGATTAGTAATTTTCTTTCATTTTAGTTTTTTTTTTTAATTAAAAAACTTTACTCATCCAATATCTGAGCTGGAGTTGCCCAGTGCTCACTTGCCTGTCTTGATAGAGTTCAAAACATCTACCTGGCCTTGTGGGTGATGAATTTTCCACATTACAGTCCCTTTTCTACAGGCAAAATGTTATGAACCTCTTGTTGGTATATCTCTATTTCTATGGAATGTGTTCTGATTCTGAGTTACATCCCTTAGTCCCACTATAGTCCCGATCTTTACAACTGGGACCTGCCATTCTCCCCTTTGTATTCCTAGAAGAAGTTCCATTTGGATAACTTACTCACAAGATCTGCTGCTTTGTGGAATAGACTCTCAGCAGGATGTTTACTAAATCACTACAAACTTAACCTTTTCAAGTCTAGGATTAACCGTTATCTTTCCTGCCTAGCATCATGAACTTCATGCCTTGCCCTTTGTTATACTTATGCAATATAACACAGTAAACTTCTACCTTGAGTGGCTCTTGGGCCTTATATTGGGTGACCATTAGTAAAAAAAAAAAAAAAAAAAAAAAAAAAAAAATTAATGCAAGTAAAAATGTTGGAAATTTTTGTAAAAGAACTAAAAAATCTTATTAGCTGAGGTTGACTGGTTAGCTTATGTCATTGTAATAGTCACCATATCAGTTTTTAAGCTTACAAGCAGTAATAATCATAAGAAATGAATTTCAATGTTAGAACAAAGATAAACCTTTGGGCAGTAAATAATTTTATTTGTTTCTATTTTATAGATTTATTAAATATTAAGTGAAATTTTAAATAAAAGTTTTCCTTTTATTCCTCAAAATTAATTATTGTATTTTTATGAAGAGTGAACGATATAAATTTCCCCCAAGAACAAAATGTCTTGAATATTATACACTTTTACATGTTATGTATAAAGTGTATCAGTTTCATTATGCCACTGCCAACAGAAAAGCATTCTTACCTGTATATATCCTTACCTGTATGTATCATGAGAATTTCAATGAAATTACCAATTACAAATTTAGTCTTAATGAGATTAGCAATAATAAATTTACTATGAACAAAAGTTCTTATGGCTCACAGAGAAAAAAAAATAATTATAAGATTAAATTTTTGTTGAAGCGGATACAGCATGATATGGATTGGAGTTTATAATTTTACAACATCAGCTTAGTAACGATTAACAGAGTCTAACTGACGATCACATTGCTTCTCCTTTGTTATAATTGTTTCATAAAATCTAAAAATCACCAGACATTATTAATGTTCGATATTCAACAATGCATAGATAAAGGGAAACAAATTGTCAGAATGCAGTTTTAACATCAATTAAAAATAATTACAAAAACTCATGAAATATTTATATATGTTGAAGAAGACAAGTGTTGAATGAATGTCTACAAAATTAAGGCTATCTTAAAACAAGATTTTGAATTTTTCCAAAGTATGAAGAATTAACCTCTTTTCATTAAAAGGTAAAAAAAAAAAGTCCTTAAATTTAAAAAGAAGAGCAGAATGCTAAATAATAAGAAAATAAATGTTGGGTTATCAAAGTCCTTCACACACACACAAAAATTGCTTTTCAGTCATTGGAAATATATCCTTAGATTTGATTTAAATGTAAATAAATTTAACACCAAATATCGTCTAAGAATTAGTTAAAAAAAAAAAAAAATCAAATATTCATATTTATTCTAATGTCTGAACTTTAAATTTATTTATCATTAATTTTTATTCCTCTTAAGAAAAATCTGATTATTCAAAGAAAAGAGCAAAAATAAAAGGCATTGAATGCATGTGTAGACAATGAAAATTGTTATTAAATTAAAAAATATTTTAAAGCAGATAATCTCAAATATAGGCTGCAGCCAAAATACCTCCAACGTAATGGTAAGACATTAGCGAGATGAAGACACCATTAGCACTAGCGTCTTACCATTATGTTGGAGGTATATGAGGGAGGTATTTCTAATGCACCCTGTAAAATGAAACTGAGGGAGATTGAAAGATAACAGAAAAAAAATTTAAACATTAGCAAGAGAAGTGACTAGAAGGACATTGTCTCAAAACAGGTTCAGAATCATTTCAATCGTATAATGTACGAGTCAATAACTTATGCTTTTATATATATATATATATATATATATATATATATATATATATATATATATATATAGATATATAGATAATTATTATTTAAAAACATTGTAATTTCTGTGTCATGATGAATACATATTTTTAAACTTAACTGTGTATCAAGCACAGTTTTTAAAAATAAATGCTAAAGAACTCTGGATAATAAATCCGACTGTTCTTTCTTTTTATTTTGATATATTTTAAAATAATTACAGAGCATGTTCACACATAGTTTAAAAAAAAAAATTGCCATCACAATAGAATGCAGATTTTATCACAGTTAAAATAAGTTTGTCTTTGTAATTTACCTCTGAAAATGATCTTAGAAATACTTAAAAAAACTATGGTGATGCTTGATGAATTTCATCTTAACATCAAGAAACTAATTACACAACTGGAAAGGATCAATATAAAAATAAGTAAACACAATATGCCTATATTATTTAATGAAACATGTTTGAATGAAGATATGCTGCCTAAATACATACATATATACACGTGTATGTATGTGTGTATATATATATATATATATATATATATATATATATATATATATATATATATATATATATATATATATATATATAAGCAAGTTGCAGAAATGATCTAAGAGGACAATTGTGAAATTGCAAAGAAATTTCAGAATTTAATCTTAACACTCATCTGACCATAAAGCATTGAACTTAATGAGCAAAATTAAATTTCAGTAGATTTCGGACCTTTTTAAATTATTATTTATCAAGTTAGAAATTTATTTTAATAGTAAATATTTTGATATACTTAGTTCAAAATGACAGTCAAGCTGATTTGTTTAATGTTGAAAATGATTTCAACAAAAAGAATTACAAGTGAAAACGTTAACTTTGAGCATAAAAAAGAGAAACATAAATGGAACGAACCAATCGGCAAAAGACTATCCTCGTATCATAGTAAGCTTAATAAATTTAACTGAAGAATCACCATCAAAAGAATAGAAAAAGAAATACCCAAAAGTGGTCTTTTGTTTTCTTCCATTTGTTTAAAATTGATTTTGTTGTGTTGCTATGAAAACCAGTGTCCTCTTGTTTAGACGATAACTTTTTTGCCAGTGCAGGCAAAATTTGATGAGAAATATTTATCAGACTTTCCAATGTATTTTGGAATCCAATTGAAGCAAAATCTTTAAAAAGGCAGGAAACAAGGAGACATAAGATAAGAAATTTGTTCACTGAACAACAAACACTATGAGGTGGGCCAGAAAAGAAGTGGATGAATGACTATTATAAACTGACAGAAAAACACACTCTCTCATAGAAATGGTCAAATATAAGCATAAATATTTCAGCTTGAATAACATCAATTAGGAATAATAAATATTTTGTTGAATATTGAGTGTGGACAAAATACAGGCATTGGGAAAAAAACTTCTGCAGAGATGGTGTTTTTGAAAAACTATTTTCAGATTTTTATCTTTGAGAAAACTCAGCAAATTTATTTCATGTCCATAATGTCAGATTTTATCCTGCAAGGTTTTCATGTCAGTTTTAGATGATTTTTTTTTTTTATAAATATAAAGAAATACATTAAAATCTTAAATGTAGAAATTGACACGGTTCTCATTTTATAGAACAACAGTTAAATTATGCTGTTATTAGTATTATCAAATATTGCTACACTATTGCCACCAGATATTTCAACAATATCTAATATTGTTAATATTAAAAGAGTTTAATCACATGACTTCTGATTATTATTATGCTAATCAGATTTATATTTTTTCTATTATTTTAGCATTTAATTATCATTTTATAGATAAAATGAATTCAGTTTTGGAAACAGACTAAATTGTTGCATCAAAGTCAAATTACAAAATGCATGAACTCAAATCCATGGAAAATTGTATTTGCCAGAAGAGTTAATAAATCTGTTTATATAATAACCTGTTGTTGTTGTTAGCACACATACAAGAATTGTGGTACATAACACATCTACTTAGGTTTGTATGGCACAAGGCCACAAAAAGCTAGACATTCTGTAAGAAGCAAACCCCCTTAAAAGTCGTATATGAGTAGGGGTTTGCTATCATTTGAAATAGGCTTAAGCCTCAGTTTTCTAAGTGAATGAATAAAAATGTTTTGGTTGTCTTTTGGAGTGAAACAAATATTAAATTAGTTTTCAGGTAGAAAGGTAAAAGGTTAAATCAGAAAGGACATCAAAAATTTATATTCAACTAATTTTTACTTCATTTGACAATGTGTGTGTGTGTGTGTGTGTGTGTGTGTGATTTCTCTTCAGCAAATGTGAAATTGAAAATTTTTTTCTTTTGTGCTCAAATATTTATTTAGTGTGGCAATATTTGATAATACTATCTAATAACAGCATAATTTAACTGTTGTTCTATAAAATGAAAACTGTGTCAGTTTCTACATTTAAGATTTTAATGAATTTCTTTATATTATGAAAGAAAATCATCTAAAACTGACTTGAAATTATTCAAATTCTGTTAATTGTAATTTAGCTGCAATTTTTCTTTTAAAATAAAAAAAATCACTTTTTTGACTTTATGCTTAGATTAAGTTTTAAGAACAAGAAATTGAAATCTGAAACAACAAAACTAGCTTTTCATATATCCAATTTTTAGCCACAAAACAATCTATAAAGGTGGCATTTTTTATACTCGTGTGTGTGTGTGTGTGTGTGTGTGTGTGTGTGTGTGTGTGTGTGTGTGTACACATTGAAGTCAATACCCTGAGGCTTCAGTCTGTTTCATGCTAAACGCAATTGTCAAGCCATAAGCATTGTGTTTTTACTCGACTATTTATATATACAGGTCAGTGATGCATTGTGCGTAGGCTATTGTATTTTATTCTAACAGTTATTTTGGTGGGCATTAACGGTTTCAAATTATTCTGGGAGCTGTTGAGTGGGGAAAAAAATACTGGATTCGAATGTATTTTTTGGCTATTTATAGTGTTGTTAGTTAACATTTTTATTTATTATTGTGTATTATTACTGTGTTCTCTTGTGTTTATCTGTGTGTACGTGGTTTGTTAATTTGTTTATTATTTACTTCATTGTTTATTTGTTTGGATTCATTTATTTTTGTTTATTTACTTTATTATTTATTTGTTTCTTCTTGTTCATTTTCAGCTTTTGACTTTTAAGTAACGTAGTAAAAATTTGCTTTAGTGTCTGCCTTTTGAGATGAGTTCTGATCATTTATTTAATAGTTTGTTTTGGTCTGGGAAGGTAATTAGAACTATTTTCTCCTCCAGGCAGAATTTTTATATATATATATGTGTGTGTGTGTGCATGCACACACAGCATCTTACATTGTTAACCAATATTAATTTTCTATAAATTTTAGAGAACTAATGAAGAAATTCATAAAAATATTTGCCCTATTAATGTGAAGGCAATTTCACATAATAAATGAGGGTCATTCAATAAATAAGGTGAATTTTTCAGTATAGGGACTTCTAATACACACACACACACATACATACACACACACACATATATATACACACACACATATACGAGGGTCATTCAATAAATAAGGTGAATTTTTCGGTATAAGGACTTCTAATACAGATAGAAGCTTACTACTTTTTTTTTTTGTTTTGTTTTACTTCTTTTTCACATGGATTTAATTTCTTTTGCAGATTTAAAAAAGCTTTGAGAGTTTTGGCGATTAACAAAGATGGCCGACCAAGAAGCATGCTCCAGGATTGAACAGCGGTCAGTTATCAAGTTTTTGGTTGCTGAAGGGTGAAAACCAGTTGAAATTCATAGGAGAATGTCAACTGTGTATGGTGCCACATGTTTCAGCGAAAGAAATGTCTACAAGTGGGCTAAATTGTTTAAAGAAGGACGGAGCAGTGTTGAGGATGAAGACAGGCCTGGGAGGCCTACAGAAGTGAGGTCTCCTGAGGTGATCGAATCAGTCAATGACCTCATTCAGTCTGACAGTGGATGACATTGCAAGGACTTTGAGCTTATCTGTTGGGACAGCACACAAGGTCAGCTGCCGGTGAGTGCCAAAGATGCTTACTGCAGAGCACAAACAGCACAGCAGCCCAAACAGTGAAGACCATCAACGAGCTGGGCTGGGAACTGCTCCCTCATCCCCCTAACAGCCCAGACCTTGCCCCTTCAGACTTTCACCTGTTTGGTCCCTTGAAAGCGTTGACGAGAGGCACAAAGTTTAAAAGTGACGATGAAGTCAAAAGTGTTGTGAGCGACTGGCTGAGACATCAGTCCAAAGATTTTTACGCTGAGGGAATACGGAAGCTTGTGCACAGATGGGAAAAGTGTGTGACAGTGCTGGGAGACTACATTGAAAGAAAAAAAGTAAGCTTCTATCTGTATTAGAAGTCCTTATACCGAAAAATTCACCTTATTTATTGAATGACCCTCGTATATAAATTATATCAGACGACACATCACTCTTATCATATGCCCTCTCCAACATTTTTTTTTTTTTTTATAAATCGGAATCAACCCAAGCAAGGCAGTAATACCACTAACACACAAGGAGTCACAGGGTGTAGAAGAATTAGGAACAGAAACATTAATGATGAGCAGAAAGAGAAGAGAGTAATCAGTAGCTATCAACTGACATTGTATTTAAATTTTTGAAGATTAAAGTTAGCTGGAAAATATGGAGCCAGAAGGGAGTTCCACAAGTGAAAAGTGCAAGAGAAGAAACTGTCAGCATAGAACGTAAAGTTACATCTAGCCAGCTCTACTATAAATTGACGAGATCTCGACACCAGTCTCGTGCTGCGCTTAAATTTAAAAAGTCTAGGTAGCATAACGAAGAGCTCATTCAAACAATTACCATGACAGCATTTATAGAAAAGGCACAGGGAGGCAACCTTAGGGCAGTGGGAAAATGACTGGAGCTGAGCCACCAGATCAGGACTAATAATGTTGCAGATTGTTCAAGGAAAATAGCAGGGGTACCGGATCATATGTGGCAGCAATATTCTAAGTATGGACAAATGGTAGACTTATAGATATGTAAGATAGATTCTGAAGAGAAAAACTGTTTCGCCTGACATAGTGAACCAACTTTCTTAGCAGCTGACCTAGCAATGAATTCAATATAGTCTTTCTACTTCATATCAGAAGAGAACGTGAGCCTGAGAAGGCACAACATGTTTTATTAATTTAATCAGATTTTCCAAGTTTCACATTATTAGCCTAGTTATTGAAACGTCAAGAAATATTATGTTGTAATTAAAAATTATAATTACAGAACATGCACAAAGTTGAGAAAAAAAAAAGAAAAGAAAAAAAAGGTATTTCAAATCATTTCAAACATAAAACTAAAAATGACCAAACAGTTATAAAAATAGCATTAATATGAAATGTATGCTTCATCTTCAGAAACTAATTTTACAAGTTGTTCATCCATTGTTTTGTTTTTTTTAATCAATTCACCCCAAGAAAGGTGATAATGCTAAGACACAAGGGGTGACTGGGTGTGAGAGAGAACGTAAAGACTTTATAAGGAACCAGAACCCAGTCCTAAACAGGTAGCAAGGGATAAACGTCTGCTCCTGTTCAAAAGACCTGGGAGGAGTTATTTTGAGATTTTGTATTTCTTCATATGAAAGACTGTATAACATCTAGGATAGTATTGTAAGGCTCATATTTATTGGTAAATTGTTGTCTGCCAGTGTAAACCTTCCACTTCAGACAACATAGATAAATTCTTTAATTTGTCCTTATCAGATTCATACAAGATTTTCAATGAATTTGTTTACAAATTTTTGCTGCTCATTTTTATAATTTCCAATATTGTTTTATTGTTTGCAAACACTGATGTTAGTAAAAAAAAAAAAGTCTCTTGAACTGTCATGTCAGCTTTATAAACAATTTTAAAGTTTAAAACTTACAATATGGCTATTCATTTGAGATTTAAGAATTCAAGACATTTAATAAAAATGGCTGTTGTTTGTTTATATCTGGGAAGAACAAACTGGTTTCCATTCTAAATGTACAGATATGTCATCTGTCAGCAAATAAGCCTTTAGGTATATAGGGATTTAAAGGTTTATTTACTGAATGACGATATTGGGATGAGTATTTTAGATATTGATAAAACATGAAGTGGTTCAAAATTTGAGATGCAGTGTATAGATATATATCTACATCTCTATACCTATCACTTGTTTTATTCTCTCTTGCTCCCATTTTATATATTAAACTTATTCCATCAATAAAATAATTAATAGCTGGAAGAAGATGAAAAGAGATGAAATGTATTACTAAGAAGTTTTTTTTCTTTTTACCCACTTACCTACTAAATCTCTGTATGTATGTGTGTGTGTGTGTGTGTGTTATATATATATATATATATAATAGTCCTCTATATATATATATATATATATATATATATATATATATATATATATATATATATATATATATATATATATATATATATATATATATATATATGCACGTGGCTGAGTGGTTAGAATGTTTGCTTTCTGACCATGAGACCCGGGTTCAAATCTCACCATAGTTGATTTGTCAGGAAGGAGATTTCCTGACGTTATCGGTCTGGCAGGGGAATGATCCCAGCATGCGGCAACTTTGGAAAGTGCCTGAAACCACAGCATGGGTTAACCAAAGCCTTGTGAGTAAAAATGGGTAGACAGAACACTTGGGTGCCGTCAATAGCTCATCATCTTGTTTGAGTGTGCTGGTGTTATTAGATTGCAATAAGTATTTTGGAGATAAAGTGTGTGTGTGTGTGTGTGTGTGTATATCATTCAAACAAGTTTTATTAAACATGGTAGACAATATATATTTTCAGTATTGTCAAATTCTGCCACACCATTCAACACGATATCGCATATGGGATATGTACAGATTAGAATTTGAAATGTAGTATTCCAAAAAATGCTAGGATTTGTCAAGAAAAAAAAAAAAAATGTTGTCAACTATATGGACAGTATTCAGTAATGACCAAGACAGTTGAAAATAATCAAAACAAAAACATAACTTTGGACAGCGTATCCACCATTTTGATTTGGATGTACAACAACAAATCCAAAAATTAGAAAAATACAATAAAAAATTAAAAAGCAACAAGTTTGTTGGTTGAATTTAACAAAACTTGTTTGGATAAAGACTAATAATTAGATATATTTTTTGTATATATATATCTCTTTTCTTTTTTTATTCATCAAATGTCAAGTGCATAATTTTATGTTTCACCTGATCTACAGTTATTCTTAGTTATGATTTTTAATGTTGTCAGCTTTCTAGTCATCAGTTGCAATCTTACATTGTTTCTGTTATAAAAGAGTCCTCCAAATATGATCTGTTTGGTAGTAAGAAGAAATCAAACATTTGTGGAAATGATGCTTATATATATATATATATATATATATATATATATATATATATATATATATATATATTTTGTATAATAAAAACAAATAATTATGCTACAAAAACAGAGCTCAGTGTAAAATTTAAAGAATTTACAGAGTATAATAAATAAAAAAATAAAAGATCAATTCTCTGATATGGCTGCCTTTCTGTGAAGTTTCATTGTTATGCAGCTGTCTCACAATCTTTGGGCAGTACTATGAATACGAAGTAGAGTGTCTTGCCACTCTATGCCTATTCCATAAATACGGAATTGAGTATCTTGTCTCTTTTACTAGCCCAAGATTGTGAGACAGCCTCATAACTAGGTGTCCACATGAAACTAAGTCACAAAAAGGCAGTAATATCTGTAATACCTTTTATTATATATATATATATATATATTTAGTTTACGAAAAACTAGGTAATCCATATGGGTAGACCCAATGAGGATAAAATCCAGAGAGCTCAATGTAAATCAGAGCTAATAATTTAAATAAGAACAGATTACTTTAAGGTTCCATATAATAAATTATTTCACCACAGCCCTTTCAAAGGACAGTGGATCATCAGATTTATTTCCAATATATATATATATATATATATATATATATATATATATATGAAAATCAAACCAATAAGAAAACTAAGTTAATGAAAAATGTGAGAGGTTAAATTTAAATTGTCTCAGTAATGTTGGGTGTAATATCCTCTTCTCCTAGACCCATTACAGTCTATTTAAATCTTCTGAAACATAAAAGTAGTGATGTCACATTGAGGATCGAAGTGGGCTTACTTCATCTATTGCATATCAATCTAAACTTGAATTAACATTTCAGAATATTATTTAAGGGCCAGCTTATATAATATATCCAGTATTTTATTTATTTATTTTTTTAATGAATTCCAAATATCAGAGTTAAGAAGTGGGATAATACTGGTAAGAATAAGCTTAAAGTAGATACACACAATATAAGATAAATGAACCAATAACATGCAATTATTACAAACAAATAAATAAATAAAATATCAGAAAGGACACAAGCAAGATATTTTAGCATTCTCATGATTTAACGAGAAGGAGGAAGAGGAGGAGAGACCTTGAATTCCATGGAACTTACAGATTCAACATAAAATGTTATTGAGAAGCAAGCAAAAAACAGGCAGTGTTAACGAAAAAAAATCAAAAAAAATCAAGAGATCATTTCAGAACGCATGCAAAGTATCTATTTTAAATATGTAAAAATGTTCCAAGTGTATTTGTATATCTTTTTATCTGTAATGCCTTTTTGCTGTACTGGAGTTATCTCCCTTGCAAGTGGCAGTGTCTTTGAAATGACAATGTCAGACTGTTCTAAAATGTTTACCAAATAAGGGAGATATATAAGCCGAGTACCACAATAATAAATGCAACAAATATTTATTTAAAGACTCACATGTGAGAAATCTAATAATAATAATAATAATGACTTCACAAAAATATGATATTTTTAACAGCCTAGGTAAACTGCTATATTTCAATATTTAGTGTCACATGTGAGAATCTAAAAATCTTAATATGCTGTCATGTGAACATCTAAAAAAACTTAATCTGCTGTCATTTTTTTATGGCACGGGTAAATTAATATTAACAAAAGATTCTACTGGTCCAGAATCGATTTTCTACTGTTATTAAATAATATTGACAAATTTTCTAATGTAATCCATTAACCTATAAAACTCATGTTGAACTTTAATTATATTTGCTGACAAATTGAATTAGAGTTTAATGTAAAAATAACTGTATGATTTTGTCTGTAATTTAGAGATTAATTTGAATAAATGAAAACAAAGAATGGATTCAATGTTCTGAACACATCTTTGTAAAATTCTTTATAATTTTAAAGGAGTTAATTAATTGAAGATATTAACACAGCATATGCTAAGCGATACTATATTAATTAACCAAACATTTATTTTTATAATTTATGGAGGCATAATATTCCAGCCATATATCAGCCCATATAATTATATGAAAATAGCATTGTTGCTCGAAGATGACCGTTTTGAAATAAAAATAACCAAAAACAAATCATGAGGTCAACACAATGCCACTTATCGATACCAACTTATTGATTTCTTATGCCAAAAAAAGGGGGAGGTACTAATCAGTAAAATGATACCCTGTTTACATCCAACAAAAAGGAGGCTATTAATCCAAGTCGACTTATGTCGATGTTCCTAAAATGCTGACACTGATTGCTTGTCAGCTGAAAAATGCACAGCAAATGAGACTGTTGTTCAGTTAATAAAAAATGATTTATGGATAGGGATGCATTCTTGCTCACATATGACATGCTTCAAATTGATTAAACACGAGAGAAAGTAATGAGTAAAATAGTTAGGCATAAATTTCAAGAGTCTAAAAATTGACAGACAAGACATGGTAAAGCATGTTCACAGCCAAAAGGATCGGAAGGGATTTTGAGATACGAAATCTAGAGCAGCCAATTTTATCCATCATACTCGAAAGAAATAAAAGAAGTGAAATAATTCAAATGAGAGAGGAGCAGAAACATATCCCAGAAAAAAACAGAAACTGAAAAAGAAATAAAGAGAAAAATCAAGCAAGTTGATCTTACCCCAGTCCAAGTCGTCTAAGGCAGAGTAAAACAAAACAAAATTTCAGTAAACATTGAAAATGTTTAATTACAAATTACAATTTATCTGCCTGTAAATAAAGATCACACCTTACTTCAAAAATTTAACTATGTCATTACGTCAAATATAATTTAATTTTGCTGGTAGACCAAGCGGGAACAGATTATCCCTTTGTCAAATCTGATGCCCAACAACTTTTATCATTATAATAATCTAGATTTGTTAGATGAAACATTATCATTATTAACAGTTTTTGTTCATTAGTCTTCTTTTCCCCCTTTTGTTTCTCTTGCTTCTCAATGCAGTTCTGCCAAGTTGTAACATATCAATCTGACAGTTACAACGATAAGCAAAAGAAAGATTAGTGGAAAAAAATGTTTCTAAAGATTTATAGCTGACAAAAATTTCCCAATCACAAATCCCTCACAAGCAATCTGGTCATAAATTTCAATAATCAATAATCAATAAAAATCATAATGAATTAAGATTAGAAGCAATAGAAAACAAACAGAACAAAAAAATAACAAAAAAAAAGCAAAAACTTCAAGACCAATTTTCTTGCTAACAATAAAAATGAACACTTAACACTTCTCTCTAATTTACTGTATGAAAAATTAAGGTTTACTTGCTAATAAATTAATTGTTCTGTTGCAGAATATTAATTAGGGGGAGGGAGCTGACATTGTTAACATTTCTAGGACTTAAAATTGGCAAATCATTAATTAAGGCAATGTAAAAAAAACAAAAAACTTTTGTACCATGAGAATGTTTCATGAATTTTAATTAAAATCCAGGACTTTTTTCATGACCATTTTTTGGCAAATACATTTCAAAAACTGTCCTCTAAATTGCTTTTAAATCTATGGCTTTCTTAGAATTGTTAAAAGATTTGACCGAGTAGCCAGTGAGAAAAATTTCTCCATCGTCTAATGTCATCCTCCAGGTTATCTATTAAACTTCAGTATTAGCTTTGAGCAAAAATAATGACCATTTTTTTTTTCAATTTTAATGCTTTTTTTTAAAGAACAAAGTATTATTAAACTCTGTTCATGTGAGAAACCATCATAAAACACAAATTTCATTATCTTAATTAATGCCAATATTTTTATTTTTGGTTGTCAAAATAAAGATTGAAAAAGAAAATTCAAGTGATTTTGTTGCAGGAATTTAAAATAGGACATAAAAGCATTGGAAACTGCTTTTAATACGGACCACATATTTATCCAGGGAATTGTAAATGAATGTACAGTACAACATT
The DNA here is from genome assembly GCA_964036315.1 of Acanthosepion esculentum. Classification (NCBI taxonomy): domain Eukaryota; kingdom Metazoa; phylum Mollusca; class Cephalopoda; order Sepiida; family Sepiidae; genus Acanthosepion; species Acanthosepion esculentum. Next base: position 12,811,430 of record OZ038507.1, on the reverse strand, counting down.
GTTTCCAGAATGAAGATAGATGAGATGTTCTTTTGCAATTGTCGACAACCATTTCACCATCCTGATTGGTATGTATCCATATAACAGAACCGCTGAAGCTTGCAGAATAACTGAATGCTGACCATTCAGAGGCTGTTTGGCATTTTGGGCCAAAATTGCAAAATAAAAAATAAAAAATGCTCAACAGAAGGATGCAGCCCAAGTTGAATGAAGAAAAAAGAAAATTGCTGTCGTTTTGTTTTTCCCTGCCTGTCTTTTGTACAACAAAAAGGACGCATTTGTTGGGCGTACTGCGAAGTGTAATGAAAAGTGGATTTTATATGACAACCAACAGCATTTTGTGATTGGGCTGTGAGGAATCACCAAAGTACTTCCGTAAACTTAAACTGTGTCAAAAAAAAAAAAAAAAAAAAAAAAAAACAACCCCCAAAAAAACCCAAAACAAACAATTAGATAATAATAGAAGATAATGATTGACATCTGACTCAAAGTGATTTAGAGACAGTAGTACTCAGGGAAGTTTCATCCAATAGAAATTTATTCCACAAAATAGCAGTTCGGGGAGAGTGGGTGTGTAATTGAAACTGCTTTCTTCCATTGATATTTGCATGTTTTATGCAAAAAAACTGAATGACCTGGGCTATGATGAAACCAGCTGACCAGCTGACACAACAGACCTCTCTCCTTTTTTTTCAAAGCCTCCCAATAACCAAGTGGCCACTCAAAACATCTTTGAAAAATTTATTAATTCTGCAGTTTAATAATTCCATGTTTCTAAAATAAATAGACTTGTTTATTGTTGGCAACAATGCAGAGATTCTAATGCTTCTTGTTTTCATTAAGCAACGTTATTCCTAAGCTAAGATAACCTGCTTTAATGTTGATGGTTAAAAATGGCATTATTTTGGCACTGACCAAATATTTTTAAGAAAATTTTATGTAAAAACAAATTCCAGATATTACATCCAAAATAGCTTTTTTCTTTTAATTACTAATAGAAGTACTTTGAAATTAGGATTTGAATATTATTAATTTAAATATTATTATTATTATTATTAAATATTTTCAAAAACAGGATCTAAATTAAAATTACCTCATTTTTTTTTTTATTTTGTATAATTGTGTGATTTTATAAGAATTCTGATTAGGAAAATTAAAATTTGACAGATGCAAAAAGTTTCAAAGAATTCAAAAAATAGTCAAGACCATTAATAAAAAGATCTAAAGAAGCTCATGAAAAACTCCACATAAAATAAATGAATTATTTTTAGGTTCCACACAGATTTGGTTATTTAACCAAGAAATATATTTTGTTTAATGTTCAGAAATCAATGAAAACGGTGAATAATTACCATAAATGAAAGGAAAGCTTTTCTAAAATTCTTTGTTATTTGCATTCAGAAAATGCTTCATGTGGATGCTTGTGTGCATTTTAGTGTTTCTTTCATTAATAACAAATAAATCTTTTTAAAATTAATGAGTATGAAGTGTTCTTCAAGATACTGCTATAAGTAATCCAAACTGATGGGGAAAATGTAAAATATTCTAAATTCCAGGACATTATAATAGTTCCCTGAAATCTGGGAGAAAAAAAAGAAGCAAAATTTCATATTTACAATTAAAAAAAAAAAAGGGGGTTATAAATATCAAAGGAAATGACTTAGGATATGTCATAATGTATAGCCAATATCTACTCATGAAGATTTTATTGCCAAAGCTAAAGAAAGAATTGCAGAATATGAAGTTATGACTATGGTTTGTACAGTGCTTGTTGCCAAAGTTGAAAAGGAATTGGAGCCCATAAGGCTATGATTATATATGATTCATAGAGAGATTATTGTCAAAGTATTGGAGACCATGAAGCCATGATTATATATGGTTTGTAGAGAGCATATTGCCAAAGTTGAAAAAGGACTGGAGACCATGAGGATGTGACTATATATAGATTGTAGAGAGCTTATTACCAAAGTTGAAAAAGCTAATGGAGGCAATGAGACTATATAAGAATCATAGAGAGTTTATGGCTTTAGTTGAAAAAGAATTGGTGACCATATATGGATCATAGAGAGCTTATTACCAAAGTTGAAAGAGAACTGAAGACCGTGAGGTTATGGTGATATGTGGCCCACTGAGAGCGTATTGGCTGGGTTAGAAAGGAATCTGAGATATTTGTAGAAAAAAATTCATCACATTTTCTCTTCTATTTATGGATTGTGGATGGAGTTAAATAAAACTGTGCTTACATCATTGAATGTGTTACCAAAATCATCCATTTCTCTTATCTTTTACTGCATGTAATGTCTAATCAGTGGAGATCATGCAAATGTATTCAGCAATTCATATTTTTCTTTACAATTACATCTATCCAACAAATCTTTCAATTTTCAAGTATTGTAAGTTGATGATTAATTATATAACAACTGTAGTTGTTTGCATATATGCAAAACAAATTTTCATTGGTCATACATTCTTTGGGATTTGAATACTTTAATTCTATTGGCCATAGACTTTATAGAAGATATATTCAGTGAACTGTAACTGATAATGACAAAGATATCTATCGAAGCGTAGTATTAAAAAAAAAAAAAAAAGGTTAAGAGTTATTGTTCTCGTGTTGAAAAAATTCCCCGAACTTGTTCAGTTTAACATTTCTTAATAAGTTTGATGTAAATACACAGATTGGAAAACAAGATTAAATTATAAAATAATCATGACTTAAAACATGATTTCTTCAAACAAAATCAAATATTATTTCATTAAAACTTATTTCTATAGAAGCAAAGATTATGAACTAAGGATGTAAGCAAGCAGTGATATGAAGTCAGAAGGTTTAGGAAGGAAAACAGACAGGAAAGCAAAATAGATGTGTATTGAACAAGAGTTGGGGGGTGGGGGTGGAAGATCTACAAGATCTTTATCTAATCTCATATTGCAAGGGTGTCTTTGAAAACCTTTCATGATATTAATAGCCTTTTCAAGATAATAAAAATCAAATCTCAATGAACTACAAACTTAAAGCAAAACCAAAAATTAGGATTGACCACTGGTTTGGTTGACATAATGTGAAAACCATAAGTAGTTCTTAGTGATGTGACCAACAAGTTGTTGCAGATAGGAAAATCACTTTTTGGATGATTCTTTAAAATATTTTTGCATTTATTTTTTTAATACTCTTAAACACATGCTCTCAAAAATTGTAAATTTGCAATATGAATCCAAGTAAAAAAATAAATCCCTAACCATATGAATTCTTTTATGATTTTCAAAGCAAAATAAAACTGCATTTCTATACACATATTTAACAATAATCTTACCTCCACTTTTTGATATAGATGTTTCTGGAGAATCCTTCACCACAAGGAAGTCCAAGTCCAGAGTGTTTGCCGATGCTGCTGCTGCTGCTGCTGTAAGGATGCAAGTTTGTAGATATTGAAAAAATTGATCATTCTTATAAGAACTGCAATGAATAAAGCTAATAAAAAATAAAACAATGGTGAAAGAACTTGTTTCAATATTGGACATTTACAATTTCTTATAAAACAAATTTTAAAATTTACACGTCCTTCCAAAAATTCCTTAAATTCATTTTCTTAAAGAAACTACCAATTTAATTGTGTTTTGATTGAATTCACTAATGTGTTAAGTGAGAAATTATTAAATTTGGGATAAAAATATTAAAAATGTTTTTAATTTCTTCATCGATTTCTTTTAGGAATCACTTGTTTTGCAATCATATTGAAAAACTATAAAAATATATTAAATCATTTTTTTAAAATAATTGATAAAAAGAAAATCAAAAGAATATAAGAAATAAATTACATGTGTTCAATAATCAAGAATTATGAGTTTAAACCAGAAATAAAATTTGCTAAATTTGTTATGCAAGGACAACTGAAAGTAAATATGGTTGCATAGGAGGGTTTTGAAGTCTGGATAGACCTCACAATTGTGCCTCAGGCATTTTTTTTTGTCTGAAGAAAGATCAAGACATGAAAATCAGCCATATTTCTTGATAAGCAAAACTTATTGAATGGTAAAAAAAGTATTTTTGAATATTAAAAAGCAAAATAATAAAAACATTTGATGAGAAATATTTTTAATAATTAAATTTAATATTTTTATTATTATTAATAAAAGCAAAAAGAATCAACAAATATCAGATTTATAAAAAGAGTGGAGAGGGATAGAGAAAGAGAAAAAGTTGTCAGTATGAGAGTAGGACAAAGATTTTAAAGAGACAATGAAAAAAAGAGGAGGTGGAAAGAGAGAAAGACAGAGAAATAACATGTTATAGAAGGAGGCGGAAAAGTTAGAGAGTTGACAAGAAGAACAAGCATAATGAAGACATATTAATCAATACCAAATTGTATAAAAAATCTATTTTTTTGTCTCTGACCAAAGAGAACAGAAACAAAAAGCATTCCTTTCAATTTGTGTAAATAATGGCAGTAGTTAAAAAACTAAAAAGAAGCAAAATTTGGTTAATGTTGGCAGCAGACTAAACAGAAGCAGAAAATTAAAACAAAAAGTGAGTTTCTTGTTTTTGAGTTTACTAATATTAAAGAGGGATAAATGAAGGAGGGTAAAATAGTACTACTAATAGGAGAGGGAGGAGTGCAATGAGTAAAGGGTGCAGGAAAAAAGGGGGATAATCTCATGAGGACAATGTTTTTAAGTAAATAATCAATTTTTTTTTTTTTTAAAGTGAGTTTATTATAAATGAATTCACTCATCTTTCAACTCCTAATACAGCATAATGAATCAAATGGTATTAAATTCTGGCTTAAGTGAAATTAACAAACATAAAAATCAAAGTATTTTGGAAATGGTTTTATAATTTAATCCAATTTGGCCTTCTAATCTTTAGCACTCTGCCTTATTAATATCACTTCCCTTTTTACTGCATTCTTTTCCAAGGCCTCTCAATTGCAGTATCCTTACTATTAATTTCACTCAAAGTCGTTTTCTGTTGCCATAGTAGGATATGACAACACAACTGTGATAAAGGTTAATCAGAACAAAACAAATTATATAAGGAAAAAACATACATGAAATATTTATCCTTGAAATCTTTATTGTGTGTGTGTGTGTGTGTGTGTGTGTTGGGGGCAATTTATTGATGGATTTTTTTTTTTTACAACTTATCAACCCTTTGAAGTTTATCTAAATCCAGAAAATATTTTTTTAGACTTTAAGAATTAATGGAAGATAATGATGGTTTACTGATGCAAGTCCTAGTAAATAACCCAAAAAGGGTTAATAAATTGTAAAAAATGAATTCTTCAATTACACCAATCTATTAGTACTTTTTTTCAAGTGATGCACAACACTTTGATGTGGAAAACCTTTCCTAATGAAAACCAGATTAAAATGTTTGTAGAAAACTTTTTCATACCAAAACCTTAAAATTTATCGAAGAGCTGCCTGATAAGTGGAAACAAGTGATTGCTTCATTGATTCATTTTCTACAGTTTATCAAACATTTGCAGGTTATTTAAAGCCAGAAAATATTTTTAGATTGTAAGAATTGTTTTTTTTTTGGGGGGGGGATAATAATTTAGTGATACAAATCTTACTAATTAACCCATAGTTGGGGGAGAAGAGGTGGATTAAAACCTTTTCCATGGGTATTTGCACGTAAGTGAATATAACAAACTCATCTGGAATTTGAACTCTGCTCTTTGATTTCCAATTCCAAGTAGTTATTTGTTACACCACCTGCACATCCAAGTTTATAGCACCTGGTATTCCCAAGCAGTCAGGTATGGATCAGGATCGACATTGCTTCAATGGTCATACAAGATTTGGTGCTTCAACAAGATATGGCTATAAGCTGTTTGTGTGTGAGGGAACAATCAGTATATATGACGGACAGTAAAGTACTAATTAAAACAAAGGCTTAATTGTTTTCAAATCTGATAGAAGGAAAAGGTTTTGTCACAATAAAACTTGCTATAAATATTGAATGCATAAGTTTGCAGATAAAGATGAATTTACATTATTGTTGGAAAGCAAAATTTCAGAACAAATGCAGATGTATTAACAGGAGATAAGATTGTATTATTATTGTGTAATTGTCCTTAACTACAAAAAAGCATAGATTTATACAAAAGCAATAAAACCATCGCTGCTATCTTTTTCCTTTTTTTTTTTTTTTTTTTTTTTAAAGTAAAAGGCACTTATTACAGCCATTTTGCATTTTCTTTCATTCTTAGCATCATATAGGTCAGTCCTCAATCATTAAAACTGAAGGTTCAAAGAGAATAAATAAATAAATAAATAAAATGTGTTTTTTTTTTTATTAAATTCACTGAGTGAAAGACTGAGTTAATTCAAGGCTAGGTGATTTCTCAAACTTACCCCAAATTCTAGCTATTAAAAAAAAACAAAAACAGAAAATATTAAATGAATCAATTTCTGTCTGAATTTCTGGGATGAGGAGTTATCATTATTTTCGTTATTTATATTCAGACTATTGTCCTTATCTTTGTTGTTGTTATCACAATGTTTCAGCCATTGTGCCTTCCAGCCTTTCTCAGATTTATATCAATTTACAGGGAATTCTGAACTGAACCATTTATTTAATCTACAGGGGTAGACTGTTTTTATTCCACTTCTAGGGATAGCATTTAGTCATAGGAAGTCCACCCACATAGATTAAATGAAGGATGCAAGTTCAGAATTCCCTGTGGACCGATATAAACATGAGGAAGGGCACAATGGCCGAAACGTTGTGATAACAACAACAAAGATAAGGACAACAGTCTGAATATAAATAATGTAAATAATTGAATCAAGATTGAAGATGAGCAGCAAATTGACACACGTTGCAAAAGTTTCAGCACTTGATGTCACATCATAGAAATGAAAGTAATGATGAAAATAATAGGTAAGAAAATCTATAATGCTTTGAAAGCAAAGTTGATAATGTGCCATGCCAGTAGAGAATGGATATCAGTCCCATAACTATATAGCATACTTAATGTGACAATTTTCACATTAGACTCTTTGAGAAAGGTCTTTCTGGTAATAAATACAGAATAAATCCAATAATTTTGATTTGTATTTGCATGGTAAGTGAACCAAAAATTATGCCTCAACTTTGATGAGAATTACTTCTTAAGATATCAATGAGAAAAGTCAATAATAATGTCTCAGGTGTCTGACAATTCAATATCAGTTTCTAACCGCTTCTGGCTAGATACAATATCAAATCATAATCAACTAAAGAATTGGTCAATGCCAACTTTGTAACATAACCATGAAGAGTCTCATATGGAGTGAACTCATTAGAGTTTGAGAGTCTGTCTCATTAACTATTGTCCAAGAATAATAATATCATTCTTTTATTAAAGATACTTTAAAAAAAAAAAGGAGAGAAAAAAGAAAGAAAAAGGAGAGAAAAAAGAAAGAAAAAGGAGAGAAAAAAGAAAGAAAAAAGGAGAGAAAAAAGAAAGAAAAAAGAAGAAAAAAGAAAGAAAAAAAAGGAGGAGAATGCATTTTGAAGAGTTTTCTTCCCCATGGGATTATTTGCAGCTATTCACATTTTTGATGTGAATTGAACTGGTTCAGTTTCACAAGTTTTTTGTTTGGTTCACTTGAATAAAATCTTTTATTTAAATCTTGATTGGTCAACAGTTATAACATTTTAGGAAAACATTCTCTTTAATCTTTACCTAAATATATAACCATGTGACTGTGCTTCCCAGAGAGAATAGCAGGTGAGGCAGAGTTTCTTTCACTCTCAGTAACCCCTTGTGTCTTCATGGTTTTATCTGTTTGCTCGAGATGAAATGATTAAAAAAAAAAAAAAACAAACAAAAAAAAACAAATGCCATTATCTACATTACCCAAATGAATAATTTTTCATTTTATTTCAAATACCAATAATTGATATTGGTTAATAAAAGAAATAAAAAAATTAAAAAAAAGACAAGGATAGACAAAAACAAAAAATAAATGGTGTTCAAATTCATGTTTTCCTTTCAAGTTTTTAAATTTTTTTTTTGAATATTAATTTGAGGGAAAGTGAATCTGACCCATCAAGAAAAATGATTTTTTGCTAAAATATTAATTTAAAAAAAATCTTACAAGAACATTGAAATAAATATTAAATTATTTTCACTTTTTATTCCTTGCTAATGTTCTTAGTTCAATGCTTAAATTAGAATTGATTTATATTGTTAATAGTTTTGTAATCCATTTTAAACATACCGGACCTTATAAAAATAACTTGATCCATATATTACAAAATATAGTGTTTTTAAGGTTAAGTAATATTTAAATTCCCAAAGTTTCTTTGCACAAATCTTTTAAAGCAAAAAAAAAAAAAAAAAATAAAAAAAAAAAATAAAAGGATGCATAAAATATTGAGCCAAGAATTCTAAAATAAAATGATGAGGAAAGAACTAAGTAATTTAGTAAATACTAATTCTTTTCTTGTTGTAGAAGATAAAATAACTTTTAATATTTCAAGTGGATTGTTAAAGGTGTGTTGCAAATTGTTCAGTGTTGATGTCTCTTTGCACAATTGCTTCATTTATCATTTAAGAAAATGTCTGCAAAGATGCAAGAAAAGTTTGAAATTCGGGTTTATCAAAAGAAAATCTCATGCAATTAGCAATGCAAAGAACAAAGTGTCAAAAATGCTAAAGAAGACAAACATGAACCATGACAACGACTATGAAAGGCTACAGAGGAAAAGAGTGAAATGTAAGGAAATAGGTTTCATTGACAGCCGATTTACATGCACAGGCAACATTTGAGGAACCATGGGTTACTCGCAGAAAAACCAAAGCAGGAGACAAGAATTATAAAGAAAAATGAAAACTGCAATAACAATAAGAAATAGGAAAGAAGAACTATTGGAAAATTTAATTAAATTTATTATCAGACATTTCTTTAAAAAAAAAAGGAAAATATAAAACCTGAAGAATGATAAAAAAAAAATTACTATTATAATTTACAAGATTTAGTCATTACTATTTATCAGTAATATTTATCAGTATTCTTTCACCAAATTTAGAGTGCCCAGAATTACAATCTATACGACATATTGTTACAAATGCTTTATGGATGAATACTATTTATTACATTAGGGTAGTGGTTCCCAAATGGTGTAGCGCACCTCATAGGTGTAGCAGAAGAGGATAGCAGGTGACGCAGAATGATTGAAAGACAATCAAAGATTTAGAAATAGTTTTTTAAAAATTCATATGCCCAAAATAAATATGATCTTAAAATTTTAAATATTATTATGGATTACTTGTAATTGGTTGCATGAGTCCAAGTATAAATAGTTATAAATAATTATTGACAGATTTTATCATTGTGATATTTTTGCATTATATCAAGTATTAAGAATATAGTAACTAGGGTTCACAAATTGGAGGAGAGAGTTATCAGTGAGAATGTTCTGACTTCAAATCCGTGCTTATCTCCCTGTAACTCTCTGTTTTTTTTGTTTTTTTTTTAAATGCATTTTTTATCATATAAAATTTGGTGAGGTGCAAACAAATTTTCATTCCCAAAATGCAGCCCAAAAAAAAAAAGTTTGGGGACCACTGTAGTAGGGTGAGGTAGCATTAAAGACATCAAAATATCTAGGCAGTAAATCTTTTTATTATTATTATTATTATTATCAAAATGAAAGAATTTTTTTTTTTAATAACTTTGGCATAAAATACACTATCAAATTTCAATATACTAATCAATATAATATATTATCAAATTTGACACATTGAAAAGAATGAAATATTTATTGAATTCTGGAAGTGTGAGGATAAGAGAGTATTAATTCTTTACATTAACAATGTAGAAAATTTGCACAACAACCACCTAGAAAGTGACATTTCTAAGAGGATTTGATAGAAACTCAATTTTAAAACCAATGTGAATACTGTAAGACATTCATTCTGTGAAAGAACTTAGCAAATGTGGACAGAACAAAATGAAATCTGTTTATCTCAATCTGATCAAATTGTAATTTGTTATGAATGGCACAGTGTATTCATTTTTGGTATTATTGTAACTTCTAATAAGGATTAAACTTGTTCCCAAAATAATTGATGACAAATTGGAGAAGCAGATCCAGTCAGATGAGTATGAAGTCTAATATTGTCATTCACATTTTTTATTTTATTTCTAAGGCGTGAAAAATAAAACACAAAAAACTATTATTGTGATTAATAATCGTTAATAATATTTGAATTATTCAAGTAGAATAGATTTGGTGGTGGGGGGGGATAAGATGAAAGCTGCTTGGCTTTTGATTAGAAGACACAAGTAATAAAACCTAAGCAATTGCTAGAAGTGACTATAGATCAAATTTCCATATCCTACGATGATTTAGTAATGATTATTCTTACATTTTTATGAGCAGATAGCTACTAGACATTTTTTGAATAGATACTGTTCTTTGAAATATTGCATTATAACATTCATTTTAACTAGAAAATTATTAACAATCTAATAAATATTAAATATGTATTTTTAATTTTGCTAGTAAACAAAAGTAAAGTAGCTTGCGAGACTGATAGTAAAATTGAAGAGTAACTGTTCTTCTTAATCAGCAATTACTCTGCTTTAATCTCCTTGATTATGATATATGGATTTGGAAATCTATAAGTTATAGATTTCCAAAAGTTGCTGCTAGTTAATCATGTGATGAGTGTTAATGTTGTGTATTGAAATACAGTGCTGCCTGATTGCATGCACACACATTCTCGTGCATCCTGTGACTAAATGTGTGAAACCCCCTGGTGTATTTGGGAACATCAGTCCTTAATTGGTTAAATGTAAACTATTGTAAGATTTTTAAAAAAATGGTTTCATAACAAACAAGTACATTATATTTAAGTTTCTAAAAAGATATTAGTAAACTGAATCTGGGGGATTTACCAAGACAGGTCAAAGAGCAAAGCCATAAACAAAATCCAAAAATAAAATTATCTGATCATGTACTAATGTTTAGCAATAGACATTAGGTTGCTATTATTAATGTTCGTAAAGCCTTTTTGCAAGTTCAGTGAAATATAGAGATGTGATTATAAGACTATAATCAATTGTAGGTCTAAATTAATGATGAGAGAATTGGTGCATTTGGTAGCAACATACAACATAGAATTAACAAAAGGGATTTAAATAAAATCTAGTCATCTTCACCGATGATGTTTTCAGTTTAATGGTCAAAGAAAAACTGTGCTCTATTGTGATTATGTTGTCTTATTATTGAAATGCCATAATGACAGACAATAGAGAGGAAGAGGGAGAGCAAGGTTGTGGAATTCTTTTATTGTCCAATACACATTCTCAGATCTGAAAATGGACAGGATTTAAATTAAATGTCAAAGTATTTTTTATAGACAAACAATATATAAGACATTTACTACAGGTACCACCACCACTTCCTCATCCCAAATATGAAAATGGAACTAATTGAAAATCAAAACAAATGCAATCAAGATGTCCAAAGATTATTTGAAAGATGAAAACGATTCAAGCAAAAGCGATTAAAAAATACAATGTTATCAGAGAGAAACAACGTAATCTGTGCTAGAAACAAACACTTAATATTTTCTTCTTTCTTGTAACTTAATAAAAAAATGTACATAAAGAAGAAATAGTAAATAAAAAGAACAGCACATCACCACAGAGACAAGAAACCACCACACAAAGAATGCAATTTATTATATGAATTAGTGTTTTTTTTCTTGATTCATATTGCAAGTATACCATCAGACAAAATAAGCTTTTCAGAGGCATACAAAACAAACATTTAAAAGAAAAATGTAATTTTTCTTAGTTTTTAGTTTGAATTGTTTCCTTTAAAAATTAAAATATTTCATATTATACAGTATTACAAAGTTTATATTACAATTTTAAAAATCAAACTATTTGGTGGTTTAGCCTATAAATTTGTTTTTCTACATCCCTGAGAAGGCTATTGATAAAGTTTAATAAGGCATACACCCAATATGAACCATAGTAAAAAAAAAAAAGAAAAAAAAAAGAAAAAAAAAGAATAAGAAATCATTTGCATATAACACAAAGAGATGGACCAAAATATGAATACAGACCACATTATTAAAATGAAAAACAAAGCATGAGCAAAACAAAACAAAAAAAAAAAAAAAAAAAAGACTGAAAAAATGTGAGATAAGAAAAATCAGGAGATGGCAAAAATCAAGTGTCATTTTTTTTCTTCTTCCATTTTCTTTTGAGAAAAAAAAAGAAAATAAGAAGAAGCTCATCCAGTGCACTGTCATTTTGTACGAGAATGCCAAACAAATAAATAGTTCCATGGTACAAAGTATGGAGTACAGGCGTACTCACATTGCTCTAACGGGTTAGTAAGGCCACTACTGCTCCAATCAAATAGCACAGGAGGGATATCAGCCTGAAAACAGGAAAAGGAGACACCAAGTTGACCAGACAAGGCTTCACGTAGCAAACACTTGCAATTAATATGCATTAGATGGAAAAAAAAAAAAAAGAAATTTACAAAGACAGAAGGAAGAAAGAGATTGAGAAAAAAAAAAAAAAAAAAAAGATTTAATTGCATCTAGTTTGTAAAAAGTATAAAATCATTTCCAATTCCTGATTTGGTCTGTAGATATTACAGTAATGTTTTCCAGACTGGATTTTATATGCATTATAAAGAATTGGCAAAAAAAAAAAATTATATATATATATATATATATATATATATATATTATACACACACACACACACACACACACACACACACACACACACACACACATATATATATATATTCATGAATTGTATTTAGATTTTCTTAAAATTAACAAATTACCTTTGTAATCATAGCACACCCGCATTCCCTATACTGGGATTTTGTACATATCTATTTATGCTAATGTTTTTCAGTTTTTAATTTCTATTGCCTTTCTGTATCAGAACAACTTTATAAGTTTATTGCTTTTATATTTTTATAGTCCCATTTCAAGAAAGTGAAAAATTTGCCTTTTCGTTCATGAAAATCTTCATTCAATCAGTAAACTAGATTATGTAATTTATTTTCCAATAAACAAACAGTAATAGAAAGCCTCAGGTTTCTATACACAAGAGATTTGAGAAATATCCATTTTGTAAGGAAATAGTTTAAAAAAGAAAGAAAAAGAGGCATTTCCAGAACTCAAACAATGTGTATGAATTCAGAAGAGAGAAAAAAAGTCATTTTTTACATTCAGCATTTTTGAAAATTATTTAGAATAATATTTTTTCATTTAACAGTTTGGAGTATTTGAGGTGCTACCCTGTTTAGTTTATTTTCTTATACTGTAAAATTAAGAACAATCAGAGAGGGTTGAGAAGTCCCAAAGAAAAATTGTGCCTTTAACATGAATCCAACCTGTACCTCTCCCCCCCTCCCCCATCAGGGAAACCCCTTTTTAAGCCAAAGTGTGCCTCTACCAGTTTGGCCACAGAGACCAGCCTGGCAGGGGAAAGGTTGACTGACCTACTTAAGGAAACCACATTTCTCATTAGGACTTCCGTGAATCTATATCTGCTAGCTTCAGTTTCATGCTCAAAATGTAAACAACATTAATTTTGGGGCTAGGATTTTTTTTATCCAACATTATTTCTTATTACTATAAACAATAAATAACAAAAAAAATAAAACAAAAATCTATTCAAATACATGAATCCACTAAATGTTATATTATTTATGGTAATAATATCTCTCTCTTTCTCTCTCTCTCTATATGTGTGTGTGTGTGTGTGTGTGTGTGAATATAAACTAAATAATGAGATATGAGTAACCATATATGTGTATGATTCCATGCATATACAGATGAGCAAATAAATATTTATTTAATTTTTGTATAAACAAAACAGTGCTCAATGTTGTTAAACAGAGCTATATAGTATATATTAATAATTAAACATATACCTACATTTGAAGTACAACTCAGAGTACCTGATGAATGGGAAAACCAAAACCATAAAACACTGAGTTGTACTTCAAATGTAGGTATATGTTTAATTATTATATATATATATATATATATATATATATATATATATAAGCGTTTATTTTCCACATAATCTCCTTCCTTACCAATGCACTTACTTCAGTGGTGAACATTAATCGGGAAGATCAAACATTATAAAGTGAAAGATTTAGATAAAAATTCAGTTACTGACTCTACAGCAGGCTATGGATTAAATGATCCACTCTTTTTTTTTCTGCCTGAATTTCTGCCATAGGGAGTTAAAATTATTTACATGCATGTAGACTGTTGTCTTCATCTTTGTTGTTATTATCACCTGACTGTCTTCCATTTGAATTTCTGGGATGAAGCGTTATCATTAATTACATGCAGTCTATTATCCTCATCCTTGTTGTTATTAATCCACAGGACAATAGCCTGAGTGGATTAAAGCATTGGTTCCTGAATTTGGTGAGAGTAAACTGAATGGGAAAGAGACCAGGCAATAATAAATGAGGACAAGATGTGATACTCCCTAGACCAGGTCAGGGTTCAGTTCAAAATTCCCTGAAGCTTACCTGGATTGATAAGCACTTGATGAAGGCCAGAGAGTATAATGACATAAATACTGGTAACAACAATAAAAGATGAGTATAATAGTCCATATATAAATAATGTACATACTGATCTTCTCTTGTACATAGCTTAATTAAAAACAAAACAAAAAAAAAAACAGTATTCATTTTCTACAACACACTATCCTTTTACAGCATCTAAAGATCTCCCCAGGATTAAGATTACATTTGAATTCTATAGAAATATTGGAAATAAATCAATTTATATAATTAAAAAAGAAAAAAAAAAAAAATTATTTTAAAATAATTTTAGCTGCCTATAAATCTGTAGGGGGAAAAAACAAACAAAAAACTGTATATATGTATATATATATATATATATATATCTGAAATTCTTGAGATAGAAGTTTAGCTGAATTAATTAATTTACATTTATAAAAAAAAAGGAAAAAGAGAGAGAGAGAAAAAAATTTAGGAAACTGAAAAACAGAAAAAGTAAAAAAAGGTTTCTATTATGTTTTTTTTTTGTACATAGAGAACAAATTTGGATGCACTTTGTTGACTTAATATAATTAAAAGAAATTTTTCAAATTCACCATTTATTATAAAAGTTTCTATTTCTTTTTCTTATCAAAACTACATTAGCCATTTTCTATGAAAACACTATTGCATTTCTTTATAAACAAATGTTACACATTCTTAAACATTAATAAAGAAGGAAAATTATTATTTCAAAAAGAAAACGGAGATATTTATAACCATTGAAGAGAGCTGCTTTAAAATTTGGAATTCATTTAAGCAGAGCAAGAAAAACTGAAAAATGTTTTCCTTCTTGTTTTAAAGTGTGATTTCAATCAAAGTTACAAAAACTGGCCCAAGTGGAAAGGACAATGCAATGGTTGCAGCTGGAATGAAATCTTCAGGATTCTGGATTCCAGAATATGCGCTCTCCAGCATCATATGAAAAAAGAATTGCATGTTTCTCTAACTAAATTTAGCAGTTATATAATCTGCTCTATCAACTTCAAGGTTTTGAGAATGTGACCAAAAAAAAAATAACATTTATAATAGTCATTTGAAATAAAAAAAATTAAAAAAATGTCTTTTCCTAAAAAATGTCTCTTTTCTATTATATGACAACATTATATAGAAACAGTCGATATCAAGGATGCAGTGAATATAGGCAAGTCGAGTTAGTTAAAATTTAATAAAAAATATAAAATCATTTTTTTACAAATACCAATACACTCAATCACTTACATATTAGTGATTTAAATTTATAAGTAAATATGTGTGTGTGTATGCAATGGGACAATAAAAATTATGGAAAATTTTTGTACTCCCTTACTCCTATAAAATGTAAAAACAAGGATGGTGGAAAAACTAAAAAATTAATTAGATCTTCCTTGTCTGCCATATTTAATGAAAGATCTTTAAAATAAAAGTTGCTGCCCTATATATAAGAAAGTAATAGATTTGTTTATCTTTATTAATATTAAGTTTTTATCACTTTAGAAACTATTTTTAGTGGATACTTATATTTGAATAGACACTCAGTTTATTTATTAAACGGAATATCTATTTATATTTTTGTCTGCCAACCTGAACGTTCAAGAAATCTTATTAAAGAAAAATTTAAGCTCTCTGGCAGGATTCGGACATTCAGACCAGTAGATGAAAATAAGTAAATGTATTGTTTAATAAATAAACAGAGCATCTACTCAAATATGAATATCCATTTTAGCATTTAAATATATGTGTATGTATGTGTACACACACACATATCTGTATGTGTGTATACACACACACACACACACAGATGATGTAAATAGACTCATTACATTTGAAAGTCAAAATAGAAATAAATGAAAACGAAATATAAAGGAAAATTATTTTTTTTATTAACAAATCAAATATTAATTAAAATTCCTAAATTAAATTTGAAATCTTTCATGAAACTTTGAATCATGTTTTGACACTTTTCAGGGGTTATTGAACCTGGAATTTCTTTAATGGAATTTTAAAAAAATTCTTAATTGTTTTGGGTTTTCTTTTATAAATGACATTCTTTAGATGGCTCCCAAACAAATTTGGAGGTTTAATATCAGGGGACCTTGATCTCCAAATCAGGTGTCCCACTCTCCCAAGCTATCGATTTGGTAATTTTCTATCCAAAAAATCTCTGATGGCACATGAACAATATGCAGGGAACATTTACTATTCTGCTGAAAGATGATTGTTTGCAAAGTACTTCTGGAGACTTGTGGAATAACATCATGGCCCAAGAATGTTCCAGTCATTTTTAACTGTAATGTTTGCATTAAGAAAGAAAAATCTGTAAACTTTTGCTAAGGACAACCCTATCCAGACATTTAACTTTGAGCTTGAATCACATTTACCAATTGTTTTTGTGGCTCTGTACTCAAAAACACTTTCCTAATTGTTTGATTTGTTAAGAAAATTTTTCCTTTGCATCTCATTTTCCTTTTCTTCTATATTTGGTCACAAATATGGCAATTACTTCATGTATATTATACAATGACCGCAACTCACTTTCCAGTAAAATGTCTTTCCAGTAATTGCTTGGTCTATCCTCAAATAGGAATAGGATGGCTATGGCTTTTTAGATCTGCTACACACATTTTATATATATATATATATATATATATATATATATATATATATATATATATATATATATATATATTTATATATATGAAACAATAACAAAGATAATGTTGTTAGCCAGTGGAAGTTTGAAAGAAAGAGCATTTATGGCAAGCAGTCTTTGGAATAAAGTGCTCAATATCAGAGATAGAGCATTAATTGAAGTTAATACAAAATAACAAAAGCGAGGAAATTGACAGACAATTGTCGATACTTCCTGGTGAGTATCAAACGACTACAAAAAGGTTTGTCTACAAAACACTGGAGTTAAGTGGCAAATTTTGTATTTGTATTAATCCTATATATATTTTGAGAAATCTTATTAAAAGAAAAAATATGTTCTCCTCAGCAGGATATGAGCCTGCATTGCTCTGGGCAGAGGGGAACTATGTTAACATACTTTAACTGAATCAACTACAAAGAACTTTGCTGATCAGTCAAGGCTGAATAGTCCCTAAGTAAAATCCTTCTGATCATAGACTCTCAGAATTTTCATATCTGCTCAGTTTTGTATCCAGATGGAAACTAAGCAATTTCTAAAGAGGTAGGTTTTTTTGTTGTTATTAATCTGATAGATTTTATCATTTTAAACATTTATGGTGGATGCACACATTTGAGTAGACACACTATTTATTAACAGTATATTTATGTATTTTTGTCTACCAGCTTGAATATTTGAGAAATCTTATTAAAGAAAAATATGTGCTCTCTTGCAGGATACAATATGAAAATTTAGTGAGTCTATGATGAGAAGGATTTTGCTTAAAGGCACTTTTTTAGTCTTGCCTGATCGTCAAAGTTCTTTGTAGTTGGTTAAAGTATGTCTGATCTAAAGATGGTTCCCTTTATCCTGCTGGAGAGTCTGCACACACACACACACATATATATAAAAAGATAAGGTACATATTTTGATGATAAACAATTTAGAAATATAGTGAAGGTTTACATATTTTTTTTTCTTCAGTCAGATCACATTTAAAAAAGGATTAATTATAGTAACTTAAGACAAATCAACAAATCCAACAACTTAATAGAATTAAGGGTTTAAAGCAGGATTTCCCAATGTTTTTTGCAACATCGCCCATTTTCACATAGAAAAAATTTTACACTACCACCATGTATAGAAAATATTCAAAAGCATACCAAAATTCTTTGGCAAAAGTTTGTTACGGGTTCATAAACTAACTTTATGATGTAGTAAAAAAAACAAAAAAAAAACAAAAACAACCAAGAGAGATAACAAATAAGGCTGACTTATGCAGCTGCTGCTACTATGACCATATTAAAGAACTAATGAAAGCATAGGGTGTGTGTGTGTGTGTGTATATATATATATATATATATATATATATATATATATATATATATATATATATATTAGTATTAGTTTTATGGTTAAGGTTAACATTGCAAGTGTTGATAAAAATTTAAATGAATTTTGTTTATAATTTGAACTTTTAAAATGATTATATATGGCGAGCATCTAAAAAAAATTAAGCAAATATTTTTTTTATTGTCTTAGTCTTTCCTTATCAGATTTATATCCGGCAGTGGGGTTGGGAGATATGTTATTTCTTCTGGAAAACTATTTAAATGTTATTGACACTTTCCCAAATTATAGAAAATACCAAAATATTCATTGTTTACTGGTTGTATTATATCTTATCTAGGAATGTGACCCAGTTATTCCAATTTAGCCTACTCTTTTTCTTTTTGTTATACAGGTTCTTTGTATATCTCCTTTGAATATTTTTTCCAGGTATCATATGTTGAAATACCTTTTTAATACTCCAAATTCTATATTGCCCATCATTTTCTATTCAGTTACTCATCGTTCACCTAACAGTTGAAATTGCCCACTAGTGGGCGATATAGGCCAGGTTGGGAAACCCGGGTTTAAAGGATTTCAATAAGAATCTTACACTCCAGTCTGAAACTATTCATCCAATGAAATCCAAGAAAGATAATTCCGTATAATCATTAACATATAAATTACCATATATATTTAATAAAGTCATGGGGAATTTGAATTTTTCTGTTATTTGAGTCAACAGATTTTTGCTTTTTTCAAACCGTAAACAGCAGTAATATCTTGATACAGTGTATAAATATCCCCTTTTTAATTTCAAAATATCAAAAGTTTGAACAAAAGAATCATCAATAAAATGAATAGCATTTAAAAAGAGGGCATCATAATTTTCCTTTTAAAAATCTCAAACAAGTTAACACAATTATAAATATACAATGATGTTATGCCCAATTGTATAAGAAGAAGAATCAGGGATGTGAACATTTTGATGGCATAGTGATTTCTTCCTTCTACCCAGGGACTAATCACAAAAACAAGGGGCTTCTCATCAGTGTTATAATAGCAATTCTAATTGCTTTCTTTCTTTCATATTTTCATAATTAGTAATAGAGAAAGACATTTTAGAATTAGAGAATTCCAAATATACTTTATATATATATATATATTATAAATTCAGAAGATGCCAGCTGGAAGAAAATCAAAAGAAATTAATTACTCAAAAGAAAGCAAAGAAAGGAAAAGAACAATTGGTCAGTTGTGACAAGTCAAAATGATAGCAGATACATTGTAGTTCTGTTAGAGGAAATTTGGGTAGGAGATAATTGGCAAACTGCACAGGAAAAATAACTTTCTATCGATTAAATGGAAGGGAAGATATAAAATGTAGATCTTTAATAATGAGATTCTTTTGATAACTTTTGCCTATTATACAGTTCACATTCCTCCTCAGTCTTTTGAGCAAGAGTAGAGTTTTATCCCTTGTTCTCTGTTTAGGATTGGGTTTCCAATCCCTTCTGAAGTCTGCTTCAGATCTGTACTTCTAACATCTGGGCCTGAACTCGGAAAGTTTATTCACCAACTATTTCATTTTGTTTCTCTCTCCTCCACCAATAGGAGTAGATAGGGTCTCCTATCATCTGGTTCACACTCCTCCCCAGACTTTTGAACAGGAGTAGAGGTTTATACCTTGTTTAGGATTGGGTTTCTAGTCACTTTTAAGGCCTACCTCAGCTCTATACTCCTACTGCTCAATTTTTCTATGCTAAGAAAACATCACACAGTAAACCTCTACCTTGAGTAGTTCTTGGGCCTTGTATTGGGTGAACATTTGTTTAAAAAAAAAAAACGATAAAAGAAAGGATTTGTAATCCAAAAAAGAACTCTATATTGTTTACTTGAAGAAAAATAAAATTAAAAAAAAACAAAAAACAATTAAAAAAAATTAATTATTCAAATTATTTACACTATTTACATTGTTCGGACTGTTGTCCTTATCTTTATTGTCATATTCACAACGTTTTGGCTGTTGTATGCTCCAGCTTTCTTCTTTATGCTGGAAGTCCGAACTGAACCCTTTTAGTCAACTGGGATAAATTGTTCTTGCCTTTTCTGGATATTTCAGTTTCAGTTATTTCCCTTTAGTAACAACTCTCCAAGTTTTTGTTCACCTCTGCTGTGGCCAGGTATTGAACTCACAACTCTTTGGGTCAAGTCACTGGATTACTTCAACCAACACTTTTATCCACTGGGCCATGTGTCCTTGGGGACAATCTGCCCTCCCCTGTGCACTAAATAAAAGGTTTGGTTCAAAATTCCAACATATATCACCTGAAGAATGGCCAAAACATTGTGAATATGACAACAAAGATGAGGACAACAGTTTGAACAATGTAAATAGTTATAATACCTCATCTCAGAAATATAGACAGAGGTTGAAAATATGTCAAACAATAAGGTATATATGAAGAGGTGCTGAAAAATTGTTGTTCTCACACACTTCCCAGACCAAGAACTTTTCAGCACCTTTGTAAAACTTCTATACAAAAAAATATAACAATAATATCCACTGAAATTGATGTGAAAATGAAAAACAATTGGTTTTATTATTATTTTATCCACTTTGATTAGAACTGATTGTCATTAAATAAAATTTCATGTTTTTTCGTTATTTTATAATCTTGGATATTTTATTACAGATTGTTTTATTTAACAATGAATTTTCAGTTTCAGAAATTATTACCTAGTGACAGAATATGAAACATCAACAAATATTTATACTAAAGTGAATGGATTATTTATGTGTTTGCATCTCTCTGTTGAATGTTTTAAAATAATCTGAATTACATCATTTTTTTTTAATCTTTCCCTTTTCATCTGCTTTGCCCAGGCTCCCTTTTCCTCGCTAATCTTCCAGGCTCATAAAAAAAAAAAAAAAAAAAAAAATCAATCAGTTGAATTAGTCACTTCTATGTAACTAGTATAACTGATTTACTGACCTGTTAAAATGTAATAAAATTTCAAAGAACATTAAAGTAACAACTGTAATAAAAATTAAAAAAAAAATATTAAGGGGTGATAGTTTTTAAAAACACTCCAACAATATTTGAGACAAAAAAAAAAGTAGGTTCAAATCATTGTGGTGTCAACAATTAAGAAAATAATATCCTTTATTACCATAAAGATTTTTCTTGTGTCAACTTAATACCCTGTTCATAATAAATGTTATTACATTCTGTTTTTATTTCTCTCTATGAAATTAATGAATAAAAAAGAAATTAAAAATCACTTCAAAAAAAATAATTAAAGTCCTCATAGATTTTAAGTATTTAAACAAAACAGTGATAGATTTTAAAGTTTAAAATTAAAATGTAATCAAAATTCAAATTAAATGTTAATTTTTATTTTTTAAATGTGTTTACTGCATCAATATTATTTGAAAAAAAAACAAAAGAAAAAAAAGGAATATAAATGATTCATTCAAATAATTACCAATCTTAAAACCTAAAAAAAACAAAACACTTTATATAAGTTAATGTCACCCGAGATTCAAACAACAAAATGATAGTGGTGTCATTTTCTGTTTATCCTCAGGTTGGGTGTTCAAATCACAGCAGAAACTGCTTTATTTTAAATATCAATTCGATTTAAAATGACCACTGACAAAAACAAGAAAATGTTTTATGTACTTTTATATATTAAAGCAATAGACATCTCTCTTAAAAATCATCATCCTATATTATTATAGTCTATTTCTAATAATTAAAAGGTCTTTAATGAGAAGCAACTCAAATCTAGAAGCAGATATTCACAATTATTCTTACAATATACTTAGATATCTGCAAAGACAAAAGGAAAACAGCAATATTTTTTCTTTAAATTTGTCAATATATCTAATTTTACTTAAAGAAAATTAATAATAAAATTAAATCTCCTGTTGATAGGTAATATTGTATCCCTCAAGAAAGGTTAAATATATTCTAAAACCAAGACTGAATCTTTTGACTTAGCAATGTCAAACCTTTTCTTTTGCTCCGACATATTTAGCCAGTTTTTCTTAATCTCTAACCTTCCATACACAGCAACATATTCATTGCAGCATCGACTAACTGCAACCCATTTTGATTTCTCATGGGATTCAATGACCAAAAACAAAACCAGTTACCAAAGAATATTTAGAAAACAAGAACGGTTCTTAATTCATAGTTGTGTTCTTTGAGGAGGAAGTGAATGCATCTTAAATGTGTGAAATGAGGAAATTATTCATCTAATAAATGCAATGGCAATGCTCACGACTAAGTAGGTACATTAAAGATTGTTTTAAAAGAAAAGATGAAAGTTATCGAGAAAACTATCAGTCTCATAATAAAAGGCTAGGAACATGTTGGGGGCATCAGTTTTTTATTTTTTTTTTACACCGATAGGAGGAGGAGGAGGATGAGTGAATATAAAGTCGATACATACTCTGCATGTATGCAGAACGATAGCGTGTGGATCGTAATTAGTCATCGAATTAATCCAATATTTTGTTTTAGATTTTGCTTAAATGTGCAAAGTTCATCATATATTCAAAGCAAAGGCAAGAAAGAAAGAAAAAAATTATCTTTGAGCAAAAATGTACATGAAAAAGCAGGAATAATGCAATGAGAGTTAATAAGGGAGGCAAAGCAGTTTACAAAGGGAAATAGAAGAATAGTGGGCATGGGGCTTGCAAACAGACTCCCAAGTAAACAGGGACACACCAATTGGTGGTGGTGTGCAACATGTTAGTGAGGTTGAATCACACACACACACACACACACACAGGACAGAAATGTAAGCTGTGGTACAAGTGCATTATGCACAGGTGTGACTACCATATTGCATTTTTAAGCAATGCTGATTATGCAGAAAGTGAAAAATGAAAGTTAGTGATAATGGCACTACAAAGGCTATTGAGAATTACAGGTGCTGAGGCGTTAACAAAACTAAAAGACATCAGCACTAAACGGGAAGAGGTTGTCTCTGACGAAAGTAGTATCTAAAAACAGCACCAATATATCTACATATTGTTCCAGGTCATCTTTTGGAGAGGAGACAAAAGAACTTTTACTGGAATGATTTCCCTTGCATTATCATCATCATAAGCAATATGCTTTCCAAAACAAGCAACAGTTTCAAAATCAAACATTTAGAAAGTAAAAAAAAACAAATTTGATTTCATTTCACTATTGTAATTCATATTTTTTTTCCTAAGTCACTCACTGAAAACTAAACTCAATCATTAATTATATTGATCACAAATTATACATTGATTTATTCAAATCAATTTTCTCCTGTCTGTTGTCTTTTATCAAAACAGCTTCAGCCATTTCCCTAGCTTCTTCACAACATCTGTCATATTCAGTAACTGTCAAGTTATTTAATTTCATCCATAATGGTATGTTGTTTTATATCATCATACTTGTTATCTTTTCTTACAACTGATCTACCTCCTCACTGACTGTTGACCCAGGGATGAAACAGGGTACAGTTGAGAAGATATCCTAACAAAGACAAGAAAACTGGTCTGAAAGAATCAATGTATAATAGTAACACATAATATGATAAATTAAAAGAAAAGCAATTGGTTGCTGATTATACTGTCTTTAACATATTCGATTATTTTATGAAAATCTGGCATCTTCATATTATATAAATTCTCAAAGTCCTCTATATCAAAATCAACTAACCAACCAACACTTAACAAAATTTATTATGAGTGTAGCAGCAACATATTGAAGTGCATATAACAAGCATTTAATGCCGTTTTGCATTTCTACCAATTTCCGGTTAGCTCTCTTACATTGAAATGCTTGTTTTGCAAAACATTCCATAACTACAATGGATAAATTTTTTTTTTTAAATAATTATAATAGAGCCTGTTTAAAAAAAAGTCACCATCACAACAGAATGCAGATTTTATCACAGTGACAATATGTTTGTCTATGTAATTTACACCTGAAGATAATCTTGAAAAAGATCGAAAGTACTTGGGTTAGAAAAAACTACAAGCCTTCATTGATGAATTTCAAGAAACTGGAAAAGATCAGTATAAAATTAAATAGACATATGTCTATATTATTCAATGAAACATATTTGAATGTAGATATGTTACCTATATATATATATATATATATATATCTCTGAGAGAGAGATTCTGTGCATTTTTGGCAATTAGTCTTGACAAACTTGTCTCTTTGCATCAGAAATATTTCATGCTAACTTCAATAAACTTCGTTACTAAAAAAAACTAAATTAAATTTACAAAGAATTTTATAACATTTGATTTTTGCTGCAGACTTTGAACTTTTGGTGCAGAATTTTAAAAATGTTTTGATCAATGATTGTTATTAATTCTGAAGGTAGAATTTATCTAAAAGAAATGGTTTTAGTGAACAGAGATTCAAAAAAGATTTTATTATTTTGTCATATTTTTTCAGACGGCCAGCTTAGATTCTTTTCCCAATGTTGCTTAAATAATATCTTCAAACATAAATGTAAAAAGCTTTGAAGAAATCAATAAAAATAAACGACTGTTGCTGTATGGAAAGCATTATGTATTTGTGCATATCGGCTGAATTGTGATTGGTGCTGTCATCCACGCAATGGTGTTCTTCAACTAAATAATATTTACTCTTATATAAGCTTTAATAACAAAAAGTAAGGAGAGTTATAAAAGAAGAGGAGACAAAAAAAGAAGTTATATTTGGGGTTATTGGTAAGCCTTTTGTGGTATACATACTCATTCTTTTCATGTCAACAGGATTGGCTGGCAGCTGTCAAGTGGAAAGAGTGAGAAAAAAAAAAGGTGAGAAATGGTGGGAGAGAAAGAGAGAGTGATTCCATGCTCCAGTGTCTTGGGTCAGGTTGGGTGGGGAGGTGAGTTAGAGGAAAAGACAAAGGAGTGGGAGTACCAGAGTCTGTAGGCAATGGACAGCAAAAACCAAAATATAAAGAACAAAAGCCCACAGCCCTGGTTGGCTAAATTGAAAGTGATTCTGCAGTATTCAGGAATGGAAAAAGCATAACAAAATAAAACAAACAAAACAAAATGCAGGAAAAAAATAAAATATCATCAATGTTTTTTTTGTGGCTGGAAATAAGGAAGGGAGAAAACTTTAGAGGGGAGAAAAATTAGGTGGGAAGAAAAAAACTTAAGAAAAACCAGATTGAAAATAAAGTGAAATCTTATTCAAGTTTGTGTCATTCATTATGGAAATCTTAAATGTAAATGCTTATTGCAACTAAATAGAACTAATTTGAGATCTATTATCATATATCTACAGCTGAGTGTTAAATAGGAGGGTAGACGGAGATCTCTAGCTTTGGGTGACAACCAATCTAAGAGAAAGAAAACTCTGAATTCAAAACAGTGTAGAAGGCACTCCACTAGCTTTCCCAAGAAGTCACAGCAATTCACAGATAATAAAGAAAAATGAATCTGTGGTGGGCCATGATTACCTACAACCTAAACGGACATGGCATTAAAAAATCGTATGAAGCAGGTGACTGTGTTGAGTTACACTTTCTAGGAAATGAAATGTACAACCATTTTTTTTTACCATCTAAACTATAATAAAACTAAACTCTTGTGTGTGTGTGTTTTTACCTGAAACTATTATGAAATGACTATATTCTTGTTCAGTACAATGAAAATTGGAAACCTAACTAAAAATTTGGAAAAGCTATCAAACAGCTCAACAGGATACATCAGTAGAATTCAAGCAGACACTCAGATTTACAAGTGTTGCTAATCTCTAATCTATGGTGGCACACAGGGAATAAAATTTCATTATTTTTGCAGGGTGATATAAAGGTTTTGACAATATCACCACCAAGGCTATGTTAATTTTGAGGACCAAAGATTCCATCTAGCTAACAGGTGTTTAAATATTCTTCTACACAGTTATCTTATGAGAGATGTGAACACTCCTATCATTTTTGATGTATGAAGGTCCAGCAGCTCACTTCTTAGAACCAAAAAGCCAGACAATCTGCACATGAGATTTGATTATAGTGATGAAGGTTTATACCTGAACCAACCACACTTTTTGGAAGAGCTGAATACAGAGAACTGGAGCACAGTATGTTACAAGATTCTGAAATGAGCTGCAGGTTTTGAACTCAGAGTTGTCCTAGGCCAGTTACCACCCAAGGCTATAAGACCCAGTCTACCCTGCTATTTAATCACAGCTGAAGAGATGGATTCATACCTTTTCCAAGGATATTTGCATGTAGGTGAATGTAATGAACTTGACTGGAATTTGAACTCTGCTCTCAGATTCCTCAATTTGAAGTGTTATTCCAATGTGTGTGCGTGTGTGTGAATTTAATCCACATCTTGCCTAAGAGTGTTATGTTTAAGTACATGTACTATCCTTAGGCAATATACATTATTCTGAAGAGATTAAATTCTATAACAAATGGGCTGTTTGGAGACTGGCACACCTGGCACCCTTTTTGTATTATCAGTTCTGAAAAGTTTAATTGGTTCTACACAAGTCTTAATAGCTATAATCAAATCATGTGCAGTCTACAGTTCAGTTCTAAACAGAAATATTGGACCTTTATTCTCAGAGATCAACAGGATGGATATATATATATATATATATATATATATATATATATATATATATATACACACACACACACACACACACACACACACACACACACACAGGGTGTGATTGATAAATTGTTGTCTAAATTACACAAAAATGAAAATAACACTGACATCTCATTTTAACAGATATATTTACCAAAATTACACAAAAATATCTTTAAATACTAAAGAGTAAATTTATTCAATAAAATCGCCATCGGCTTCAGCCACAACCTCCAGCGGAATCTCCTGCATCTCTTCTGGACGATCTCCTTGTTTAAGTTGATGAATGCTGCCATAATCCTTGCCTTCAGTCCACCTTTGGTGTTACAAGGAGTTTTGTTGGTCACTCACTCAACTGCACCCCACACAATAATCAAAGGGTTTGCAGTCTGGGGAGTTAGGCGGCCAGATGTGGTCATGACTGGGTTCTCCTGCTTGTATGGAATGGCGTCCTGTTTCCGGACATAGGGTCTTTTAGCAGCCACCCTCTTGACTAAGGGCAGCTCTACCTCCTCAAGGCTCTTGATGTATGCCTCAGTGTTAAGTCTAAGGACCTGTGGGAAGATGAATGGAGGCATAACATCGTGATCACTCTAAATACGTTTCTAATCACTATTAGACTCATCTCTTTCTGAATCCTTTGCACTATTCTCAGATTGATACCCAAACACTGAAATGTTTAGATTAGAGCTTCTGGTGCAAATGCTAAGCAGTACAGCATTCAGTTTCCAAATTTTTGACAGAATGAATTGCATCATGGTGCTCTTTTTCTCAGAGATGGTGCCTAACTGACCCTACTATACCGTGCAGTCAAAAAAAATAAAAATAAAAAAAATAACTGCATGTGCAAAATAATAAATATAAAATGGCAACAATTTTCCCATCGCACCCTCTATATGTATGTGTGTGTGTGTGTGTGTGTGTGTGTGTGTGTGTGTATATATATATATATATATATATATATATATATATATTTAAAAATTGATTTTTTTTTCCAGATACATACAATGAAGTGGCCATTAATTTGTGGACCATAATTTAATATCAGAGACGAGTAACTTTATTTATGATGTAATTTCCTACTTGTCAATTGCTTTATTATAATGTTAGATGATTAATAAACAGTTAAAAGGAGAAAAAGATTAGTGTCTTATAGAATATTTGAGTAGGACAATTAACTATTCTATAAGACAATGTGATTTTATAAATTAATTCATCATGTAGCCTGATCTCCTCTACTTATGAGATATTCCGTTATTATAACAAGAGGCATTACTGAATCCCAATATTGTTAACATATTGTGAAATTACTTAAATATTGCTGTCATTGTTTTGACAATATAGGAATTTTTACTACATAAGAATGTAGATGGTTCAATAAATAGAAATAGTTTCCAGTGAGATTATTAACACTAGGCACTATTAACAAAAATTGCAACTATAATCAATGTAGTAAATAAGATATGTGCTACTTAAAGATAATTTGCAGTAAATTTGGTATATTTTCTTAGAAGACATTTCAGAGTTCCTCACATTAAGTGGATTGGGGCTAATCTGTTTTCAAAATTGTTTTTTCTATTTTGTGAAGATCTCATATTCCTGTAACAATTACAATCACTATATGAAAATAACCTATTTGATTTGAATTTTTTTTAAAAACCTTTTCTTAAAGAAAAAAAAAAAAAAGCTCAATTATAAACAATTTTATCTTTAGAATATTTTTCTGTACCATGACTGAAGTAGTTCTGACTTCTACAATAAATGACACAGTGTTGTCTTAGAAATATTTTTTCTCATTTTCCTAAGAAAGCAACATAATTTATTAAATGTTCAAAGCCATAAACTCTTGTTCTTTCCCTCCTTATTTCCACTTGCACAAAATGACAAAAAAAACTTCAATATCATTTTATGAAATTTTGTCAAGTTCCAGCATAAAAATTTAAAAATAAACAAAAGATTAAAAAAAAAAAAAGAAAAAAAAAAAAGAAAGAAAAAGAAATGAAACAAAAGAAAATGAAACCCATTTTAAAATCCATTTTCATACAGTTGACTTGTTTAATTGCCAAAGTAAAAATATAGTTTAGCTTTATTAAATAAAATTTGGATAATTTAGGATATGAAAATCTATACAAGAGTTGAAATTAAAAACTAACTTAATTTTTTTTATAACTTTTAGGTAAATTTCTCATACTTTCTCAGATATATTTGTTCAGAGATATTTGTAGGATTCAACAAGTCATTTATTCTGTATTTCTCTTAAGTTCAGTACAATAATGTCTCATTCATATAGATATTGCAGTTATTATAAGAAAGGCATTCATCTTGTTATTTTTACAACAAGGACAATTTTTTCAAGTAACTAAATAAAATGCTTAGAGTTGGCTAAATAACTTTACAACATTAAAAAAAAATGTCAAATGAAACTGCAAGGAGTCTTGAGTTCAAATTTTTATAACAGCTACAATTATACAATTGATATTTCCACTTTACTGACAAATTAGAGACATAGAAACAGGATTAACAATTTCTTTCCTTCAAAGAATTTGTTAATAAAAGAAAGTAAAGAAATATCATGTCATCTGATTATTACTGATTTTAATTTAAAAAAAAAATGTTTTCTTTTTTTTTATAAACTAGATTCATGACAAAGCAATCTGTAAATTATCTTTTTAATCAAGTTATTATAGTGTGAATTTATTTAAATATATAGCCTTTATTATTATTATAGAATATATATTAAAAATGACAGACATTTTGTGTCAATTAATCTTAATGACTGACTTTTTAAAATTACGAATAATCCTTCTCAGACAAGGAGGAAATTCCATCAGAAATTGTCTGAAGTTCATTTTGGAAGAAATGTACAAGAAATATGGTCCAAGCTTTCATCTTTCTTAAGTTAACATCAGGGTAAGTTGGGACAATTGGTGGAGTTTCGTAGAATTAGCGAGTGTCTATTTTTTCTTTTAAATATACATTTGAAGATGCGAGCTCTTAAGTTATGATTGATTTTATTTATTGAGAGTTGTTTTAGTTATATGAGAATTTTAATAATAGTGGTCTTAAAGAACACTTGCTGCCTAAAAGACACACACTATACATACACACATATATATATATATAGATAGATAGATAGATATGTAATGTGCTTAACCATAAAACAGACTGTAGCCTCTGGGTGTTGACTTCAATGTCCACTTTTATATTTACATACACTATCTCTGATACTGAGCACTTTATTCCATAAATATAGCATAACTTAAAACTATATTTTTATCATATATAGGTGATGAATATAAAATTAGTCAGCTAAGTGACAAATTTAAAATTTTATATTTGTATTAATCATATATATCTGAAAAGATGGCCACCTACAGGTTATGGTTGGATGAGGTGGTTCCTTCTCCAAGTTATCAAAACCTGATAACATGCTGGTACCTGCAGGATTGTTTATAATCACACATATTTTGTGCAATAGTACACAGGCTCTCAACATCAGATGGCCTTGATCCAATGGCAAGAACTAAAGTTATTCGTAGACTGTGCTGCATAAAATTTGAGTTGTCTGATGGTTATACAATGATGGCATTGTTAATGCTTGAATCATATGAAGAGTTTAGAACAGCCATAGGTTAAACAGGTTTTATTGAAAAGACTACACAAGGAATGTCTTAAAGCCTAGTGAATAGATATGCAAGTCTAATGAAAACAGTAAAAAAAAAAAAAAAAAAAAAAAAAAAAATACCTAGAGAGAAAATGTTTATGTTGTTTGATGAAAAGTTAGTTTGGCTGAACAACTAACAAGAATTAAGAAAATTTCTAATTAACAAATCAGCCATTCTGGTAGCTTTATTATGCAACAAAACAAAAAACTGAAATTTACTACAAATTTGAAACCAAGCCAACTGTATGTTGTGATATAAAATATATAAAAAAAAATTGTTTATGCAAAACAAAAGATAAAAATAATAAAGCAGACATCACCAAAAAAAAAACACTTATAAAGACGATGGCATTGCTTTCATACATTGTATAAAGATGAACCATATAGAAAATGTTATCTCTTTGTGGCTTTAAATATTTCTTGTATTTCCAACAGCAATATGTAAGGTTATTATTGCAAAAGCAAGTGCATTACAAATATAACATTTATTTCATTCACTTATCTTTTTCTAGGTTCATCTGTGTGTAATGTACTTTAACAAAACTATTATGATATAAACATGTTTGGTCCATTAGACCTGGACTTTGGTAGTAAATATTCCAGGTCTACCATACTTGGGTGATTCATTCATAAAATCTGTGATACCCACAAAGATTTACATTGGGCTTGCATTTATAAATTATTTCAGTCAAAAAGAATTGAATTAGAGAAAATTCAATAATTAGAAATGATTACCAGTAAAACTAACATACACTGAACAGTAGCAAAGAGAATTTGAATCTATATTGAATAAGATCTTATTTTTAGATTTAAGTGGTGGTGGGGTAATAATTAGGAAAGGGGCAGAATTTTTTTCCAATATGCAATGAATAGGTATCTTAATAAAAGGTGGGGTCAAAAATCATTTAAAAAAGTAAGAAGTGCAAAATTGATAAACCACGTTGTCATTAATAAGCTTGGAGTGAGGAAGGGATTTGTAAAATTTTCTTAAAGAAAAAAAAGAAAAAAAAAGAAAGAAATAAACATCTTTCCCACTTCTATTAGACACTAAAGAGTAGATATTTAGCAATAAATTTATTAAGTTCTCTAACTTAATGCATTTACTAAATTATCTAAAACATTGGCTTGCATTTATAAAGAAAACTTATTAATTTCAATTTTTATATTTTTCTTATTATTTTTTCTGATATATTGTTCATTTCTTCTCTTTTTTTTTTTCTCCCCTTTATTTTCTATTCCTCTCTCCTCTGACCACCCCTCATATCCAGACTTACACTACTTCCTTGTTTTTATTTGCTCTTTTTTCCATTTTTCTTCCCTTCTTTCCTTCATCTGTTTGGCCAATTTTATTTCAATAATTTATCATCCATTGACTGGTTTGAAAAATCCTTGTAAATTTTATTTCAAATTACAAGGTGGAAATGATCATTAACCTAACGTAATCTTAGTTCCTATTGTATAAAATATGTTGCTCTGTTTGATTAAAACATTGAGCTCTATGTGGGAATCAGTTTTAATATTTAGTATTGTATTAATATGATTCATTTGGATTATATACCAACAGATTACTATATATATATATATATATATATATATATATATATATATGTATGTATGTATGTGAGAGAATATGATATATAAATATTAGAACAATGTTAAGCAACTGAATTGCAAATAGTAAAAATTTTGTGTAATGTGTTTCATCCTTTAGAAGGACTTCATTGGACTAAAGTAATGTTTTTTTGATGGAATTATGTCTGTGTGGAAAGGGGAGATATAAAATGCTACAAAAAACTTAATGGAACAAGATACATTATACTAACCGTCAACTATCATGACTACAACAGAAAAGAATTTATCCAAGCTTAACATAAAATTTATTACAAATACTTCTAAAACAATAAAAGACTTAATACAAAACAAAATAATAACAACCTAAAACCTGAAGCAGGAATTTATTCTATAACCTGTAATGACTGCCACAAGGAATACATAGGAGAGACCTCAAAGAATTTAAATAAAAATTATATGAACACAAAAAAGATCTTTTATAAAACAACACATTATTTGCTCACTGTAATGAGTCTGGCTATAATTTCAATTTAAAAAATGTTATTTAATTAAGGGAGAAAGCAATTTACTAAGGCAGAAATGTATAGAAAGTGCACTAATTGCTAAATCATCCACGGAAAATTTGCATCTAGGTTCTTAGAGTATTTCGCCTTTCTTGGCTGATCTACTGTTATTACAATGTGGGATACTTAAAAAAATAAAAACAATAAAACAGCATAGGGAAACTGAAGGAGATTGGAGAGACTGTAAAAGAAAAAAAGGTTTTATAGCAGAAAATTCTAAACTCAAAAAATTTTATTTCAGTGTTTCCATATGTTTAGTATTTCCTCTTGGTACTTAATCATAACCGACATTCAATATTTATATCTTCTACACATACATAATTGTAGGTTTTTGAATGTTTTCTATGTATGTTTCTTCTTTAAGTAAATATTGGGGACTGCAGTTTCTTAATGCTCTTAGATAGAAACCTATAATAATTTCAGATTTAATTTTAGAAGAGTGGTTTGAGTAGAAATTGATCAGATCATTTTTGTTTGTAGCCTTTCTGTAATACATAATTATACATAATTCTATAATAATTATAAATAATTATACATAATTTTATCAGCAAAAACATTACTTTAGTCCAATGAAGTTCTTCTAGATGATGAAACACATTACACAGAATTTTTCCACTGTGCCACTCAATAATGTGTGTGTATATATATATATATATATATATATATATATATATATATAAAGATAAAAATATAATTTTAAGGTATGCTATATTTATGTGTAAAAGTGCTCAGTAGATTCTTGCTTCAGGTTTTAGGTTGTTATTTTGTTTTGTATTAAGTCAAGTATTGTTTTAGAAGTAGGTGTAACAAATTTTACGTTAAGCTTGGATAAATTCTTTTCAGGATAGAACATATGTAAATATAAAACTGAGATCAACATCAATTGCCGACAGTCTGTTTCGTGCTTTCAATTTTCAGTGCCATCATTCCAGTGAAAAAAACATTGATTTGGAAATTCTTACAAAATCAAATGATTGTAGGATTTTAATGAAACTTTCAAGACTTATTCATAAATGAATTAAATTATTTTTGACTTTTAGAAAATCTTGGTAAAAATTATTTTTTTAATTTACATATATTATCTAAAACACATACTTAATAATTTTCATCCCAAAATTTGTTTATTATTTAAAAGCAGGGCTCCTTGGAGAATGAAAATCAATTTTACTTTTTCAAATTGCTACTCATTTTCCAAAAACTGGTGCTGAATCGTAAAATAAAAAAATGTAATAAAAACAGACATTATTTAGAAAAGCTTTTATAAATAAGATTTAAGGACACTATTGTCTTAAGAAAAAATATTTGTCAATTAATAATGAATTTAAAAAAAAAATGTTTTCATTTGTTTTGTTTTTAATTTCAGTTATAATTTATTATCATAATTTTGTAAGAATCTTTTAAAATTTTACATTAGTTTAATCCTGTTAGTTGATATTGTATTAAGTGAAAACTATATTTACTAATCAAAAATTAAAAAGCTAAATAAAAATCATTCTGCACCAAGATATTTAAATAATTTTTTTTTTTTAAGTATAAAAACTATTATGTAATGTGCCCATTTTTGAAAGATCATACATGGCATTATCAGAAAATAAGAGCAATGACTGTAGTAAATTTAAAGTCGACATTCTTAAAATTAGATTACGGAGAATATTTTCCAACATTTTTTAGATTACTGAGTACTTCAAAAAATATATAAAAGGGGCTCACACCATTTTTCTTAGATTATGTTTTACAGATCATAAAATCTCTCTAGAACAACAATCATTATGTTGCAATCTGTCATCACCTCCTCAATGACAAAAATGGCAATGTTGGTTAAAAACACAGCTACTGCTTTGTTTTAAAAATACATTTGTGCTATTTTAAACTTAAAGTAAATAATATTTTCTTTGAAATCAGATTAATTATACTTTAAATCAGCTAATATTCCTCAAATAAAGTTTCAGAAAAGTATATTTTTGGAAGATTTTTTAAAACAGATAATTACATTATGATGAAAAACAACTAAAAAAGGACACTAATCAGCTACTTTAGGAGAAAAAAAAAAAAAAAAGATTCCAATCAATTTCTGGTTGAAATACACCAGAGTATTTTGCTTACTGGAAATAGTAAATTTAATTCTTTAGCTTTCAATTAAA
The DNA here is from genome assembly GCA_964036315.1 of Acanthosepion esculentum. Classification (NCBI taxonomy): domain Eukaryota; kingdom Metazoa; phylum Mollusca; class Cephalopoda; order Sepiida; family Sepiidae; genus Acanthosepion; species Acanthosepion esculentum. The sequence continues at coordinate 12,776,358 of OZ038507.1, read as the reverse complement.
GATAAAATGAAAGCTTTTTCATTTATAAAAATTAATTTTAAACCTTAAGTATCACAAATTACTAGAGGTGCCTACTTTAGTAATCATCTGACCTATGATCTTTATTTTTTTAAAAAATAAAATTCACCAAAATTAACTGCAAAATATCTAAGATGTTATTGTCCACATTCAATATAGATTCAAGCTCTTTTGTTATTGTTCCAAGTTTTTATGAGGAGCGCTCTGAAAATAATGCCTTGTATTTTATGTTGGCCTATGATGTTAGGAACAGATACCGAGATTATAGCAGTAGAGGTTGAACCCTTCTGCCAACTGTTTGGCTGTTTTACAGATACCAGCTGAGCGGTAGTCTGACAAAATGCCGACTAATAAGAAAGTGCCCTAAAGCAGAGGCGTATCAGTGGATTGTTTCATGTTAAAAATAAAAAGTTACATTTGTTAACACTTGCTTAACATTGACAGAGACCAAACACTAGATATGAGCACAGGTGAAAATGATGAAGAAAACAATGTAATGCCTGTGACAATCCATGTTCTGAGCAGCCATGCACAACTGTCAATAAACAAGAGCACTTTAATCAGCACACCTGAACAAATTGGCGGACTGTAGCCAAAAAACAATGTGCTTAAGACAATGTTGGCAATGCTGGAATATTGAAAGATTTATACCATAGTGGGTTTTATGGATTTACATCTACCAGGACTTGTTGAAGTTGACAGTTTCCTGGATCAAAGCATCACCAATGACAAGATATGGTGTCACCACTATGAGACAGAATCAAAATGATGGTCCAAGGAATAGTGACATGTGAATTCCACCTCGAAGAAACAGTTGAAGATGCAAGCAAACTGAAGTGCACTAGATTTTGATATCAGAAAAGATAAATGATCCTCCTGGATTTCCTTGGATCCACACAAACCATCAACCCTGACCATTTCATTACAGTGCTAAGTTGAAGGTCTGAATTTTTAGATTTAAATCAAAGAAGACACTTTTCACTTGCAATACAATCATTTCTGGTCCCACACCATTTTGAATATTATATTGCAAAATTTAGTTGGACTATCCTACCCCACCCAGTGTTGTTGGCGGTAGTGGTTATAGTTTCTATAGAAATAAACAAGAGGCATTTTCAGAAATAGTTTTGTATTTTTTTGCTTTTCTTTTTTCTTTTTTTTGTAAAATAATTATAAAATGCAGGCCAAATATAAATATATTTTTAAGTAACAAGCCGAAAATTTCACTTGTTTCTTTAAAACTGTTGGTGATTGTAGAACGAGAAAAAATGAAAATCGAAAGTGCATGTCAAGAGTTTGGACAGTGTCAAATATACTTCACTGTTACTTTAAGTTCAGGGGTTAGGGTTAGAGTGTTATGCGAATTTAATGTTCCTTAGGTGGGGGTAGGGGGATTTCCTTAATGGTTATAGCAAATCAGAAAATGGAATCAGTTATCAGAATTAAATTGGCTTGGAACTGCTTATATCATTTTACCCTAATAGCTTTGGCAATGGCATGAATCCAAACAATCCAGTCCCATTACCAGTCATTCCCCCCTCCCCCAATGATATTGTCACCCATAATAAAGGTGAAAAAAAAAACAAAGAGCGGGGTACATGACTAGATGAACAATTGGGCCTGTGTTATTATTTGCCTTTTTTTTTCAAATTATTTTTTTGTATTTTTAACTGTTTTTTTTATTCATCCTATTTCTATTGTTTGTTCTTAGTTTGCCATTGAAAAGCACGGATTGTAAATAAAAACACAACTGAAATTCAAACTCTCACCCTTTTAGCTTTGGAAGCCTAAATGTTTGATTGATACTGCTTTACTGAGTATAGAATTTGGGTCTGAGAGTTGTCATAAAAAGTAACAGAAATTAAGATGAAAGAAAAAGGAGTCAAAAACTAAGTTGGACAGAACACAGTGCAGTGGCTGTGCGTTTGAATTTAAATCTGATGAAAAGGAATTTCATAATGTTGTGTCAAAGAAAATAAGTAGAAGATATTTCAATCAGAAATGAAGAGAAAAATGATAAGTCTTTTGAACAGTAGTAGAAGTTGGTTCCTGTTTAGGATTGGGTTTCCAGTTTGTTCTCCTAAAGTCTTCTCATTCTCTTTCATTCCCAGTAACACTTTGCATCTTAGTGGCATTATTGCCTTGCTTGGGTGAAATGATTTTTAAAAAAGTCTAAGAAAAAAAATCTAGCAATGTTTAATGTTTATGCCACAAAAAAATGGTATGTCAAAAGGACAATTATTCCTTTGACACTGCTATTACTGCATGTACTTGACTCCCTTATCAATGTTCATTGTTTTTCAAAAGCGATGATTAGAATTTTAATAAAACCCAAACATATGGAAATGGATTTATACATTTTCTTTAGTCTTGAGAAATGACAACAAAGATGTTAAACACTATTTACTTACTAGACTGAATAAAAAAGAAAAAACCAAAAAAAACCCCAAAAACAAAAGAACTTTTCATAGTTATTTATAAAATGGTAAATAATAAATATTGCATTGTAGTTGGTTTAGGTATTTTGATAATTCTGTAAATTTTTTTTTTTTAATAAATTTTTGAATAAAAAGATTCCTTATAAAATTTATTTATAAATGGTGAATAATAAATATTGCATTGTACTTGTTTGATATATTTTTATAATCTTGTAAATAAACATCAGTGAGGGAGTTAAGAGTGTATACAGCAATAGTGGTGTCAGTGGAATAACTGTTGAAGTTAAACATCATCAAAAATCCAATAGGAATAAATGAAAGATTATTAAAATCAAAACACTTTCATATTTTTCAGTTAAACATCAAACAATAGTGTCGAGTGGGTTGGGCTTATTAACTATTGTTTCCAATTTTATAAATTTCTAAAGAAAATTGATGCAATCATTACAGCTTTGGTATTTGTTTAAATTATATTAGGAAATTTTTCCATGGTTTATTTATGTTCATATTTAATATATTTAAAAAAAAGAGAAACCACAAACGTTTTTGGTTATTATATGGATTTGTTTTAGTGTATATATTATAATTTTATTCTTCATATTTCTGCTACACAAGTTTCCAGTCTCGTGACCTTCTTCAGGCAAATAAAAGGAATCAATTTTTAAAGGAATAAATTTACCTTATGTTCTTTTAATGTTCCATTGTTCATTTTCTGTATTTGTAGTGAGCCTTGATCTCATTTTTGGACTGTTGGCAAAAGTGGATTTCTGCCTAAGTGGTAATAAAACCATTAGGTTTGGTTTGGGAGGTGGTCATGATAGATGTGTTGATGAGAGATGTTTGGTCTGGGAGGTGGTCATGATAGATGTGTTCCTATCCCTACATTACCCTTGAGACTGTCAAATCTATTTCCACTTTTGTGTATTGTGTGTGTATGCATGTCCTCATTAGCTCACACATGTGCATGTACATTCCCTCCTCATATATACATACTGTCTTATAAAAAGGAATTATCATACACATAAATACTCACGCATACACATTCTTCCAGTGTTACATAGGGCTCATGTGTGTGCCTGTGAGTATCTGTTTGTGTCAGTGTATGTATACATATTTGTTCTCCATTGTTTTCCTGTTTGCGTGTACATATGTGTATGTATATGTGCAATCCAATTAGTGTATCTGGCCATCATGTGTGCCATTTACTAAGCATATCAAAAACTACATCAGAGACTATATTCAATTCCTTAGCTCCATATTCCAAAAAGTTGATCTGGGAACACTTATGGCAACTTTTGACATCAGTAGACTATATAGCAACATACCGCATGAATTTGGTAAGCAGGCAATCTCATTCTGGATTGAAAAAACATCCAGAAACACTACATTCCAGATTTACTAAGGAATTCATTATCGATAGTATAGACCTGATTCTAAACAATAAAATTTTTGAAGTTGACAACAAAAACTATATCCAAACACTAGGTACCACAATAGGAATGAAAATGGCACCAATATATGCCACCCTAACATTAGGAAAACCGATATGAACAGATAAAAGAAATATATGGGGAAAATATAAAAACTCACTTCACTAAATTGTGGAAATGATACTTAGAGGATTGCTTCATTTTCTGGAAATCCTCATGGGGTGATATTAACCAATTTCCCACTACTTCAAACTTACACCCCAAAATCAAATTCACCCAAGAATATCATTTTAATGAATTACTATTTTTAGATATGCTCATTAGAAATAGAAACAACCACTTAATCATAGATATTTACCACAAACCTACAGACACCCAACAATATCTTCATTTCAAGAGCCATCACCCAAAAAGCTGTCTGAAATCCATCCCCTACTCCCTGATATGTAGAGTTTGCGTTATAGTGACTGACAAACACCTAAAAGAAACAACAAAAAAACGCCTAGAAGAACTATATAGAACTCTAAAAGAGAAAAAAAGAGAAAAAAAAGAAAAAAAAAGAAAAAACAAAAAAGAAAAGAAAAAAAAACAGAAAAAAAAAAAACAGAAAAAAAAAAGAAAAAAAAACCAAAAAACAAAAGAAAAAAAAACAAAAAACAAAAAAGAAAAGAAAAAAGAAAAAAAGAAAAAACAAAACAAAAAAAAAAACAGGCTACCCTAATAAACAAAGGTTTTGAACTAGCAGAAAACACCTCTAGACCAACTACAAAATCCAAAAAAATGCAACATTGAACAAAGCCTACCATATACAATAAGAACAATCCAGAACTATTTATGGAAATTACAAGAAATCTAGACCCACTTAACAAAAATGAAAAATATACTAAAAACAACCAAAATAATTAAAAGCAAGCACCAATCTAAAAACCTAAAACGTATATTAACCTTAACCAAATTTAACCAATACAATATACAGAGGGTAGCAAAATGTAACAAAAAAAAAGATGTGGGGTTAGTGATATCATTATAGAAGGGAACTCCTACATTTTTGAAAACCCCACAACTACATTCACAATAAATAAAAATTTAAACTGGAACTCCAAAAATGTGATCTATGCACTCAAATGCAAGAAGTCATATATAAGCATCAGCCAAGCACTTAACAACAGAGTTGCCCTTCACAAAAGCAACATCAAATTACCAGACAACAGAAAATTCTTTGTTTCACAACACATCTACAAATGCAATCAAGGCAAATTTAAAATGATGCCAATAGATCAAATAGACAACTACTCTTACAAATTCAAGAAAAAACTTCAAGACAAATTTAAACCAGCACTGAACACATCATAACCCCACACACATGGACACATAGCATGCATACATGATGGCCAGATACACTGGTTGGACTGCACACAGACATATGCATACACAAACAGGTATCCATGGAGAACAAATATATATATATATATATATATATATATATATATATATATATATACACACACACACACACACAAACACACACACACAAACACATAGACAGACAGACTGGCAAAAACAGATAGACTACTCACGGGTGCACATGCGAGCCCTACACAACACAGAAAGAATGTGTGTGTCTGTGGGCATATATGTATATATGTGTGTACACGTATATGTATATGCATGTATATATAAGCGTATGCTGATTCCTTTTTATGAGATAGTATGTATATATGAGGAAGAAATGCACATGTGTGAGCTAATGAGGACATGCATACACACACAATACACAAAAGTCGAAATAGATTTGACAGTCTCAAGAGTAATGTAGGGATAGGAAAAACATCTCTCATCAGCACATCTATCATGACCACCTCCCAGACCAAACCTAATGGTTTTATTACCACTTAGGCAGAAATTCACTTTTGCCAACAGTCCAAAAATGAAATCGAGGCTCACTACAAATACAGAAAATGAACAATGAAACATTAAAAGAACATAAGGTAAATTTATTCCTTTTATTTGCCTGAAGAAGGTCATGAGACCAGAAACACATGTGGCAGAAATATGAAGAATAAAATATAATATTTATACAATAAAACAAATCCATATTATAACAAAAAACGTTTGCGGTTTCTCTCTTTTTTAATGTATACATTTTTCTTTCATTGGAACAACCATAACCTTTTCCCCATATATATATATATATATATATATATATATATATCCTGCATTTCATCCTCTGATTGACTTTATCAAAGTAAATGTAAGGATGTTATTTTGCAACTTTATAGACAAAAGTAAAAATGTTACTTTTTCAAAATTTTTAAATTTAAGAATGCTCGTAAATATACATCAGGCTGACTGAAAAGTCTTGCTAAGTTATGGAGGATTCTAAATTATGTACTTACTTAGATGAAAAATTCTTGTGTACTGCTATCAAAATTTATAATTACTCCTATGTGTGTGTGTGTGTGTGTCTACAATGATAGTAGCTCTCTACAAAACTATTACGCACATAATAAATAATGTAGGCAATGAGGTGAGTGTTCAGCTATATATTAAAAAAATGCCTAATTACTACAATTATTTATTGAATAACCAAATAATTACTATCTTAAAGCCTATCCTTTAAATTCCCTGTAATCTTTGACATTTAAAACCTGTGAAAACATTGATTGAATTGGCAATAAACCAAATAACAATGTAAATTGGAATAGTCCACCATTTTTTATCACCTTAAATAGTTCAGAAGAAATTTTTTTTTCAAAAGGTTATTTCTGAAGTTTCATACATGCATGCTAAAGAAAAACAAGAATCCTTAGAAGTGCAGTCAAATAGGGTCTAAAAGCCTAAAGTCAACTTTCACATCCAAGAGGCTCTAAAGAAAGGAAAAGAGGCATGAAACAGAAAGAAAATTCAAAAAGGAAATAGGAAATCTGTTCTGATTTTGATTAGGAATAATAACATCAACGATAAACGTCCAAGATTGATTAAACATCAAATTGACTTAAACATTAAAAAAATATTTTTTACTTAAAAGGCAACAGTAACTAATTTAATACTATCATAAATACTAAGTTGCATTTAATATTTGTAATCATTGCAATTTTGAAAATATTTGAAATTATTATTATGCACAATGCATCTTTTTTACGAAATATTTTGTAAAAGGGAATAAAATTATCAGCAACTATTCTTAAGGTGCAATTTAGCTTTCTTTTAAACAACGGGAAAATTTAACCAATTTTGTGAAAAATATTTTTTAATCTTTCATAAATAATTAAAGATTAATTGCTGAAATTTTATGGAAAAACCTGACAAAGTGGAAAAAGTTTTCATGTGATGTGTTTCGACCTTTAGGACTTCATCAAACTAAAGTAATGTTTATGTTGATGTGACTACACATGCACATGAAAAAAGTGGAGTGAGAATTTTAAATTATTATTTTTTTTTCTTTTAAATATATGCATTCCTTATGAGAATTATTACAGGTGATAGAATAAATTCCTCCTTCAGCTTATTATTTTCTTTTCCACTTTTTTCCCCCTAAAATTGTGCTTGAAATATAAAAATGTATATATCATTTTCCCATTGCTGAAATTAAAAATTAAATCTCAAATTTAAGAGGATTTTTAACTACTTTTTTAAAGTTTCAAAATTAAAGTTTATAGTTTACAAATTATATAGCTCTATAAATGCAATACATATTAATTATATAAATAAATGTTAAATTTATGAAATAGCTATGTTTGCATTGTGTTACAGAATGCTAAGGCCAGGGCCAGAATAACCAGTGATTGGCTGGAGTGTCTCATAGGCATGGTATTCTGACAGTGATAGATTGCCTTGGTCAGGGTTTTGGATATAAGTCCAAAACAGCATGAACAGAGGGCTGCAAGAATTCTGAAGACATGCCTCCCACACCCAAGTTGAGAGATTGACTAAGACCACTGCGCTAATGTGTGACATGCGTTACTGTAACATCGTTCCTCCCGCTGCCTCTTAGAATCCAAGCTGCCACCACTCTCTCCTAATAAAATGATTAAGAAAAAGAAATGGTCCTTTTTGCTGATACTGTTTTATGTAGTAGCATGAGGACCCAGAAGCAACACAGAATGCAACAACTGATTGAAAATTAATAACTATTTAGTTGTTAAAGTTGATTAATAAAATCTGACCCCAAGACTCCATATTTTTTTAATTCTGTAAAATATCAATAAAGTTCATTAAATTCATCAGATAGACAAAATTGTCAAACTTAATTACAATTTAATTGTTTCATTTGTCATTATACAGAACAGATAGAAATTACGTGGCAAGAAGATAAAATAGAGAAATCCTATTACACATTTACTAATAAAGGCAATGAACAAAGTAGAAAATTCCATCCAAGTTTGGCACCAGAAAGATGGACAAGTTACCTGAAGAGAGAAATAACAAGAGAACATGCCAAGAGATTTTTGTTTACCTACAAGTCAATTCTAATAACTAAGTTTTACACAGAGACCAATGACTACTCACCTGCCCTAGTGTCTCCCGAGGTTCAGTACGGTGGGTATCTATTAGGGTATCCTGTGATAATGTGGAACCAGTCAAGTTGGTGCTCTTGGAAGCATCATTGCCAGTTACCTTGCTGGGTTCCAACATACCTAAATTGGCAGCAAATATTGGAACTCCAGGTTTTTTATGACCCATCAACTGAAAAAAGAAACAAAAAAGATGAACAAAACAGATTAAAAGAATAAAGATCATCTTCAGGAATAAATTACAATGACTAACCTGCTTTCTGTTGTCATAGTGATTTTTAAAAACGTATGCAAATGTGCTCTGTTATAGTGATTTTACATTTTATCAGTTACAATAGCATGTTTGTTATTGTAATTTACCCCCTGAAGATGATCTTAGAAAACGTTGAAAATACTTGGGTAAAAAAAAAAAGAAAGAAAAAAGTACAGCACCTTCCTTAATGAATTTCATCTTAACATCAAAGAAATGATTAAACAACTGGGAAGAATCAGTATAAAAATAAGTGGACATTGTATTATTCAATAATATATATATATATATATATATATATATATATATATATATATATATATACACACACTGTTGTATTCAAATACAGTTAGTGAATTAAATCAGTTAGGTAATGCAGTAAACTGTTGAAAGATAACAATATTAGCCAAAAGAAATTCATGATTATAAAAGACAGAATTAAAAATCAACAAAGAAACTTGGCAAAAGGTGTTTATACTTCCGACATGTTTTCATTATGTGTCGTAAATCCAGCAAAGAGCACTTTTCTGGATAATTACTTATAAAATGATTTATATTTAACAAACTGAAAACTGTGTGTGTGTGTGTGTGTGTGTGTGTGTGTGTGTGTGTGTGTGTGTGTGTGTAAAATAAAAATCAATTTTTTTTTTTATTATTTTTTAGATAAATGTAGAAATCAAAAAAATAAAAATGGCATTAATTTGAAAAAGAAAAGAAACAGACTGAAATTACTCACAATTTTTCGAGAATCAATACGTAATGTCCTGAACAACATGTTGCTTCCTTTAGAGTCTGTGAAATGATACGTGAGGGCATCAGTCACGTCAACATCCAACAGCTGTTTCCATACACAACAGCTTGAGCGGGTTCCTCTGTAATATGTTCAAAATAGTAAATCAGATTATGTGGAAAAAAAAATGCCCCAAAATAACAATAAAACTAATGACTACTTTCTGTAGAAAAAGTTCTGCTGCTGTAGACATAATTATACACTTTTATGATAGTTACATTGCTTTCCATATATATGTTTTCAAGATATCATGAAATGTTGGTCCTTTGTGTTTTTATTATAAACTATATAGCACTTAGTGCTATTTCCAAACCAGCTTAGGCATACAGTAGCATACAAAACAACCAATTTTGTAATGTACTACTTTTATTGTGTTGGAAGTGACACTTCTACTGTAAAGTAACCAGTTAAAACCAAAATGGTGGTACCCATAAGAAATTGTCATGAGTGGCTTTATAGTGGTTTGGTTTGCTTTGTTTTATGGCATATCAACCTCAATGGGTCATTTAATATTCTTTTTGGCAGCACCCCTGGTATCCACTCTTGTTTGTTGTTCATCAAAATTCCATCGCAGATAGAAAAAAAAAACAACTTTTCACCATTATTCTTTTTGTACAGTTGGTCCATAATTTGTTTCTTTTTCTTTGTGATATATTTGTCTATTTTTGCTTTCTTTCGGATTTCCTTGAGCATCACAGGTAATTCCTGTATGGTGCTGCACAACACGTTTTTTCTTATTTCTATTTTTACGGCTGCTATCACAGTTTCCTCCAGTGGTTTGGTTTACTTTGTTTTGTTTTATGGCATATCAACCTCAATGGGTCATTTAATGTCAACAACTTTTTTTTTTCCTGGTAATATTTTTGTTTTGTGAAAAATTTGTTTCTGGTGATATTTTTTCCCCTCAAAATTGTATTGCTGGTGAATTTATTTTTTTTCAAAAATGTATTGCTGGTAATAATTTTTTTTACAAAGTATTTCTGGTATTAAAACCTATTTTTACACTTTCATAATGTTTTTCATCTCAGTTTCAGGGTTAACTATTTGTCCATAGCTGGGTCCCTAACAGGTGCTACCACCCTGGGTCAGAGTGGACCTGGGAACACAAGCCATTAAGAGGTGGTTCCACACTCCTCAAAGCCTCCTTATCAGAGGCCTTGCTGTTGGACGTAGTTTATCGTCTTGCCCTGGACGCAGATGTAGTTAATCGTCATACCCAGGACAGTTTCCTCCAATGGTTCACATAGTTTGAAGATTAACCTGGATTTCGCATGAACTCCATCTTAAAATTATAATTTAATAATATTGTTCTCCATATCTGAAGGCGATTTGCAGTTTGTGTAGGAATCCCTTTTGTAGAACCAAAAATAAACATTAACCATCTGTGGTCCATTTGAAGCATAAAATGTCCTCCATGAATGAATCTATGGAACTTTTTACCACAAAAATTATCCCTAAAGCCTCCTTTTCAATTTGGCTGCACCCTATTTCATCTGGCAATAGAGTCTTTGACGCATGTGCAATCGCTTTTACTTGACCATTGCTTTCTTTGTGTAATATTATGGTTCCTAAGTCCAAATTACTTAGGAATTAGATTCCCTTGCAACAATAATTATCCTTATTTGGATCATAATGTGCCAGTCTGACATTAATACATTTTTAATTTCCTCAAACGCACTGACATTCAGTACTTCAGTTCCATTTAGGATCTTTTTTTAATAATTTCTTTAGAGGAGCTCTTAACACGTGTATATCTGGGATAAAATTACCATAGTAATTTGTTAGACCCAAGAATACTTGTAGTGCCAACACATTTGTTGGGGGAGGCATATTGTTTATCGCATGGGTCTGGTTTTCTGCCTTTTGCGTCTATAACCTGTCCCAAATACTTCATTTTAGATAATAAAAATTCACATTTATCCAAATCAAGTTTCAAGCCATATTGTTTTATGCTTTACAAAAATTTCTTTAAGATGCTTGGCATGTTGTTCTCAGCTTTCACCCTTAATTAAGACGTTGTTGCGAAGTCAGTGTCATTCAATATTGTATCCATGATTTACTGAAAAATGCCAGATGCGGCCTTTATCCTAAATGGCAGTCTGTTGAATCTATACCAGCCCTTATGTGTATTTATAGTTAAATTCTTTGCACATTTTTTGACAGGAATCCAGACAAATCAAGTTTTGAAAACACTTTGCCGCCATTTAATTTCATGAATACGTCTTTAGGACTTTGCAGAGGGTAATTAAGCATTTCCAAACAATTGTTCAATCCTGTAAATAAATCTGTACAGACCCTAATTTTTTTATTTTGCCCACTCACCATAGTCCGTTTTGCTCAACACGCCTATTTGCTCTAAGTGGTTTAATTCTTTAGTAATAGCTGCTTCAACTGCAAAAGGTACTTATCTTTTTGGCCTAAAAATAGTCATCACTTTTGCTTTAAGTTTGAATGTTGCTTTAGCTTTTGTGCACCTGCCAAGAACCTCAGAAAAAATTTCAGGAAATTTTATCTTTAATTCTTTTTTTAATTTTTCCACATTGTTTGAATTAACATGGATGCTATAGCAGAACAAATTAATCGGTTGGTTGAAAAGGTCGAATGACTCAATTCAATCCATACTGAACAGGTTTTGGGTTCAGTTCATAATTAATCTTTTTAATTTTATAGTTTTGTCAATAAATATCACATTTGTGTAAAATTCTCCTTCAAAATTTAGTTTATATCCTGTAATGCCATGAGCAATTCTTTTACCAAGTTTGTTCATTTATCAATGTCAGATCTGAACCGATATCCAATTGGAACTTAATATTTTTATTGTTCATCCGTACATTTACAGACTTTTTCATCTTTATTTCTTTGTTTTCCATTGTAGTTGAGTTAACCGTATTTTTCATTTTTGACTCCTTTTTACTTTAGGATTTTCTGCAATGCTTATGTCGTTTTTTTTTTCCCCCCACAATTAAAGCATTCTTTTATTTAAATGGACATTCCTTGTAATAATGAATCTGTCCAGAGCCATAACAAGGATTTATTTTTCAGGGAAAATTTTCTTTATGCTGTCTTCGTTCAACTGCTTAATTTTTTTTTTTCCCCCCCACATGTTCCTCTATCCTTGCCATGTCGTGTCGAAGATTTTCTATTCATTCACATTCTTCTGTGACCATTTGCAGACTGATTTTTGGATTTTGTTCTAAATTAAACAAAATTCTGGTTCTAATATCACCATCTTCTGGAGCCATCAGTCCTTGTATAAAAATGAAGCACTTAAACATATCACGAGTAAGTTCTTTTAATTTAAACTTTTCACACTCTCTACTGACAATCCCAGCAAAAGTTGAATAATCCTCCTCACTTTTTTGTAAGGTTTAAACAATGTCATCTTGTGTTGAATAGAAAACTTTTCTCCCCTCACAAATTTTTCTCCTAATTAAGACAGTCACCTTGAAAGATATTTCTACAAAATTTCTTAGAAGTTTGTAGTTTGCAGACTTTACACTTGGACCAAATTTTCCAAGCATCAGACATATTTTCTTTTCGTCTGACCATGTAGCGCAATCTTTTTGAAAAACCTCTTCATAATGGTGAAAATACACCGCAAAAGTTACTGCCTCTTCATGACTGTACTTAAGTTTGCCAACTGAATTTATCACCAAATCCTGAGAAAAAGAATTTGCATTGCCCTGCTCCTTTTTCAACACTAACAATTCGAACATTTTTTTTTTTTTTTTTAAACTGTTCATTTTGTTTTTCAGAGCATTCCTAGTTTGAATATCATTGTTCCTCCAACTGTTCATTTTGTTTCTGCTGGAGTTACATGAAGGCCACCATTGCTTCTTTTAAATCCTCCATGTTTCTTTGTAGAGATAAAATTTAACTGACCAAACAATTTTGTACTCCCCCCCCCCTAAAATTTACAGAACAAATAAAATTCTTAGTTGTTTTTAACAATCCAATCTGTTATGCAGACTTGAAATTAATCTGAGGACGAGTCGTTGCCAACAATTTCTTAGTATACGACTGTAAATTTCTTTAAACCTGGGTCAGTATTGGTATTACACTGGAAATTTTTACATGCAAAATTTTTGTTGCCAAATGTTGGTATTCTTCTGGAAGTTTCAACATTTGAATTCCTTGTCACCAAATGTGTTGTAAATAGGAAAGGCTGACACATATATAGAAAATAAGTAGTTCATTCCAGAAAATAATATGGTACACAGTTGAGAACACAGACTAATGTAATAAACAGATAATTGTTAACTCCTCTCTCTCTCAGTAAGTTTAAATAGACTTAGACAAGTCCATTTTGTGGGGGTGTTCAGCTACTCTACAACAATACACATTCTTAATTCAAATTCAGAGCTTGATCTGGCATCTCAACTTCAGTCACTTTCTCACTGATGTGATGTGGAATGGCAATTGTTCTGATGCGTGTTTATCCTTAGTGTCATGACTGTGTGAATTTAAGTGTGCTGCTAGATTGGCAATTAGGCTTCACCATTTTACCGTTGTGGAACTCTTCCAATTTCTTGCTTCCTTGCCACCTACAATCTTCAAAAATTTAAATGCAACGTTAATTGTTATTTTCTGTCTTCCTCAATCATGTTCCTTTGCTTTTTTTCCTCACTTCTCATCTTATTTTCTTTCTTTCTACACCCTGAGTCCTAGTAGCATCATTGCCTTGCTTGGGGACAAAATGATTTAAAAAAAAAAATTTGAATATCTTAATACGTACTTTTTCAAGACACCTTTTTATCTGCTTAATAATCTAAAGTTGATCTTTTAATTCTTTTTTTTAATTATTTCTAGCATCTTGTAAAATATGTCTTAAAAACATTTCCTCAGGTTTATCAACTTAAAAAATCTATTGTAATCAATATTTCTGGTCCCTAAATGATTTCTGCCCTGTAAATACAACCTGTTAGAAATTTCTTTTTCAAAGGAAAAAAGTGATCATATCAGAAACAAAAGTAGAGTTTCATTTCAATACACATATAAAAAACAAGTTAATGGACAAAAGAAAACTCAAATATGTTTTTTGAGGGAATAAAGTAATTTTAAAACAAACTGACTGTTCAATATATAGTTATCAATTCAAACAGAAAGAGATGAATTTTATTACTATCTATAATATACACCAGGAATGGCATAAATATTTACTCATTATTTAAACATGAATTGAAACGTGCTTCTTTGTAAAAATAGTTTCACATTTTGCATAAGGCTTTCTTTTGTTTTATTGTTTACAGTTTAATTAAATATGGCAGCTCTAATAAAATGTGATCAAATTGTGGCATTGAAAATGGTTGGTATGAAGAATTGTGAGGTGATAAAGCGATTGAATGTTTGCAGAAAAACTGTTTTTAATG
>OZ038507.1:12451549-12756549 GCA_964036315.1 Acanthosepion esculentum | reverse complement strand
AGCTATCTTTTGGTTAGCGCGTGTTTATAAGTGCAGTCTCATTGGAACATTAGTTGCTATGGAAACGGCTAGTGTCGGCCATTATGGTTAGGTGGTTCAAAGAGCTAAGAATTAATTTTTATCTACAGACCGGCCCCCTTCGAAAAATGTGTGTCAAGTTACAATGGGGTGTCTATTTCAAGAGTGATAGTAGGTTAGGCTGGTCAGACGGCAATTTTTATGGCATTGCCGCGGGTCGTTGAGTGACGAGAAGGTTGTGTTTCATTATTATCTATTTGATCTGTTTATTTATTTGTTTATTCACATGGCTTCTTTTTTTTTAAGACATATGGGGTGGGGGGGAAAGAATGAAGGTAAAGCATGGTGATGATGCTTTCTACAACAAATGGATAGATTTTCTTTACCAAAAAGAAAAGAGAAAATTGAATTTATGAACAAATAAGTTTTGAATATCTGTCTATATTTCTGAGATGATGTACTGTAATTATTTACATTATCCTTAAGAACACACAACCCAGTGGCCAAAAGTGTTGGTTGGATCCAGTGACTTGACCCAAAGAGTTCTGAGTTCAATACCTGGCTGCTGCAGTGGTGAATAAAACTTGGAGAGTTGAGTTAAAGAGAGATAACTGAAACATCTGGAAGTGGCATGGCATGTGGAACTAGAACAATCTTCCTTGGTGGATGAAATAAAGGCTTCAGTTCAAAATTCCAGTCACCTGAAGAAGGCCAGAGCAAGCAATGGCCGAAATGTCATGAATACGAGGACAACAGTCCAAACAATGTAAATAAGTTTTAAATATAGACAGATACTGAAGTTTTAAATATTTGTTGATTTTATTATTTTTGGAGATTGTGCTCAGTGAGACGGAGGGAGATTGGGTAGAACAAGGCTTATGCCATCTGACATTGAGTTAGAGGCAAAGATCAAGTCAAAGAATTTCCTCTTGTTTCAGCTTCAACATTATTCGCAATAATTTTATTATTTCCCACATATCTCTTTGTGCTTGAATATTATTTTCTATTTTTATATACATTTCTTTTAATGATGAATCACAAGATTTCTTTTGGAGAAGTTGGTGGTGGTGGGGGGGGTCATTGTAGAATATGAAAGAGCATATGCATATCCTGTATGAAGAGGCTCTTTTAGCTTAAAGTTACTTCACTATGACTAGTAGCATTCAAAAAACATTTTGTTCAAAAACTTGGAATAATTCTCTACATTTATCCTGAACCATCATCAACTTTCAAAAGAACTAATTTTTTTCTGCCAACAACACTAACCCAAAACATTACTCTGCCACTACTATTGCTGCCTAAGTTGGTTGACCATTTCCATGAAGGACCCAATCTGGAGCCTAACCATATTCCATCCAATGTAGCTCTATATTCATCAGTAAAAATTACTATTAAGATTTTAGTTTTCATGGAGTTCTTTCATGCCCAGTTTTTAAATTTCTCTTTGTGATGTTTACTTAAAGGTGTGTGGATGTATATTACCTACATTATATTTAAACTATATAGAAAAAAATTAATATTAAAATTAATATGTTCTTTGATACGTCATTTATGTCTTGATTTTGGATTAAATCTAGAATCACACTTCTTAAGTTATAATTTTTTATGCATTTTATATAAAAAGACTAAAATATTTACTCGAGATTGTAGGTTGATGTAAAGATATTTTTTGACAAGATATTTTATCCATATTAAAAAAATTACTTTCTATTACAGCTTAGTAAACAGATGCTCAGACTGAAATATATGCAGGCAAACACAGGCATATAGACACTGTATGTTTAAGCTTAGACAAATTTATAAATTTGCACATATTTGCATCATAAGGCCATAAAAGTAGATGTACTAAAGTGCTACTTCTCACCATTTCTATACACACAGATATATGTATAGGCAGATGAAGAAATATTTGCATGTATATAATTATTCATTAACAAGTGCATGTCTGGGTGTGTAGACAGAAATTGTCACAGAATTCTTTCCTTTTCAGTATTTGAATTTATTTGCAAATGATTCATTCCATAAACTGTTGACATTTGGATATATTCTAGATCAACAGAGAAACTGAATGATTTTTAAAGAAAATCTGGATTGACTCCAAATCAGAAAGTTTCTTTTGTGGTCTTTGCTTTATTCTTGGAAGTTTGGTTCATAACCAATTCAAAGTCAATAATCTTCAATCCAGTGCATTCAATCATATAATATAAAAATTAAGTGACATTTATTTGGTGACCTTAAAAATAAAAGTCAGTTCAAAGTGATGTTGAGTGCTTCAAAAACTTTTGCAAGTTTCAGACATTTGACCTAGTTTTAATCCCCAGGTTTTTGGCTTGGCTTCCTCAACTGAATATTTACAGCAACAAAAGAAGTACACTATTTAAATTATTCGGACTATTGTCCTCATCTTTGTCGCCATATTTATTACAACGTTTCGGCCATTGTACGCTCCGACCTTCTTCAGGTGGTTGGAATGTCGAACTGAACCCTTTATTTTTGCTCACTGCGGTAGACTGTTTTAGTTTAACGTGCCATGTCTAATGGATGTCAGTTATCAGTTATCTCCTGTTAAATCCCCTCTCCAAGTTCTCCACTGCCTTAACCAGGTATTGAACTCACACTTGGGGACACATGGCACAGTGGATAAAGGCGTTAGATCCAGTGACAGGACCCAAAGAGTGTGAGTTCAATACCTGGTTAATACTGTGGAACTAGAAAAGTTTACCCCAGTGAGCGAAATAAAGGGTTCAGTTCGACATTCCAACCATCTGAAGAAGGTTGGAGCGTACAACAGCCGAAACGTTGTAATAAATATGGCGACAAAGATGAGGACAATAGTCAGAATAATTTAAATAGTGTATATAATACCTCATCTCAGAAATATAGACAGAAACAAAAGAAGTATTGTATATTTTAAAATTAAATGCTGAACAAGTGAGGTTCAATCAAAATTCACTAAGTAAATCTATGATGTGACATGTACTTTTCAGCAGTAGATATTGGCTAACACACAGGTGAGAAATGGTTTAGGCATAAAATGTGGGCTATTAGTTAATGCAAATTGCCATGATGACCACTTATTTACATGTTTCTATTGTGAAGTACCAATCTGTAAAGAGTGGAAATTATGTTTGTCATGAAGCTGTTTTTATTCAAATTTGAAAATCAAATGCCATATTTGCTACTAATGTCTTCATCAAAGTAAAATATAACAATAATAAAACCGTAACATGATTGCAATGGTTCCAGGAAGTAAATGATCTGCATGACTCATTTTTGATCTTTGAACTTCATCCTTTTCCAAATGAGATCATAACAGAAAGGAAGCCATGATTCAACAAAATATTCTAGAATGTTTTTCTGAGGATTGCTTTTCATTGATAACACATTTCGTTCAACTCCCTGCAGGAATAACAACACTCAAATCAAAAGCCATGCATCATTAAAGTGAATTTTCTCATTGATTACCAATGTTAATAGTAACGGTAATCAAATTCTGTTTTGTAGTTTTCAAGGTTTCTAGTTGAAATCATTTGAAAGTTATTATGTACTAAAAATGTTAGCATAAAAATGAGAAGAAATGTCTGCTGCTGCTGCTAATAGCCATCAATCATACATTTATCTATATATGAAATTCTATGACTTCTGTTAGTCTGTCACATCCTTGAAAATAGCTATATTTTGACTGAAAGTAAATTTTGGGGAGAAATGCAAATAGGTAAAGGGGTACAAAGTACAGTTGGTTTTACTAGGGTGCATAAAAAGTGAGGTAGGTTTTTGGTCAAAGTATTTTTCCAACCAAATCAACTTATTCAAATTTCATTGATTGGTTTGTGCAATTGAACAAAATGCAGAATTTGTAAATCTCAACAAAAAAAAAAACGTTAGTGATAACTTCAATAATATCAAATACTGTGAAAATTTCAACAAGTGTCAGCATGTTTCAAAAATTTCTAGTAATAGGAAAACTTTTATTGTTTAGTAGACCAGGTTGGTTTTTGTTTTCCAGTTCAGAATTTTCATAATGGTTTGATTCGTGCCATTGTTTCTTTCTTCAGTCATTATGGTCATTGCTTTTTGATTTGCAGAATTAATTCTGTAGAGAGTTGAGAAAAATAAATTTAATACCTACCTGGCTTTAAGTTTTTGAGATCTGTGGCTTTTCCGCAGAGGAATCTCATCCAAAATGAGATCCTTGAGTAGACCAAATTGTGATGATTCCGTAGAGGCAAACATGGATATTGTCTCGGGAAAGCATTTATTCAATACTGGTGCAATTGCATTGGAAACCTATTAAAAAGAACAAAATAAGTGTCATCAACTGGTTGCATTTTACAAACTTTATGAAATGATATTATCAAATTTTATTAACAGATGCCATTTCTGACACAAATATGAAGCTTAGTTACTATGTGGTAAACATATTGCATTATCCAACTAGAGAGCAAATAAATTCTTCCAAAGTCGAATAGGAAAGCAAATGAAGAGAGACATGGACCCATTAATAAATGAGAATAATTACAATCATTGATTATCTGGAAGATTCTTTGACTGAAGACAAACAAATAGAATCACTTTCAAAAATGTTGTGCCAGAAATGGTTATAAAATTGTTGCAGAATAATAACAGAAAATAGAAGAACACTTATTCATTATACACAAAATATCATTAATCTCAACAGCATTTGGTCAGAAATCATTTGAGAGGTATAAGCACTATTTGAGAAAGATTTTTTCTCTCTCAAAACTGAAGATATAGAAACGCATAGGCATGGTTTATGAAGATATAAAGGTTATATAAACAGCAATAATGTAATAAATAAAGAAAAAACAATTAAATTCTACTAGAAGTTTTTTTTTATTCTACTAAAAAAAAAAAAAATTCTACTAGGGTAAAAATAATTCTATTAGGAAAAAAAATTAATTCTGCTAAAATATAATTCAATACTAATAAAAATTTAAAGTAATTTTAAGAAAAAATTTAATTTTTACTAAAAAAAAAAATGTTAAATGTTTATTTTTTTTCCAAATGAAACTTAAAAATATTTCATTTGTTAGAAAAAAAGCTGAAAAAGAACCAATTGCAAAGCTACTACTTTTATTTGAATGCTGCTACCCTAAAAAGCAAGATAAACATTCATATTCAGCCATGTTGAAACATAACATCACCAAAAAAAGCCTATACTGAGCAAAGAATTATGGGGTATTGCCAATTAATTACCATATCAGTTATCATTTAGAAGATGAATTCTGATTTGTTCACAAGAAACATCTAAGTGTTTTTTCCACAGTGCATGATAAACACAGAGTCATGAAAAAAAAGAAGAAAAAAAAGAAGAAAAAAAGAAAAAAAAGGGAAAAAAAGAAAAAGGAAAAAAAGAAGAAAAAGGAAAAAAAAGAAGAAAAAGGAAAAAAAAAGAAGAAAAAAGGAAAAAAAAAGAAAAAGGAAAAAAAAGAAGAAAAAGGAAAAAAAGAAAAAGGAAAGAAAAAAAGAAAAAAAAGAAAAAAGAAAAAAAAGAAAAAAAAAAGAAAAAAGGGGAAAAAAAGAAAAAGAAAAAAGAAAAAAAAGAAAACTATGCAAAAGAATCTGGGGAAGTATTCAATTGTAATTCAAGTGAAAACAGATTGAAACAAAAAAGAGTTTGCTAGCAAACAGGTACTTTCTTTTGCCAACACAAAAATAATAAAAACGTTATAATAAAATATTTTTTGTTTGTTAAATAAAAAATATATACAATGATTATTGACACTTAAGAAATATCAGACACAGCACAATATTCTTACTCCCATCAAACACTGTTTAGGCCTGGGACAGTGTAAGTTTTTCTTATATACATATATATGATTTTAATAAATTTATACTGTTTGGTTAATATTTCTGAGTCTTGCAAGATGTGTTGTTGTTTGGATGAATTATTACTGTTGTTAAATATTTAATTGCACTATTAAACCCAACTATCACCTGGGACTACATAATGTAAGCTAAACCCTTTAATGGGAAAGGCGATAAATGTAGCTTATGTCTTTCTGAGAAGTTAATGATCCTAAAAAATATGAGCAACCCCAATCTGATAATCAAAAGAAGCAAGTTAATGAGCACCTGCTTACACAGAAGTAATTTCTACTCAAGCACGTTGACCCAAATTAATATAGTCTTCCCAGTCTCGGATACCACAGATACTGATTATGATGTTTTAATTAATATCTATTTTTACTTTATAACCATTGTTTTTATTTTTATCCATATCTTATTTTACTATTATCAATATTATCTCTATTATTATTACTTTATTATCAATTTATCAGTACAAATCTTTTTATTTTTATTAATTTTTATGAATTTATTACTATTTTTTAAGTGAAAAAAGAGTTATTCCCCTTGATCCTTAAACTTATTTTGATAACTGCTTTTAACAAAAATTAGAAAAATAAAATTAGAATTTCTAATTATTATTTTCAATCTTAAATGTAAGTTTGAGTTTAAATTCTAATTCAAGATTAAACTATACTGTAATTAAATATTTAATAACAGTAATAATTCATCCATCCAAACAACAACACATCTCATGAGACCCGGAAACGGTGTAAATTCAAATTAGTACCTGATGATTGCATAGTGCATGAAACTAAGTTGTACTGTTGGCGTGGGGTATTATGTATATTTATTAATATATACTTAATAGCTCCGTTATTTAGCATTGAGCAATGTTTTTCTTACACCAAAGGATATAATACCAAATGTTTCTTTATAAGGAAACAGCTAATATTGTCATTATCATACATATACCGAATTATGATCAAATATTGTATGCTTCAATGATAAAGTATAATGTACAAACTATCATAAGATAGTGCATGCTTCAAATTAACAATGCAACACGTGTTGTATGAAACTTGATTTTCTAAATGTTTGGAGATTAGCAAAGAACAGTTTCAACATTTATTTGCCAATTTATCACAAGCATTTTTTATGCATCTTATAACATAGTATGTGCTATGCCAGGACTATATACAGTTTTGAATTCAGTTTTCTTTTTCCTTGACTGGATGCCAACCACAGCTAGAGAAATCAGTCTGCTCTGCATATTTTCTGACAAGATTTCTTAAATATTTGAACTAGTAAATGTAATTAAATATAAATAGTATTTAATTAAATGAACAGACCATTTATTCGAATATGAGTATCCATCTAAAATAACGCAAAAACTATATATATCCAAATAAAGTGAAAGAACAGAGAGATTTAAAAATACCGTTCTTTAGCATTTAATTTTTTTTTAAAAAGTGCTCAATACAACGTAGAGCAAAACATATTTTAATAATAATAATTTTATTTTAAAAATATTTACATTGCTACACAAAAGCTATCATGTTGCAGAACTAAAAATTGTTCCAATTCACCAGGTGATGTTTGGTGACTTATGAGCATGAGCATCTTAAGTTACCAAACATCGCCTGATGAACTGGAACAATTTTCAGTTTTGGAACATGATAGCTTTTGTGTACCAATGTAAATATTTTAAAAAAAAAAAAAAAAAAAATTATATATATATATATATATATATATATATATATATACACACACACACATACATACATACATACATACATACATACATATACACACACATTAAATTAGATTTAAGAAACAGCAGATATTTTTATATACAGTACTCAATATTAAAAATAGAGTGTTAATAATATTATATGAAAAGATCACTTTTAAGTCTTTAAACGATCTTTCCAAGAAACTTCAAAGCTGGGATAAAATTGATATTTAAAAGTAATTATGTAATTATTTCATATAATATATATCTCAAATCTGTGGGTGGAATGGATAATCCAAGTGGTTCTTTTTAATATAAAATATTAAAAAGATGGTTCCATAAAGACTACATATAGACTACAGATGGTACCATTTATATCTTGTGGTCTGATGAGACTTATTGGTCAAAATAAATCATGATTTATTACTGTATTTTCATGTGTTAAGCTTTCCTTTGATTATATATATATATATATATATATATAGGAATGGCCAGAATGCCTAATCAGCTGAACTGTAAATCAATTATTGAAGGAAAATCAGAATTGTCAAATGTAATCAGTTGAACTTGAGTTTTGTACAAGAGATCAAGAATGGATCAAGAATGCCTGAAACAAATCATTCCAAAATTAGTTACAAAGATGGGATCAAATTTAGTATTGCGTATAAACAAAGATGTACTTGTCAAACTAATGCTATTAAAAAAAACAAAAAACAAAAAAAAACAATACCTTGCCTAAATCAAACATTCCTGCTTCTTATCAGATTAGAAAGGTTATTCAGTTTGCAAATAGAAGTTTTTTCATGATTTTATTATGAGATTTTCGATGAATCCTGTTCTTTTTATTGTCATTTTTCCTTGGTAACGTTTTCTCGGTTTCCATTAGTAACTCTATCCATCTTAGTGGATTTATCACCTTGCTTGGAGTGAAATGATTAAAAAAAATACTGCTACAATCAGGAAATTTAATGTTCATGTCAACATTAAACTTTAAATCGATTCCTACTTTCATAGAATAAAAACAAAAAAAAAAAGCAAATATTTCATTCTAAATCTACTTAAGCTATTTATACATATCTAATGAAAAATATCCATTGTTTTGTTAGTCGGATGGAATTAGGAATAAAATAACTGCAACAGTTAATATACCAAATTACTCTGAACCATATACACATTTTTATTGAGTGGGGTTACAAGGTCCACTTTTGGACCCTGAGACCCAGGTTTCAATCTCACCTTGCTTAATTTATCAGACAGGTGATTCCTTGATGTTATTGGCCTGGGAAGGTGACCCCAACATGTGGCACCTTTGTCTGAAAAGCATACCACAAATTGACCAAAGCCTTGTGAATGAAATTAGGGAGAGAGAATTATTTATGGCTTGGCATTTGAGTGTACTGGCCTTGTTCAGGTTGTTGATCATGTCAGATAACATGCTACCTCCCAGAAACTGTAAGGTTCGCTCAGCATAGTTGCAGTATAAACAACAGGTAAACTCTGTCAGTGTTGAACAAACACAAATGTGTTTGAGCAGGCATCTGTTACAAGGATTGGCTAGCTGTCCTAGTAGACAGACATACTCAGATATAAGCAGACAACTATTTTTATATTATATACTGACAAGCATAATAGCTTATTTTGTGTTAATATTTGGTTTCTTTAAGTGTAGAATTGAAGAAATATATTACTAGTCTAGAAATGAAATATCAGCCAAAATACTTCACCACCTATGCACCTAAATACATTACGAATTATAATAAAATCTTTATGAAGAAGCACTACAGAATTCAAAACTATAACAGATGGAAAAGTTAATACTTACAATGAATAGAAGGGGGGGAAAAAAAAATATCAAAATTTGAGAAGAATCTTTTTCTTAGAACTTACACTTTCATCTTTACTATAGTCATTTTATTTCTCTTTTAACCTAAAGGGCTAAAAAAATGTTCTATGAGTTACAGTAAAAGTAACAAGCCATAAAATTTTACATATTACTTATGTCTTTACACTAATGTGCTTACTAGTAGAATTTTGTTGCTATTTCTAACCCACTCACAGGTGCCAAACTGTGTATAAATTATTCTATTTTCAGACATACTATTCCAAACATTTAACTGGCCATTATCCAATAATATGTCAACTGCAGATGTTTAAAAAAATGGTCAACTAATAAGAGAGAAGGAAGAGAAGAGAGGGAAAGAAGGAAGTAAATGGAAGAAAAGAACAAGGAAAGTGAATGATTAGGTGAAAGAATAAAAGAAAGCAAGACAAAAAGAGAAAAAACATGGAAGGAGGAAAAGATAAATAGAAACATTATTACATATATGGATTTTATAAGTAAATGAAATGTACTAGGTAATTATGTAACCTTTATGAAAAATATCTGGAAATCTGATCTAAGTAATTCAGATTTTACAAGTACACCAGAAATACTCCAAGGTTATTTGATTTATAGAAAATAAAATCCTTTATTCTGAAGTAAAGTCTGAAAGAAGAGGAAAAAAAAAATTGAAAAGAAAAGAACCAAGAATGAAAACCAAACTCCAGAGTTATGTTTACATAAAGCCCAGAATTTGGCTGGCAGATTGAGTCAGAAGATAGTAGTTGATGGATTTGTCTATCCTGAGAAGTGCTTGGTCAGGGAAGCGTCAGGGAAGCATCTGTTGTTTATGGATAGAAAGTGGCTCTTTCTTTAAGACATTAATGTGTTTACTAAATCAGCTGATCTGAAGGGAAAGTGCATTTGGCCCTACAGGAAAAAAAAAAGAAGTGGGAAATAAAAACATCTATCAAGAAGAGCCATGTGCAAGATATGTCCCAATAAACTTAAACAAAGGTTTCATTTCACGTATGATTAATTATTGTTTATTGATAATATACACACAGAGTAAAGTTATTTTGTGGAAAATACGACAGTAAGGATTTTATTACAAGAATGTTATTTAAATCTGATCATGCTAACAATGGAAAATTATCATTTTTCACAAAAACTTTAATTGTTAAAGGTGGATTATCTGATGCTATAAGAAGCATGGTCCTATCCTGATGGTGGTAGTGAAAGAGATGTGAAACAATAAAATTGCAGTGGCCATATTGGATCTGGACAGAGAACAGATCCTTCCAAATTTGGAAGAATATAAGCAAATTATTGGGATTTACAAAACCTGAATCAGTTATTCCAAGTTACAAACACCCTGGGAGATCTTCAGTCTAAGCCGTTTGATTATTGCTTTTACAGCAGAAGTAGTAGAGGGCCATGACCAACGGATGAAATACTGGTTCTCCTCTTGAGCTAACATTATGAGACAAACTCATCATTGAAAAAGTCTGAGAACTGGAGAATTTCTGATTGCAGAAAAGTCACACCAAGGAAGATTAAAGACCAACTTTAGGCACAGATCTAAGAGCATAGTTCCTTGACCATATTAAGTCGGCTATTAATTCATGAATCAGTGAAGACAGACATACGAGAATCGAGTGGCCAGCCATAGTTAGAAAAATCACTGTGTTGCCAAACAAGGAAGGGTTAATGCTGAAACTAGAAACCTTAACTGAATAAATACATGGTTTTTACTATTATGAACAAGTGTTTCAGATGTATTTTGCAAATCACTTTATATAATTACCAGATTTGTTTGGCTAAATAGATATTTCAACCAACTTCACACCCAAACCACTTCAGATTGAAAATAAACATAACATGAAGGGGGGGGGGTCTGTGAACACGAGGAAAAAGAAAAGAGGCAAATAAAAAATGAAAAGAGAAAGAAAGGGGGAACAAAAGGAAAAAGAGAAAAAGAAATGGAAAATGGTTGAGTTATAGAGTTAAACAGAAAAAAAAGAACATGACAATTCAGTTTATATTTACTGATGCTATAATAATAATTATCAATGTTTTTTTTTTATTTCCTGTCCCATCTGTAGTGGGAAGGGAGATAAATCAACTTAAGTTAGTAAATTTATGAGTGATTACTTCCCTTAGTCATTTCAATCATCTATACAAATAAAACATTTATCTGCATTTAGACAATATTAGTTCCGAGCAAAATCAGTTCCTTTACTCCTACTTTTCTTAGATTGCAGTCTTATGTGTTCAAGCCTTTCATGTGAGGCACTCAGATACCTTTTTTTCTATTAAGGGATCATCTTGCTTGAACTTGGTCTTGAAATAGGCTTTGTTGCCGCTGTCTTTTTCTTCTGAGAGATATTTCCATTTCACTGTTATATTAAACATTTTTTTTAACATGAAAAGTTATTGAGCAAAAAGTGATTTATATAATACCAGGAGTAATCAATGAATCATAGATACCATTGTCTAAAAAATATAAATGGATTAATTAAATTTTAGTTGTAAATTCTTTATCTCCACTTTATTGAATATGTTGATTCAAAACTTTTGTTTCGTTGCATTTCGCTATTAAAACTTTCTAACATTTGCTATCATTTTTGATGACACAGAACATCAATTTTTGTGTTATTTGGAGACAAACTGGTACTTTATCAATTCCCACTGTTTATATTTTAATATCAAGTCTCATGAATACATGCTGAAAATTCTCAATCCAACCCACTTTCCAAAATCAGCATTCTGATATTTGGTCATAGAAAAGCTGATATTCAGAAGAGAGTTGGTTCGAGAATTTTTCAGCACATCCTTGTAAAATGCAGCCACTGGAATCATTCCGATTTATGCTAGGAAATTTTCCCTTCAGACAAAATAAAATATTTAAAGTTAAAGCTTGCTAAAGGAAAAAAAAAAAAAAAAAAAAAAAATCTGCCAGGATTTGGCATATGTTATAAATATTCACAGAGTGAAAAGAAAGGAAATTCTGTAAATCCAGGTGGAATAAAGTTATTTCTTTGCTCTGCCTTCTCCATGAAGAAACAGAAGAGTTTTAAAGATATATACTTCAGTTTTTACCATTTTAGGAAGCATAGACAAGAATACAATCCAGAGGCCAAGAAGATTATATTTACACTCGTGGTCAATATTTCCTTGCAACAAAATATATGGGAGATTACTTGAAACATTTGCATTAGTAATAGTATATATATATATATATATATATATATATATATATATATATATATATATATATATATATATGCAATTTATTACATATGTTATTTATATATTATATATGCGCAGTACTTATTGGAAAGCGCTCAATATCAGAGATAGAGCTAACATATTTAGTTGGATTGGCGCAAGTTTGTGATCCTGGGTTTCAAACTCACATCAATCCAAATATATATATATATATATATATATATATATATATATATATATATATAGATATAGATATAGAGTTGTGTGTGTGTGTGTGTGTATATATATACTGAAAAAAGAGAGAAACTGCAAACGTTTTTGGTTGTAATGTGGATTTTTGTTTAAAAAATATTATGCTTTATTTTCCATAATTTTGCTACACACGTTTCTGGTCTCGTGATCTTCATCAGGCAAAGCATGGAGATTTCCACATATTAAAAATAATTAATTTTTTTCTTTATGTTTTTCGATGTTAAATATTCTCGATATGAGACATTCTCTTTTTTGTGTGTTAAAGACATTTGAGTCCCTAACACACAAAAAAGAGAATGTCTCATATTGAGAATATTTAACATCGAAAAACAAAGGAAAAAAATTAATTATTTTTAACAATATGTAGAAATTTCTACGCTTTACCTGATAAAGGTCGCAAGACTGGAAACTCATGTAGCAAAATTATATATACACACACAATGATGCTTAGACACTATTAGACTTGAGCACCTTTCTGTAAGATTGTTAACAAACTTGTATTATAAAAGAAAGTTCCTTACCAAACTAGTATAATACCATAAACTATTTAATGACTAAGGATTTGAAATGAAAATTATAGCTTTACTAAAATAGTGGATTTCGCAAAATTGTTGCAGTTCTTCATATCATATGTGAACAGACTATCTGGATATTAATTTTCCATAATGAATATCTTAGAATTGTTTATGAAAGAATTAAGAAATTTAATAAAGTTAATCTAGAAGGTGAATAAATACTGAATAATAAATCTACTGAAATCTTAAGATTAGTCTTTACCTGAATTTCTGAGATGAGGAGTTATCATTATTTACAATGTTTATATTTGGACTATTGTCCTCATCTTCATAATCGCAATGTTTCAGTCTTTGTGCTCTCTGGCATTCATCAGGCTCATATCAATCTGGGTAACCCACAGGGAATTCTGAACTGAACCCTTTATTTACTCTATGGGAGTACACTGTTCTCGTTCCACTGCTCATGTCTAGGGGGTCTCATCTAATTCTTATTTAGTACTATTCAGTTATTGCTTGTAGTTTCCACTGAGTGCAAATACACACTACCCAATTTGAACACTAGGCCATCAAATTCACAAATCAACTCTTTACTCCACTAAGCCACTATCCTGTAGATTAGTATAAACGAAATGTTTTTAATGAAATAAAAAATAAACTGGAAAAATATTTGATCAACTGATTGTATCAGATTGATCAGTCGATAAAATGGAATAATGAAAAAGAAACTAAAACTGAAGAAATTGGT
Source organism: Acanthosepion esculentum (assembly GCA_964036315.1). NCBI lineage: Eukaryota > Metazoa > Mollusca > Cephalopoda > Sepiida > Sepiidae > Acanthosepion > Acanthosepion esculentum. The sequence continues at coordinate 12,742,426 of OZ038507.1, read as the reverse complement.
AAAGAGGAAAAAGACATTTTTCCAGATCTGAGATTAATGGAATCTTCTCATTCTTTTCATAAATAATTTTTAGACATTATGCAAAATATTCAATCTGCTCCAACACGAATTCTATCAAATTCAACATTTTAGTTAATCTACCATATTTGTTGTAAATCAAGTTATTAATTAAATATTACGTGGCAAATAATATAATGCTGTATTAAATTGAGCAAGTTGATCACAATTGTCTCAGCATACCAGCTTTTTGTGACAATATGTTTAAAATACTATATAATACAAGTGTTGCTCTGAATGTATTAGCTCTTATTTTATTGTTTGTGCTATGAGAGGCAGATGTTGGTAGTATGGCAATAGACATTGAACCTTCTTGTGATTAACCCATATTTCTTTTGCCTTGTTACAGGTAACAGTTTGGCAAAATGATACACGACATGAAAGTACATACAAAGTATAGGTGTGAAATTGAAGTCTTATGGATGAAAAAAAACCTGCACCCACTGACACTTGACAAATCACAGAGAGCATTCAGTGGATGTGGACACAGTTAGGTGGTAAGTAATGTGACTCAGCAGGGGTGACTGCAATGATGTGTTTCACAAGCCATGTTCCAGATGGTATTATGTTCAAAGGCCAATCAATGAAATGAAGAGTGCTTTGAAAATACTCAAGCCAATGTTAGTGGAAAGTTAAAAGGAATTTATATGGTGAAGGAATGGAATTTCGTTTCAAAGCAATTTTCTTAGTTAATGTCACTACTGATAATAATTTCTATGTTTAATATCAATTTCAAGTTGAATTAAATAAGATGAAATTTTATGAATGTATATATTTCTTTCTAGCTGAAAACTGCCTATTGAATGATGTTATTCTCTTTGTATCTGTTGCAGTTTCCATGGAAATAAATAAGAGGCATTCATTTTGGAGCATCCCCTTGTATATTAGCATCTAGTTGAGCTGGCAGCATGGGATTTATTAGTGTCAGTTGTATAGAACTTACTTGAAGTTTAGAGAGCTGAAAACTATGCTGATTTAATAAATAACATGCTGACAGCATATCAAAGAATAGAATGCCGGTGTCTCTTTAAAAGCACTTCTGGAATTCTCACCTTGATTCCCCCTGTCATTCTCCCAATGGATCTGGTTGCTATAAGTAATGATAATAGTGAAAGGTTCCCCCATGACATATCAGAGATGGCATCGAGGCTTAGTTCAGCCAAAACAGAGCTGGTGGTAATTACTCTGATTTCCTACAACTGAAGACGAGCTCAATACGTGCAAGAAAAAACATTTTTCTAGTCATTTTATATTTAGATATTTCCCATCATTATCTAAATTTTTTATTCTATTTTAATATACCGTTTACTAATATTTACCTTGAATATAAATATACCATACAGACAAGGCCGGATTATTACCGTTTGTGGTCCCTTTCAGATAAAGCTACTATCTAACTCATAGGCACCATTGTTAAATATTTTTACTCTTGCTATATTTTAGTGGTATTTATATGGTGTTTTATTGTATGGCAATAGTGTGTTGAGATTAGGGGAGACACCTAACTGATTGCTCTCCCCACAACTACGGGGGGTAATAGGCAGAGAAGGGAAAGAGTAACAAAAATAAAACTACCTCGGAAATGACAGCAACTTTAGGGATAAAATGCTCACAGGACTGACTTTACAAGATACAGTGTTTTGCCAACTGCTGACTGTTGGTTTTCCTGTTGCTTTTATTAGCATGATCCAGATCTTGACCAGTTGCAGAGAGGCCTGTATCTAGACATGCCAAGCTGCTAATGAGAAAAACCTGGATGTAACTGGTGTTGACAAACATGTCCAATTGTGATCCAGGGCCTTTTTGTGTTTGTACAGATGTGTGTTTAGCACATATACTTTGAAGTAAACTTATTGCAAGTTCTTTAAATAAACTAGAATAGCTATGTTTTGTTTGTCAATAAAAATATCCTTTAGGAATACCTTCACTATTTACTATTTATTGCAAACCAAATTAGCAAACATTTCAACACAACCATAATAATAAAAAAAAAAGATTTTTTTATAATCAGCATTATAACAATAAAACAATCAAAATAAATATGAGTTTATGTAATATTACATGATGATTAACTGATATTACAGTTTATGAAACTATTTAGAAGCTATAATATTTAGAAAATTAAAATCACTGCTTTATAAAATCTTTTAAAATTGAAGCATTTTGAACTAAGAAACACTTGAGGGAGGCCTAGGCTGCAGCCTATAGGATAACCTAGTCCTGCATATAGAGTACTAATATACTGGTACTATATTTACTTTGAGCTTTAGCAATATGGAAATGACATGCTAGGACAAGATTCAGAAGCTAAGAAATATGTATTTACTTTTGCAGTAAAATCTTTGGTGCCCAGTGTATTCTGTTAGATTGTACAACAAACTACAAGTAATTTTACAAGCTATTATTTGAAGAATCAACATACCGATATTTCAAATATATCCAGAACTAGAAATGAATATTGTTGTGTTAGATCTACATAGAAGCTAATTGCATTTAAATCAGCAGCAGGAGGCTTGTCACCCCTGCTGGTTAAAAGTGGTTCAATCCTGGAGCTGTATTTAAGAGCTGCCAATTTCTCATAGTATTTTTTTTTTCAATATATTTAAACAAGAAATTGCCGGTGCTATTCCTTTCTTTTGGATTTTGCCTCTGCTCTTACATTTGGGCATAATGGAAGCATGCTGGGCTCATAACCCAGGGGTCTATGGATTGGAACTACACTCTGCTACCAAGCATAAAAGCAGGTACAAAATTCAAAAGAAAGGAATAACAGCAGCAATTTCTTGTTCAAAATGACAAGGCTTCACCAGGCACCTGATACAAAAAGCTAACAAAGGAGAAATTGGCAAAGCTTAAATACAGCTCCAAAACTGAACCAATTTTAACCAGCAAGAGTGCCAAGCCTCCTGCTGCTGATTTAAATGCAGTCAGATTCTATGGAGATCTAACAATTGTCATTCTATTAAATCTGAAGAGTGTAAAAAAACCTAGCATCAGATCAAAATTGAACTTGGAGCTTTTGTTTGAACTGAAATAATAGAAAATTGGATGCCAAGACAAAAAGTGTGTCACTGAATCACACAAGTAAAATTTAGTGAAATGCAGAAAATTCATGAATATTCATGAATCTTAAACGAGAAGAATCAATCCAGATTAAGTTTTTCGGATTATTTTGCCATTTTCTTTTCATTTATAATAACTAAACAAAAAATAAATTGCTAAAGTTTTAATCACAAACAAAAACTTTTATATTTTTTCTATATACAGAAACAACTTTCACAATATAATATTTTGGTTTTCTACAAGCAGAAGCAACTTGTACAATATTTTTTTTTAATCACTGACAATTAAAAATAAATGAAAAGCAAATTCAGTTTGAGGAAAATGCTACATTTTGTGGTTTAAAATATTTTTTAATAAAAATTTTTAAATCCTTTAAGCTAGAAAGCCCAAGAAAGGAATTATATGGTGAGGGAACAGATTTTCATGTAAAATCCATGTTCTCAGTTATTTATGTCACAACTGGCAACAGTAATAATGTCAATGTCAAGTCAAAATAAGATGAAAATTTATGAAATGTACACATTTCTTTAAAATCTAAATATTTCTTACAAGTTTTCAGATGGTGTGCATGTAAAAAAAATGAATTCAAATAATTTTACCAAATATGCAACTCCATTAGTATAATTTACCTCCTTAGAAGATTTTTTTAAGTGCTTATAGGTAACTTATATTCACTTTGTTGGTTGAATTTAATAAAAAAACATTTAGTCAAATTCTTGCTGCCTATATATATTATATATATATATATATATATATATATATATATATTTCTATGACTATAAACATTATTTTTAGTGGATACATGTATTTAAGCTGCTAGTTTTTGTTTTTTTTCTTAAACAGTGAAATTAATAACCACCAACTGAAATTGAGAAATCCTACTAAAGAGAAATTATGTCTCAAACCTGAATTGAATCTTTATCCTCTTTTCCAGCTGGCAAACTGCTTCTATAGACAAAATGAGCCGTAACCAATTTGACCATGGAACATGTGTATTTTATAGTTTACAGCCATATGTTGAAACACCAGTTCTCATTCAATCATCAAAGTTAAGCAACACTGAGCCTGATCAGTAACTAGATGGGTGACTTTTGGGGAATACCAGATGCTGCAAGCTTAGATCAGTAGGTGGTGTAATTAATAACAGCAAAGAATGGGAAACTGTAGCTCAGAGTTCAAATTCCAGTTGTGTTCATTACGTTCACTTATGCACAAATACTCTTGGGAAAGATACGAATCTGTTTCTTCTCGCCCAGCTACAGGTTGTATAGTAGGACAGACTGGGACCTATAGCCTTGGTTGGCAATCAGCCTGGAAGCAGTTGATAAAGAGCAGATGAGATTCTTACAGGTGTCAATGGCTAGAATGCATGTAGATGAAAAACTACCCCAAAAAAGCCTGCAATTGTAGCATCGTCTGACATGTAGCACATATCGTACCAATACAGTACATGGTGCTATGATGGAGAGAATGTGCATAGCACGACACAAGCAACTGACCACTTTAAATAATTCACTTGTGCAGGTTATTCAGTAAAACATACATCCATATATAGACTCTTGTTGATTTTGATATATAAGTGGCCAACATCTAAATCTGCTCAAGTGTTTATGCCCAACATGACATTTGTGTCCTACCAGTGATTTACTGACAACCCCACACGGTGCAACAGTAAAGGCTTTAGGAAAATGTGGGTGGTAATGATGATGCTTCTGCTTCTGTCCTTGCTTACACTTTTCCCAAACATTGAAGATGGCCAGTTTCAAAGTCATTGAAACAACTCTCTCTCCCCGCTTTACAATACTTGGCCACCTACTCAATGCTCATACATAGGAGTGCTCTTCAGTTTGGCATTATGCCTAAGAAATAGCCTACCTACATTTCTTTTTCCAGAATGAAGCTGGCTATACACGAGGACCTTAGATACCCTGTTGCCACTTGTGACATGATGAGCTACCTTATTTGCAATTGCATGAGAAAAATCTCAATGACTTCAATTTTGAAAAGGACAGCATTCTATATTTTGTTTTCAAGATTATATCTCCTGCCCCCACCAAAAAAACGAAAACACTATATATATATATATATATATATATATATATATATATATATATATATATATATATTTCATTAAAAACGACTGACAAGGTGCTTTTATTTAGTTTTTTTATATAATTTCTCGTGCAATCTAATAAAGGTTTTCTTTTCAGAGGATAAATTATACAAAAATTGTCCGAATGTTCTTTTCCGAGCGCTTTCGGCTATACTTTTAGCCATTATCAAGGATTATATTTCAACTGTTAGAATTAGAAATAGTTTGTGTGTGTTTTATAAAGTGATTCATTTTTTTTGTTTCAAAACACGGTCAAGATATTATGTCCATGTTCAAAGTTAATATTATTAAGGGTTGGTTTGTTTAATTTTATAAGTAAGGCTTCCATTATTTTTAGCCTTTTTTTGCAAGTGGATGATGCTATTATATTAGTGTTTTCGACAAGTATATTCCGAATAGTGTCCGGTAGGTCTCCATGAATATTTAAATGAGATCTAATTGAGCTATTGTCAGAAAGGTGTAGGGTTAATCTGCGTGTTAAACGATTTGTAGTGTGGCCTATATAATTATTTACGAAAGTTGATTCTTGAGGAATACAATTCCTTAATGGACATTTGAATTCGTAAATAATATTTGCTCTATTTAATTTTGTTGTAGGAGGTGAATTATTATTTTTAACTATAAGGTTACAAGTTTTAAATTTTTTATAATAAATAATTAATCTAATTTTTTTGCTATTATCAACTGGTGCTATGTATTTTTTTATAATGTTATTCATTCGGCATTCATCCTGTTTGTAGTTATCGTTCATTTGATTTTTATAAAAAATATTAATATTATTGTTTATGTTTCGATTCTCGCCGTTGCTATTAGTTACTTTGGACAAGAAACGCCTAATGTGGAAATCCAACAATTGATTAGGAAATTAGGCGTTTCTTGTCCAAAGTAACTAATAGCAACGGCGAGAATCGAAACATAAACAATAATATTAATATTTTTTATAAAAATCAAATGAACGATAACTACAAACAGGATGAATGCCGAATGAATAACATTATAAAAAAATACATAGCACCAGTTGATAATAGCAAAAAAATTAGATTAATTATTTATTATAAAAAATTTAAAACTTGTAACCTTATAGTTAAAAATAATAATTCACCTCCTACAACAAAATTAAATAGAGCAAATATTATTTACGAATTCAAATGTCCATTAAGGAATTGTATTCCTCAAGAATCAACTTTCGTAAATAATTATATAGGCCACACTACAAATCGTTTAACACGCAGATTAACCCTACACCTTTCTGACAATAGCTCAATTAGATCTCATTTAAATATTCATGGAGACCTACCGGACACTATTCGGAATATACTTGTCGAAAACACTAATATAATAGCATCATCCACTTGCAAAAAAAGGCTAAAAATAATGGAAGCCTTACTTATAAAATTAAACAAACCAACCCTTAATAATATTAACTTTGAACATGGACATAATATCTTGACCGTGTTTTGAAACAAAAAAAATGAATCACTTTATAAAACACACACAAACTATTTCTAATTCTAACAGTTGAAATATAATCCTTGATAATGGCTAAAAGTATAGCCGAAAGCGCTCGGAAAAGAACATTCGGACAATTTTTGTATAATTTATCCTCTGAAAAGAAAACCTTTATTAGATTGCACGAGAAATTATATAAAAAACTAAATAAAAGCACCTTGTCAGTCGTTTTTAATGAAATGTGCTTGAAAGAAGGATTGCTGCCTAAATACACAAAATATATATATATATATATATGGTAAACCTTTGTGTCGATGAGAAGCAGAACAGGCGCCCAGCTCCTTCGCTCTGATGCTTTGTTTTCTCAGGAATGAAAGGGGATGCTGCATCACTTCAGATCGGCTTTGAGTTTGTCCTTGTAATGCAAGAGTGGCCTTCCAACTGACCTGCTTGTTAGAAGCTGGCCAAAGAGAAGATGTTTTGTAAGTCTGCTATCGCTCATACAAGAAAGATGTCATGACCACCTGAGTTGGATTTTCATTAGAATGGCTTCAATACTAGTCATGTTGCATTTAGTCAAATCTTTGCTGTTTCTAAAGCAGTCATGCAGTTTCCTGTTGCAGATCATACATAGGCAATACATGTGGAAGGCATCAAGTTCATTGATGTGTTGTCAGTACAGAGGCCATGATTCTGCACCATAGAATAGTGACAACAGTATTACTGACTTCTACACATCAATTTTCTCCTTTAATGAAACATCACAGGTTTTCCAAAGCCTGTGATAAAGATTACCGAAGGCAGAACTAGTCTTTCCAATCCTGCACTTTATTTGTCCATTTTTGCATCTTTGGATACAATGGAGCTAAGATAGATGAAAGAGGAAACAGTTTTCAAAATTTTTCTCTCAACATAAACAGTGGAATCAATATATAGGGATGGTTATTCCTGGTTAGAATCCCTAAAATGTTGAAAAGGCTCTCTGCTTTATATATATATATATATATATATATATATATATATATATATATATATATTTTACAAAAAATAGCAAATGTTACTCTTATTTGTCTTTTCTACATAGTATTTTTTTCCTTTCAGTATTTGGTTGATTTTGTCAATACGATCAACTAAGAATTTCTAACAGTCCCATATTTATATCATGGGTGAAAAGGAGGGAACCAGTCTGTATATTTAAACTTATCTGATTACATGACTTGGGATTCAACAGTTACAGTTCTCCCCTTCCAGCGTGAAACAATGAATGGCATCTTTCTGTCTCCAAATGAAATCATCAACTACTTTGCAACTCAAATTGGCTGCTTTTTCATAAAATCACTTACCAACATGGCAAAATGGTGGATCAACAAAATCATTTCATTTTCACGAGGCTTGCAGCCAAATGCTTTTCAAAAACACATTACCTTTAGTCTAGTTTGAAAATCCATTTTCTAAAATCTTTCTCATGATAAAAAGATTTCCTTGAAATCAACACAAATTTCACAAGGTCGACAGTTTAAATAACTGGGGATGATTTTACCCTGGAATCAGTCATGTGACAAAATCCACACCTATCTTGGTTAGGCACTGGGATTTACCAATTCTAATCAATCTTACTAGATTCCCCCAAGTTAAATTCAAATCAAATCTCATGAGAATCCCAAATCCAATTTCATTTATCAGACCTAATGAACTTTTTAAATTATTTTTCTTCTTTTTTTGGACTTCATTATAATGGTAGTGAAAAAAAACCCCCAAAAAAGCAATTTTTCTTGATTCTATGATACTAAAACCTGTCCAATGATATTTACCCTCCAACAACTGACCACTGCCAAGCTTCTCCTGGGGATCTATTCACCCTTTACAAGTGACAACATTACCCATCTTGTAACACATAGTTCACTGAAGTATAACTTCAACAAAAGTCTTTGAACAATTTGATAATTCCCTTATTGAGGAATAACTGATCAGAGTATTTCATGAGATTCTGAAAGCTTACTTGATGAAAAACAATATTGAGAAATCCTACTTTTGAGATATAATGAGTCTGTAACTTGTTATATGTTCAATTTATGTAGCTGGTGATGGGCTGGTCCCCCAAAACCATTGAGGGGCTAGTTTTACCGAAAATGATCCTCATCTCCTGTAGATTCAAACATCATCCATGGAGACAAAAATGGCAGCTAGCAAGGTAATAGTGGGACAAGATATATCAGACAATCTCCCTTGGTAAATCACACTGAAAAACAAAGAGCTGAAGAAAAAAAAAATCTCTACTAGGCTCTTTCTTGCAGTTGGTGTGACAAAGAATGTTTCTTCCTTATGGGCCTCACTAACGTAGCCTGCAATCATCATAGAAGATTATTCAAGTTCTTCATTTGTAAAGCTCAGCCATGATGATAAACAAATCCTAAAATTAACTATTTTAGTTTTACATTTACCAGTTTTAAGAATTGACAGTTAAAAACAAATCTTTTGAGCATTATCTCTAATTTATTCAAGACTACAATGTGTTGAGCAATAAATGACTGAGTTTATTTTGGCACACAGAAAACATGACAGCCAAAACCATTGACACAGCAAGCAGCAAAGAGAAACTAGATGAGGAGTGAGTTAACACTCAATCTATTGATTAGTGTGAAAGTTTCTTTGCCATTATAAAACTTGCCAAATTTTGCTATTTACATTAGTGTGTGTGTGGTGTGTATGCCACTTTTCCAGATTGAAGATAATTTCTTTGTCTTAAATTAGATCAATTTCCCATTTACATGTATCTTCATGTTTCATTCTAATTTTTTATCATTATTAAAATGTTTTAGACTGGAGACAGCTGTTGCCTTTGGCCAGTTTATACTAATCATCACTTGTCAATGGAATCATTTTAAGATTCAGTCTTCCTACCATTTTTTTGACTATTGTTATCATTATCTATATTTAATACTAAGTGATACTAATATCAAAAGACTGAATAGTAAACATCACGTACAATCAATTAATATAATTGGTTGGACATTTGCTGCATTCAAATCTTTTAGTTTTTTTGCATAGATCATCATATATTTTATTAGGAGTCTAAAAAAGAATAATAATAAAAAAACATTTACATTGTTTGGGCTGTTGTCCTCATCTTTTGTCATTTTCATGCTTTGGCCATTGTACATTCTGGCCTTTTTCAGGTAATATATGTTGGAATTTTGAACTGAAACTTTATTTACTCCACGGAGAGAGAGAGATTGTTCTTGTCCTGTGTCATAGTCTTTCTGGATATCTCAGTTTTCAGTTAATTCCGTTTAGTCACTCAATTCTCCAAGGTTTTGTTTATTGAACTCACAACTCTTTGGGTCAAGTCGCTTTTTAGATTACTTCAACCAATTTATCCACTGGGCCATGTGTCCTCGGGGATGAGGACAACAATATAAATAGTGTAAGCAGTTACAATACCTCGTCTTAGAAATATAAACAGATAAAAAAAACATTGATTCAATTTCCCTCTCTCTTACACACACACACACACACACACACACAGAGCAAACATTTAGAAAATATGCATTTGTAAACTAAATCTAGTACAGACTACTGTACAGAACCTTGTTAGGAAATGTGTCAGGTCTGCCGAGTAGAAATCCAAAGGAACTTCTCAGAAGTAGACACTAGAAAATACATTTAGAGGCAAATGATAAACAACATTCATGGTCAAATTCATGAAAATTTTCTATTGCACCTCACATACATAGATATATATGATAAAAATATAAGGTATGCTATATTTATATTAGGGTAAAAGTGCTCAATATTAAAGATAGAGCATCTGTAAATATAAAAGTGGACACTGAGGTCAATACTGAACAACAACAGTCTGTTTCAGACTTGAACACAATCTTCAGGTCATGTATTATTGGTACTGGTTTGACTATATATATGCTGATCAATGGTATACTGCGGGTAGCAAGGTCTATAGTATTATCCTACCAGTTAATTAATGAGCACTAACGGTTATATTTAAGATTATTCTAGCTTGATATCCTGCAAAAAAGTTGATAGATATTGACAATACAGATGCCCTAGCTATCACTGCGGACATCATTACCAATGCCATGTTTCTTGTACATCATCTAGAAAACGCTGCCAATAATGTTAAACTCTATATCAATGCCTCTAAGCTTCAACCAGTAAGGCCCACATTACAAACTGTCTCCTCAGGTGAATCAATAAAATATGTTTAATCTTTTACAAGCAAAATAAATTCTGTCTATATTTCTGAGATGAGGTATTATGTACACTATTTACAATATTTGGACTATTGTCTTCATCTTTGTCACCATATTTATTACGACGTTTCGGCCTTTCAGTATCTGTCTATATTTCTGACAGATATTGACAATGCAGATGCCCTAGCTATCACTGCGGACACCATTACCAATGCCATGTTTCTTGTACATCATCTAGAAAATGCTACCAATAATGTTAAACTCTATATCAATGCCTCTAAGGCCCACATTACAAACTGTCTCCTCGGGTGAATCAATAAAATATGTTTAATCTTTTACATGCAAAATAAATTCTACCAAAAAGGATGTGAAAATTTGCATAGCTAAAAGCTGGTCTGCCTTGAATAAAATGGATGCAATCTGGAAATCTAACAACCTCAAGCGGAGATTCTTTCAAGCCACTGTAGAAGCAGTGCCACATTAACTAAAAACCCTAGAGTCTAAGCTTGATGGAACTGACACTCAGATGCTGTGAGCTATACTTAACATCTCTTGGAGACAACATCTGACTAAATCACAGCTCTATGGACTCATCCCTGATAGTTCTACAATCTCATGTGAATACAGAATGCACTTGGCAGGACACTGCTGGTGAGAAAAATAAACATGTGAATGATTTCCTGCTCTAGACACCAAGCCAGAGAGCAAAATGGGGTGGTCACCCAGTAGCCACCTACATTGACCAGCTATGTTATGACACAGAATGCCACCTTAATGACCTTGACACAGGACCGTGATAGACTCAGGAATGTCAGAGTTAGCTTGATTGAATAAATAGAAATAATTGTAGATCTGAATACAGTTATTTGTAGCTATTGTATAGTGTTGGTTAACTTTTTATTCATTATTTCTTATTGATTATTTAATTATTTGCTGTTTATTATCATTATTATATTTACTTGTACTCATATATGCATAAAGAATGAAACAGACTGTTGCCACTCCGTGTTGACCCCAGTATCCACTTACACACACAAAATGGATGCAGAAAAGATCTTAGTCAACCCAAGAAGAGACTTCTCCTCAAATGGTGTTTGATCATTTGGTTAGATTTTGGGAATTAAGTCAGGCCAAAAACCTTTCTGCAAACTACATGCTATTTTTACACATACACACATGCCACCTGATTTAATAACAGTAGTATTATAGAATTTTTACTTTGTAAAAATATTTAGTATGAAAGTACTTTAATTTTTAACTTTCTGTAATGAATCTCTTACACTGTTACTCATAAGTTATAAATTTAATGACATTTGAAGCACCAAATCAAATGCCAGAATATTGATTCCTCTGAAATTCTTGAGAAAAAAAAATGTTAGATAATAGGGTTTTGTTTTTTTTCACTTCATTACAAACTAAATTTAGTCTTACCAGATGTTAAATGTTACAAAAAAAAAAAAAAAATTGTATGTAGTTTGCCTAATTTAGAAAAAAACTGTTTTGTAATTTGGCCAAAATGCTAATAAATTAAATTAATGAATTCCAATAAATCATTTAGAAGTAAAAAAAAAACCCCCAAAAAACAAAAAAAACTCTAAGACTGCATGTTGTGTACATTGGAATAAAAATGGGCCGATGTACACTTCATCTCCTGTAATTAGCCACTTCATGTTTGATTGATCTTTTAAGTACTTATTGAAATCTAAAGGTTTATTTGCTGAATAATGACAACATCTGCACAGTTAGAATGAAATCTGGTTTGCTCTGTGCAAATATAAAAAAAGGTTGCCATTTGTATGAAGTGTCCTGAATTTGGATATCTCAAATTAATGGCCAGATTGCAAATGTGTTGCTTTAAAATTTAATAAGGCTGATTTGATGGATAAAGAGAAATGCTTAATCAATTCAGAGTTTGAAAAAGGTAAAATAATAATAGGAATGATTGCCAGGTAATATTGAGCTGTGTAGTAGTTCATTGTAGATGACTCCAATGCATGTCCAATAAGAGGAAGTTGAGGACTACAATTAGCCAATCTGTTTCCTGTATCAAAAGAAGTTAAAAAAAAACAAAAAAAAAAAACATCTTTTCAAGTTATGAAGTTTTTAGGCATTATGACTGCTAGGAAGTGTTAAAAAGATGTTGGGTCTCAAATCAAGTGTCAAATTATGTAAAACAGATCATTGGATCTATTTTAAAAGCTAAAATTGAATTAAATGAATGACAAAATACATTAAAACTGATTTTTCAACTGTTCTTTTCATCAACAAATGCTGTGTTACCCTAATTGAGTCAGGTAGATGGAACAAAGGCTAGGTGGCTCATAGCCATAACCATTCTCACAGGTTGTGATGCCTATAAGGTGAAGATAGAAAGATGTTCTACAATGGGACTATAGGCGGTGAAGTTTTGGGACCATGGTAAGTTGCAGACTGTGTTAAGATAACAGCTCACACATACAATGATTTTTGAAGGCATATATAGAGCCATGACTTAAGAATAAGCCAAATACTTACAGAGAGATGATTTTTATGCATGATAATTCTCCATTACATTTAGCAATTAAAACTAATTGCTATCAAAATAAAATGTATTCTAAAGAAACTTGTTTGATGAAGGGGCTAGCCTGTTCACTCAACCTCAGCCAAAGTGAAATTTGTGGAGCCTTTTAAAGAAGGTTTACATTGGCAGATGGCAATTTACCAGCAAAGATAAACTTTGGAATGCTATTCTGGATGCTGTACAATTTGTTTCACATCAAGAAATAAAACAACTCATAAAAATCAATGAATAAATGACTTGTAAAACTAGTTTCAGAAGATGGAACACACGTTTCACATTAATTTTATAACATTTTTATCATTATATTTTTTGTTCAAAATATTTGTAAACTGTACATATTCTGTAATTATGATTTTTAATCCCAACATGAATGTTTCTTGGAGTTAAACCTGAGTAATAATAAGAATCTTAGACAATCTGGTAAAATTCATAAAACAGTTGCCACATTGTGTGACAGATAGCTCAATATAATTTATGCATTTTATAAGTAATATCTTCAATATCGTGTCTATATTTCCGAGATGAAGTCTTGTAACTATTTACACTGTTTACATTGTTCAGCTTGTTGTCCTCATCTTTAATGTCACATTCACGACATTTCGACTGTTGTATGCCCCAGTCTTATGCACTGGGCCTTGTGCCCCAAGGACAAATGGACCAGTGGATAAGTGTTGATTGAAGTAATCTAGTGACTTGACACAAAGAGTAGTGAGTTCAATATTCGACCATAGCAGAGGTGAACAAAACTTGGAGAGTTGAGTTACTAAAGTGAGTTACTAACTGAAACTGAGATATCCAGAAAAGGCATGGCACGTGGAACTAGAAAAATCTACTCCAGTGGCTGAAATAAAGAGTTTGGTTCAAAATTCCAATATATATATATATATATATATATATATATATATATATATATATATATAATCTAAAGAAGGCCGGAGCATACAAGTGCCAAAATGTTGTGAATATGACAACAACTAAGATGAGGACAACTGTCTGAACAATGTAAATAGTGTAAATAATATCTTGTACATATATATTGCAAATAACTAATGAAGGGTTTCATAGAGATTTTGTAAAAGTTAGGAAAAATTAGTAATTGCAGTGTAATTGAGACATCCATTTAAAAAAGGATGGTAAATGATTTTATTAATGATTTTTTTTTCTTAAGCAGTTTGTGTTTTTTATGACCAGCAGTGGAGTTTGCAAGGTGGAGTCTTCAGGGTAGCCACCCACTTGACCAAAAACAAATAAAAAAAACTTTTGGGATCAAGTGATACTTGACTGCACATTGGAGATTCCTGTTTGCAGGTTTATATATATATATATATGGTCACAGTTTGGTGGGGACATGACATCCATCAAGAGAGGGTTCTGAAGAAATGCATCATGATATAGAGATGAGAAGAGTTCTAGATTGGGAAAGGAAAAAAAATAAATCTGTGAGACTGACATGGCAGAAGTTGTTCCAAGCATCACCTACCTACCCACTCCATATGCAGACAAAGTGTGGAAAGACAAAATGTCAAACAGATTAAATATTGAATGGACAAAGTGCCTAACAGAAAAAAACTGCTGAACTGACTAAATGAAGAAAGGCCAGAAATGTGCATACAATAGAATAACTTTTACTTAGCATGCAAGTATCCTGCTGGTAAATAATTATTTTTAAATTTTAAACTGATATAAAAGAAACTCCAATAAAAAAAAATAAAAAAATTTCTGCATAATTGAATTCAAATCCTGACGATATGTTTGTTTTTACTTTGTTTAACATCTTGTCCATTTGAAACTTTGTCTTTTCGACATTATATCCATTCGTCATTTAATCAGTTCGACTCTTTTCCCATTCAGCACTTTGTCCAATTTTCATTTTGTCCATCAACACTTTGACGTACTACCTCATCATCCTTCGACCTCCCTGTGGTTGATTGGAACTCCATTAACAATTCCTTTCCACACTGTCCAGTCCTGCATTGCTGTCCTCAGATCCCCAATGTTCAAACCCGAGTCCCAAGCCATGATGTTTGGGAAAGTCAACTTTCGTGAGAAGACACCTCCAGAAGGATATCATAGAAGTAAGGATGAGATGACCTCCTTGTCCACTTGGTGGCAGTGGCTGGTAAACTGCAATCACTTTTATTTGAGCTTAATAGAGCTTGGTCTCAGTTCTCCATAAATTGTCTTAAACATTGCATGGGATCTCCAACTGATGTTCTTGATTTTTCTAAGTAGATTTGTATATATTCCATCCAGTTGTCTTTAAAGATGAACAGATAATGTCCAAGTTTCTCATCCATACAGTAGAAGTGGTTCAATCAGTGTTCAAAAAGTTTGTACTTTTAAAAAAGATGGAGGGTTTGAGCGCCAAATCTTGTGAAGTCTGTTACACACGTCCCATGCAAGAGCTTTGCGGATGTTGAAGTCTTTTTGGGAATCTATTATGTGAGATCCAAGATATGTGAAGTCCTCAACTCTTTTGATAGATGTATTATTGAGTGACTTCAACTGGGATGGTTCAGGGCAGGTTGTAATATATTCAGTCTTACTTACATTGCAACAGAGACCTACCTGGTTCACTGCTTGCTTGAGTGACTGCAGCAAGGATTCTACATCTTTGATACATTGAGAAATTAATGCAAGATCAGCAAATTCAAGGTCAGTCAGGTATTGTGGAGGGTACCGACTACTCTGGCAAGGTTTCAAAAGGAGTCCTTTTTCCTGCTACCTACCCACTCATGCAGTAAAGTAAATCCCTAAAATAAACAGCTGAATACATGGGAAACAGGTTTCATGCTTCTCATTATCTTGTGAATGTACAAATGGATCTTTCACAGTTTTTTGTGCACGCTGATGCCAACGAAAATAGAGATGCAATGTGGAGTCATGGTTAGTGAAAAGCTGAGAGAGGACTTCATCGTACTGCTACATAGTGGCAAATGTTAATTTTAAACAAAAAATTATGCAAACAAAATAATACATTGTGTCCAAGACAAAAAGAATTTACATTCATCTTTATTTCTTCTGCTTGTGAAATTCAAATTATGTGTTTGTATAGGTGCAAACTGAGAAATCTGAAGTTGTGACACTGGGACCTCAGGGAGTTAATTGGAAAAAAAAAATGGAAGAGAAAAAAAGACTACTAACTGGATGATAATTGTTGAAATTTGCAGGAAAGTAGACTGAAAAGCTAAGAAAATTAAAAACAAAATGCATTGGGAAAAAAAAAAAATAATAATTATGTTTCAAAATAATAAAATGAAATAAACAGTTCCAAAGAGAATCAAACTCAAATTTAACTAGATGGAATTCAGTAAGATTGAGCAAAACCAAGACTACCCGTCCTTCCCCACTTCCTGCCGATAAGAAAGAGACAATGTATTATTAAAGATGTTGGTCCTGGAAAAATAGAAAAACAGGTTGTCGATAAAGAAAATGGGTGGTCACTGAAATAACATTTAAATTTTTCTGGACAAAGAGCCAGGGAAACATCTGGTTTGAATCAGCCAACCAGAAGACAAAATATAACTACAAAAATAAAGATTAGTGCCTAAGATTGGGAACAGGTTACTCATTTTAATTTCTGTGACATTCATCAAAAATTTTATGGCCAACATTATTTTGGATTCTTTTGGAGACAAGCTGATAAAGAAAAAATTAATTACTAGCCTTGGAGTGACCATAGGTGACCAGCTGTGTGGCCTGGTTGACAGAGAAACAAACAGAGAAAGACATTTTTTTCTTTTTTTTCTTTATTTATTTTTTATTATTATTACCAAAGATGTTGGGAATATTTTCTTTCCTTTTCTTTCTCACTCATGATGTGAGATTGGCTTTGATTATCTTAGATATAGTCAAATCCCTGGTTTTGGGAAATCACCTAAAACAACCAGCATGAGACAAGCTGATAAGGAAAGATTAATTACTGGAAATCCTCCTTTTGCCTATGCATTCTAAAAGTTTAGATTCATCACAAAGGCAGTTGTATCAGCGTTTGGATGCTGAGAAGGTCGAAGGAAGAGAGAGATTAGCACTACATATATGGAATGATAGTGCAAGGTGAGAAGTGAAGGGAGTTGGAGTTAAGAGGTAACTTGATTCCTTTCACCACTCTCAAAAGAGGGCTGGACCATCCCTAAATTTGAAAAATTACTCAAGTAAATAAATTTAAAAATAGGAGATTTTAGAAAAAGGTTGATGCTAAGAGTGGGAGATAACCAAACCCCAGATCCTGGTCAACCCCACACCTCATATAAGCTGGAGATTTTGGTAACAATGAAGAGTCCCCACATTACTGCTACTGGAATCCACATTGTTCACCGAGACCTCCTGACCAAGACCTTGTGCTGGCCCTGAAGACCAGAACTTAGAAATTTAAATTACTACTAACATAGGCTGTAAACTCCAAAAGGGGACCCCAGTGTCATTCAATTATAATAGTAAGTGGGAAGGGTTGTTACATTTTTAACCAAAGTTAATTCTATATACCAAAGAATTCTTTTTGTGTAGCTCCCAGCCACTAACCTATTCTTCACTTTAATTTACTTCATAAGCGATCTTTGAGATCAAAAACACAAAGTGGCTGAGGTGTGAAGGAGACAAGAACCAGCGAGACAGAGTGGAAATGTGCTCATCATAGCAATGCCAGCGATAAACCAGGAATGCGTTAATGACTGAGAAGTCAGTTAGATGGTAACCACAGCGGTCTGAAGGAACCTGAAGACCAATGTGGTGAGAGAGTGGGTTACAAAGGAAAACATACATTTTTAATGTATGTAGAACATCGAAAAATAATTAAACATGAATGCTCTGGTATAGGCTAATATGTACATATGCATTGATGTTTTTTTTCTTTTTCTTTAAACATTCAAGATATACATATATGGAAAGGACCAGATTCAAGAAATTCCAAGAAAATACATGTTAGCATCCTGCTTAGAGGGAACTCTGTATTAATAAAAGAAATGATAAGAGGAAAACTTTTTTTTTTCTTTGAGGAACTGTATAAGTTTGAGAAACCTGTAATTATATATGCAGAAAAAGTCATCGTTGAGAAAAAATAACATTAAAAGATTCCAATTTAAGTCTGAGAACAATCTAAAATATATTAAAAAAATCTCTCAAAGTTTTTTTGAAAAAAAGAAAAGTATGGAGGACTGTAATGGACGTAATTTTGATATGATTTTAAACGAAAGTGGATTAATGTTACTATTATTTTTTTAAATAGCAATGAGTTAACCATCTTGCTTCATGTTTCTTTTAAAGTTTTTATGGTCTTATATAAATATGATGGTAGTTCAAAAAGTTCTAATCCTCACTTACAAAGAAGAGCAATAGCTGAACATTTTTGTTGTGGGAATGCACTACCACTAGAAAAACTAATTCAGATTTCTGTGCAGGTTATAGATGTGTGACAAATCTAAAATTGGACAAAACAGCGACCCAAGCAGTCATACAATATCTGCAAAAGAAAGGTAGTGACACCCTAAGAAATCCATGAGGACATGGTACAGACACTTTCGATGCAACTGTTAAAAAGTGGACTGTGGAATTCAAGCAGGGCAGGGACAACACAGAACATGACCCTTTGTCAGGTCATCCAAAAACCTCAACCACTGATGAACAAGTTGATGCCATTCACCATATAGTTGTGAATGACAGAGGTCTTACTGTCAAGAAGATAGCTAAGACCATAGGCATTAGTTCTGGTTCATCTATACGGTTTTAACCAAGA
Organism: Acanthosepion esculentum; assembly: GCA_964036315.1. Classification (NCBI taxonomy): domain Eukaryota; kingdom Metazoa; phylum Mollusca; class Cephalopoda; order Sepiida; family Sepiidae; genus Acanthosepion; species Acanthosepion esculentum. The sequence goes on along the minus strand of OZ038507.1, from coordinate 12,723,245 downwards.
TCTTGGGGATGAGCAAGCTGTCTGCAAGATAGGTCCCAAGAACGCTGACACCAGAGCAGAAGCTGAAAAGAGTTGACATTTCCAGGATACTTTTGACTTGCTTCCAGGCTGACCCTGAGAATTTTGACTGCAGATAAGTAACACATGATGAAAACTGGGTACACCACTTCGAACTTGAATCAAAGATTCAAAGCAAACAGTGGAAACACTCTGGTTCTCCACCCCCGAAGAAGTTCAAGCAGGCAGTATTTGTTGGCAAGGTAATGGCTTCCATTTTTTTTTTTGATTCTGAAGGTGTAATCATGATAGGCTACCTGGAAAATGGAAAAACCATTAATGGACAGGTACTAAACCTCAGAATTAAGACAACTGAAGGAATCAATGAAGTCAAAATGCAGAGGGAAGCTGAGGGCAGGTGTGCTCTTGTTCCAGGATAACACGCCCATTCACACTGCTCAGGTTGCAGCCAAATGTAGTTTTGAATTGCTACTCCATCCCCCTTACTTACCAGACTTAACTCCATCTAACTTCTTCCTGTTTCCTAAACTCAAATCCCACCTGTGTGGCCGCCATTTTGAAAACAATGATGAGATCCTATGTGCTGTAGAGGAGTTTTTGGAGGAGCAAGACACCACCTTCTTCCATGATGGAATTGCAATGTTTAAGCATCATTGGACCAAGTACATTGATGTAAAGGGGAACTATATTGAAAAGTAGTGAAAACTTTCTTTCTTCAACTTTTTGAACGACCCTTGTATGTTGGCTTGAGAAACAAATAACTCTTAAGAAAGGAAATATTTTGAAAAAAATCTAGGCTGTATATTTATGTTTGGGCTATTTTCTACTAATACATTTTCAAGAACTTTTCATATTAGCGAGTTATTTTCTCACTTAACAAGGACAGGATTTTTCATATAGAAATAGTTTCAGTCACAATTTCTGCATATAATTAATGCATTAAATAAATTATTATTATACATATGTATGTATAGGTGTATGATGACAAGTATAAATTACTGAGAAAATAAAAAAATAAATCAAAAGATTACGTGATTCTTCAATCACTGTCAAATAAATAAAATTTTACTTACTTTGGAATGTGTAGATTTATGTGTAGAGGTGCTAGGAGCTGTATAAGAAACAAACGGTGATGATGCCCCTGCACATTCTACAGGGGTGGGTGGGACAGCAGTGGCAAAATTGGCCCAATCATCGTTGTTCTTAGTGCTGTCAGATGCTGATTCTCCAACAAAACTGACAGTGGAATGTGTATGAAAATCAGAAGCAGAGTCATCCCATGAAGGTGTGAATTCCTGCTTGGAATTGGCAGGTACTGTAGGAGCTGCAGGTGTTGGTAACTGGGGGGGTGTTGCAAAATCATCCCAGTCATCATCATCATCATCATCTTCATCAACAGTGGCAGACACAGTGCTGCACGGAAATTCACAGAAATCACCAAGTTCATCTCTGCCATCAGGGAGGGTTTTACCTCCAAAACGAGTGAGGTTTTCAGTTTTGGGTACAAAGTCCTCAGAAGGTAGATTTGTTCCAGTAGCAGTGAATCTACCAAAATCTGCAAATTCATCATCATCATCAGATTCCTGGTTCTCTTCGGTCGAGTATTTCAGCTCAACCGTTTTGACATGATCAGAGATAGAGAAACTTTCATCTAGGCTGTCATTACTGCGCAAATCACAGCCATCGGGACCCATGTCTTCATAGTCTGTTGAACTCTCAGCCAGGCTTTCATCCTGGCTTGGAAAATCAGCTTCAATCTTTCTATCATTTGATTGGTTTTCTCGGTTTGAGGAATCCCATTCACTAAAATCTGCATTAAAACCTAATGATGAGCCATGACTGACTTGGGCTGTTGTTTCAGCTAATGTATTTTTCTGCCTGCCCTTATCTGATGAGGAACTCTCCTGTGAGTGATCCCCAAAGTCAGTTTGAGAATGTAAGTTCCCAATAGTCACTGCAAGGGAAACAGATGACTCTTTTGTGGTTGAAGAAATGGACGGGTTTAATGAGAATTGACAATTATTTGACAAATTGAAATCGTTAGAAGCACTACCAAATGACGGAGCAGATGAAAAATCTGCCCAGTCATCAGAATCATCGGCAGTTGTGTTTGGCTGTTGACTGCTAGCCAACATATATGGGTCTGTGGTACCATCAGGGGTAGCAAGGTGGTCAGCCCCAATTTCAGCCGCTATATCTGGTGTATCAGGTCTTGCAGGAGGAGGAAAGTCCGGAGGTGGAGGTGATGATGGTGGAGAAGGGCTTGAGCCGTTGTCTACACTCATTTGGTCCATTCTAGCAGAGAGGCTTGGGCTGATGTGGGCACATGACTCATCCTCCTTGTTAGAAACACAAGAAAAGTCTGGAGGCAGGTCTGTAGCTAATCCTTCTGTACTGCCGTTAATGCTGTTGCTGGTTTTGTCTTTATCACAACCAGTTTTATCACCCAGCTTGACCACACTGACCTCCTCTTCCTCGTCCTCCTCCTCCTCCTCACAGTGGTCCGAAGTCAATTGACCGTTTGCCTTGTGACTAATTTCTCCGTTAAATGTTTCTTCAAGTTCAGAAGAGCTGCTTTTATCACCCGAATCTGGACTTTCATCCGACTTTGGAACAGGTGAGATATCAGTACTACAGTGACCAGAATCGGTCATTGAGTCCCGACCCCGACTGCTGCCAAGGTTGGACAAGTAGCCCAGTGATTTTGTATCACAACTGATTTGTTCAAATTCGATATCATTGTCCTTGGAGAGTAAGCCTTCTTGGGGAGGTTTACCGTTGGTTAGATGTGTCTCCTCTTCAGGAAAGAATTTCAGGGTTTGCAAGACCGGTCGCTCACTTCCAGTAGGTGGGATCTCCTTTACACCGATTCCTCGATCTAGGTTGTATTGATTAAAACCCTTGAAAACGCCAAAGTCGACATTATCTTCAAGACAAAGTCCTCTGTCAGACGAGGGGCTCTTGATGTTGTGGTCAGTAACACTGGCAAAGTTACCAAAATCATCATCATCGTCATCATTCCAGGTATCATCATCAAGGGGTGGCGGGGAGTCTGACACCATGGGAATGATGTGCGACATGGTAGGCTCCCTGCTACTCTACTGTCGTGTCAGTGACCTGAAAGAGATTTTTAAAAAGTAAATGAAAAGAATGACATGGAAAACACAAAAAAATTATTAAAGATTAAAAAATGGAACAAAACATTAGTAGTTAAAAGTAATAAGTAAAAAAAACACATTAAAATATTAGGGAAAGGCAGACAGTTATGTAATTACCAAATCTTTTCATTCATATATATATATATATATATATATATATATATATATATCACACCATCACAACGATCAGTTATAATATGTTTGTACTTCACCCTAGGATGATCTTGGAGATTGAAAGTACTTGAGTAAGTAAACTACAGGGCCTTCCTTGATGAATTTCATCTTAACATCAAGAAACTGATTAGAGAAATAGAAAGGATTATTATAAAAATAGACCTGTCTATATTATTCAATGAAATATGTTTGAATGAAGATATACTACATATACATGTGTGTGTGTGTGTGTGTGTGTGTGTGTGTAATTAGGCAGCAATTGTTCTTTAAAAGGCTGACTGATCTTATTTATTTTTTTACTTTGGTTATTTAAAGCCAAAACATTTTGGATTATAATAGTATTCCGTTTTTGCAAGTAACTAGCATAAATTTTTATGAATGATGATTTTTTTTCCAGATACATGTTCTACTATTTAACCCATAGCTGGAGGAAGGAGATAGATTTCAAGATATTTACACATCAGCAAATTAAAAAAGCAAAAAAAAAAAAAAAACAGAAGAAAAACAGAAAAAAAAAACAAAAAAAAACCCAGCTGTAATTCAAACTCAGCTCTCTGATGGTTCATTCAGAGTTACTATCCATTACACTACCTGCAGACCCACATTCTTTTAAGCAAGTATTACTGAAAGGTATAAACATTCTCTGTTTATTAAGTATAATCATGATCTTGATTTTTGACAAAAACTTAAATGCATTGCATTAAGTCATATATCATCTTTGAAATTGTAATTTTAAGTAGAAAAAATAAGCACAAAGTTTTAAATAAAAATTATATTTTGCACTTAAAGCAAGTTTTAGACTGTTTTTAATATCAATTTTTGTCATTCAAGATTAAGTTAGATTACAACATGATTTATCTCTGCAAAAAAAAGGGGGGAAAAACTTAATATCTAAAAATCTACTAAAAATAAAGTAAATGCTATGGAAATGTTAGATTTGATGAAATTAGTTAATCACTACTTGATTAAAAAAAATGACTTGCTTAAAATAGAGTGAAAATTACCCTAGGCTTCTATGACCTGTCAACTCAGTTGAAAATACAAGTAGGTATTAAGTTAGTAATCATTCAAAAGAGTACAAGTAAGAAATGAGATCCCCTAAGCTATTTAATCTCACTCTAGATTATGCTCTGTACATATATAAGCACAGATGTGAAGAAATCACACTGATGATTTTAAACATTCCATACCACATCCCAAATTAATGTATTAATAGAAAACAGGACTTTGGTTTTCCCTCAGTGGCCAATGGTACCAATGATAAGGGGGGGGGGGAGATATACTAATAACATAGGTATTCATAATTGCTTTAAAAATGATCTTGAACAAAAAGGAAAAAACAAAACAAAAAGGAAAAAACAAAACAAAAATAATACTCTTTGCCTAGTGTTCCAAGAAGTTTGATTGATTGATTTGTTCGTTTAACGGCATATCAACACTTTATGGGTCATTTAATGCTGAAATTTAATTTTCATGGGAGCTTTGAAGTAGATGATACTCAGCTTTTGTGCATATACATGTTTGTGTGGACATAATTATTAGAGGCGGTGATATGTGTTTTATGTTGAAGTTATATTTTGGAATACCGCTTGATTTAAGAAATTGTAAGATATTATATGGATTAATGTCATGAAAATTCTTTCATGTTGGTTGGTCAATTTCATTTCGCAGTTTATCAACCACTATAGGTTATTTAATACTGAAATTTAAATATTTTCAAAGATTTTATGGCTTCAACTAAATATATTTTGAATGCAATTGCATGCCTTCAACTACAGATAAAATGTATTGTTGGTCATTTTGCTATAAAATGTAATTTTCATATGTCTACTATAAAATGTATAGCTGGTCATTTTGCCTTAAAAATGTATTGTTAGACATTTTACTTTAAAAATGTATTTTTATATTTTCATGGTGTTTTGTTTTGGGGCTTCAGTATTTTCACATAGCTGGGGCCCTAACAATGATTAAAAATGGCTTCAAGTCAACGAATCCTATAGGTTTTAAAGAAGACAATCCTTCATCAGATATTATAGACTGGTGCTACAGAATCACAAAGATCTTTATCAAATAACAAAAACCACATCACATGAAGACTTCCAGCAGCAGCAGCAAAAAAAAAAAAAACCTAAATCAAATAGTTCATATAATTAGAAGGAAAAATAATGATATAATCAAAATGTTAACTTTCCACACAGCCCTAAACAAAAGGTTAGGAAGAAAATTCCTATCAACAATAGAAAATGATAACAGAAGACTTGAGGAGCCTATTTCTCAAAAAATCATTTTAAGAGAAAGATTTTATAAATTACAACTGACAGTAATTCAGTCAATAAATGTTGAATGTTTCCTGTATGGAAACAGCTGATCTTACTATTACCACAGATGGGATGAAAGCCAACTTAAATTTATGAGCATCTTATCGGAGATATTAAGTATGGATGATCAAAACTGACAAAATCACAATGGCTAAAGTATATATTGCTAACATTAAAATACTATCATTTGATGGACAGCATGTTGATATTTATATTTAAATCCACTAACAATTGATTCTGTTTTGTAAATACACTGATGCAATCATTGGTTCAATGCTGTTGAGTTTGAATCAAATTTACCAAATGATTGAATATTTTGAAAATTTTGTTAGGATACAAGAAAAAAAACAAACCATTATCAATTGAAAGATCACTGACAAGTTAGCAGTGATAAAAGTAATATAAGATTGTGTGATGCATATCAGCATCTATGAATAAAATTTTCAAAGAAGTCTTAATTAAATAATCTCAAGATGCAGAGTATCAAAAACGGGGTAGGCAATTAAATAGTTGCTAGACATACCTTATAAAATAATGGGATAGGTAATTAAATAATCTCTAGACCAGGGATTCATACTAACTTTTTTGTTTTTTTACTGTTGTGTTATATAACCAGCATCTAAATATGTTTAAAATATGAAAAATATTTTAAATGATCCTGAAATTAAAATTTATATTTTTAAACTTTGTTATAGTTGTTAGTAGCAAAATAAAAACACCATTAAAATGTTTAAGAAATAAATGTTTGTTTTGATCCATTCAATCCTTAAATGTTTTTCTCCATTGGTACTTTATCACTTGGTAACTGCTTCCCTTAGGTCGTATTGTTTAGCATGAGGGGCATGAACAGATATTTGCAAGACACAGGAGGGCATTTCAATTTAGTTTATCATTAGCAGAAAACAAGACATATATGTTGGGTGTTAATGATTCATTTTAGGTTTTTTTTAACTAAAAACTGAGAGAGAAAAAAAATTTTTCTTGCTTTATTTATTAAAGCAAAATTAATTCTTACAATACTAATATTTTTCACATTTTGATATAAATAAGAGAAATATCTACACTTAAGGCCTTCAAACCTTCATTTGTCACTGGATTTCATTCACCAGTTTAAAAAGAAGCACTTAAGTTTTTCTTTTTTTTTGTGAGTATTTGCACTCCATTTATTAAAAGTCTGCTACTATTGGTGAGTAGTGAGAATTTTTTTTAATTATTTGCTTCTAGAATAAATATAACAGAATTTTAATTAAAAATTTTGCATTGTCCCAGCATCATTCCAAAAAACTTAACCAGTCATCCCAAACTATACCAACAATGACAGTAATTTTGAACCCTGACTTAGGTATATATTATCAAATGGAGACTAAGTAATTAAATAATCTCTAGATTTATATTATAAAAATGGACTAGGTAATTAAATAATCCCCAAACCTGTCAAGAAGGGATTAGGCAATTAAATAATTCCCAGACCTGTCAAAAAGGGACTTGGTAATTAGATACTACTTAAACTTATAACATCAACTAGCAGTATAACCAGTCTTTGACTGGGTCTTTCATTACTGGGAATTTTTGTCATTCAATTGGACCAGTTTAAGTTTAAAGTCAGCCCACCTGAAAATCAATATTAGTAACAACATTTGGGTGAAACTGAGGCACATCCTGAAATGGGGGGGGGGCATTTTGAATGGGCGAGGTGGCCTTGAAAAGGGAAGTGTATAATAATAAATAATATTATTGTAATAATTTAAAGTATTTATTTTTATTAAAGTTTTTAAGGAAGATATATATCTAAGAACAGATAGTAAATAGTAAAATGTTGCTGAGAGTTATAATGGACAGGAAGTAGTGGAGAGCCATTGTTGCCAACATTTTGGACTCACAACCAGCACTGAGGAATTATCTATCAAACAAAAAATTCCATCAAAATCAGATGAAAACTGAGGGAATGCATAAACATCCGATTACATACACATTTTGAGGATTATAGATGTACAAGATGAAAACCCAAGTAGCTGCTTAAACTCCAGATGTATAGTATAAAACAAGATTTAGGTAATTAAGTATTCTGTAGATGTTAAGTACCAGAGATGGCCTAATTAAGTAATCTCTATACATATGATATCAAACATGGATAGAGTAAAAACACAACAGATCACTGAAATATTCAAAATCAATTTCAGGAAAATTCCCCTAAAGCTAGATGATTTAGCAAAACATACTTATTTCATTATGCCACAAGTGAAGACAAGAAAAGTGCTTTTTTTTTTTTAAGGGAATTAATGGGAAATGTAAATTACTATTAAAACAATAACCTTACAGGTAAATTAATACTAAACAACAAAAAGGTCAATTAAATGTCTTGCCTGAATTCTACCTGGGAAACTAAAGGAGTTCACACTATTGGTATTTAAGATGTCATTCATTCATCAGACGAGTAATCACTGAAAATATTGGGATTATTTACACATGGATTGGCACTTCTGCCAAGGATCAGTGTAATATCTGTGCATTCTCTGTAAAGGTTTTTTACACACTCACAAAACATGGAAAATTTTTCTTCAAGCTAATAAATTAAATTTAATATTGCTAATAAGCAAAATATTTTGCTGTATTTCATACTGAATTTAAATAGATCATTTTTTTCATTAACAGTAATTATGACAAAATTATCCATACTGACAAATCTTCAACACAACAGAATTCTCTTTATTAAAATATCTTTAAAAAATAAAATATATTTTTCTGAAGTGTTTAGAAAAACTAACTGATTTAATGTTTAATTAATCTGAATTAAAACATTAATTTTAGTTGAAAATATCGCAGATACTTTTTTTAACATGGAGGTGTTTTTTTTATATATATTTTGAATGATGTATCAATAGCCTAATGTTGGAAAATTTAAGTAAGGGGGAGATAATGGAAATAAATTGTATGATGAATACAACAAATGTCATTTTTAAACAATTTTTTTTAACTACTCAGTAATCTTAAAATTTTTAATATTTTAAGCATTCTAATATTTTATTGAACTTTTTGGCTTTATAATCTTATGAAGATACTTGTTGAGGAAATGTTAGAAAATTACCAATTTTAATTTTTGCTATTACTTATTGATCTTATTTTTTGATGATGTCTGTATTTATAAAAACCAACACATTTATACACATAAAATAAATTCAAAAATCTTTTTAAAATACTGGGAGTCATGGAATTGTAGTAAGCTTTTCCATTTAGTAAATACAGATTGAATTTAATAACAATATCACTCACCTGCTACAAATTAATATAGAATGTTTAAAGATTTAAAAGTTTATAAATTATTCTCATTAAAATTTAAAAAAAAAAAAAAAAAAAAAAAAAAAAAGAAACAATTCTTGTCAATATTCATCAAAAAAGTTTTCTTCTTAAAACATTAGTGTCCATATTATATTTTATTACTGAATGAAATTAAAAGCTTTTCTAATTAAATAATGTCTTAGTTTTATTTCATATTTTTTTATTTTATGATTAAGACTTTGTGTAAGTGGGGGTTCTGTTTGACCAAGAACATTTGATGAGGACTTGTCCTTAAAACTAATATAAACATTAAATGTTACAAAAAAGAATTTCTCAAAATTTCAGAAAAATTAAATGAGTGGGGATAACAGATGTTAAAAAAAAAAAAAAATAATAATAATTTTTTTTTTTTTTTTTACAAAGATTTTTTGAGACAAAAAATGTTTCTAAAATAATTTATTTCTAAATGAAATGATTCATTAAAAGCTGACAATTATTTGATTTTTGCAAGAATTCCCAAAACAATGTTTTTCACTGCAAAAAAATTATCAAATTTCTTGTACAAATTTATGGACCTGTGTTGATGCCAGAAAAACAAGATTTTTAACCAAAATTTCTAAGATTTTAAAAAGGATTTTTTTTTAAAGATGAAAAATCCTTTGATTTTCATTTTATTATGTTTTCTCCATTTTTTTTTTTCCCCTCATCTTTTTTTTGCAAATTTTGGGTAGTATATATATATATATATATGTGTGTGTGTGTGTGTGTGTGTGTGTGTGTGTGTGTGTGTGTGTGTGTGTGTGTGTGTGTGTGAAAGATAAAGAACAAATAGGAAATGTTTATCAATCTAACAGATTTCACTTTTATTAAAGCTTCATCAGATAATGAGATATAGAGAAGAAAGAAAGAAATTCTGGTATTTTTACTTTCCTGTTTGATTTTCATCATGTTTTGTGTTCATTCAGTTTTTTAAAATGTTTCCTATTTGTTCTTTATCATTCTGTCAGAATCTGTTCTATATTTGATGCCAACACATTATATATATATATATATATATATATATATATATATATATATATATATATATATATATAAAATTATATATCATCAACTGCCTATTTCTTCACAACAACATAATTGGGAACCTTAAGAGGAAAAATAGAGAGTAAATAAAAAATGTTGATAGAAAGAAGAAAAAAGTGAAAAGAAAGAGAGAAAGAAAAATAAGTTTGAGTTTTTACTTCTTTTGATCATTTCAAGTAGCTGAGGTTGATTTTTATCATTTCCTTGTCACACATGATGCAGACCTTGAGTAGAAAGTAGGTAAATGCAACAGTGTGGATATATGTGCGTATTTCTTAAAGAAATTGAAAATAAATTGTTAAAAATCATATTAAGTTAGTTACTGCAATAACTTGCGTTGAAGAGATATCCAGAAATAATAGCATAGTTTATTTTTTATCATTCACCACACACAAGGTAATAAAGCCACTAAAATGCAAGGAATTACTGAGTGTGAGAGAATAGGAGAAAAAGTAAATGATATAAAGGAAAGAATGGTAATTATTGCATTTAAATTTTTGAAAATCAAAGTTGACTGGAAAGCAAAAGGCTAGAAGAGAGTTCCACAAGCGAGAAGTGCGAAAGAAGAAACTGTTGACATAGAACTTACAGTAAAAGGATAAGACCTTGCTACCAACCTAGTACTGCACTTAAATTCATAAAGTCTAGGTATCAAAGATGAAAGCTCATTAGAAAAATTACCATGAAAATATTTACAGAAAAGGCACATGGAAGCTACATTCCAGTGGTAGAAAAATGACTGAAGCCGAGATGCCAGATCAGGACCAATAAAATTGCAGATTCTTCTTTGTATTTTATTTAGAATCTCTAAATACATAGCACAAGCTCCAAACCATATAATGCTTTCTTTCATATAGTGATGAAAGAATATTACTTGTAAACATGGAGATTCTATAAATTTAAACATGGAAATGACCGTTACACTCTCTAACCAAATATTAATGGCAAATGTTAATATCAACACTAAGTTTTAAGAAAAATCTTGGATAATAAACTATCAACTACACTTAATTCCCGAAAGTACTTATCAGAATTCTGTGGCGGTTGGAGAACAAAGGTTTATTCTAATGATTCTCTTTAGACAAGTATCAGTAATAAAAACTACTTAAAAAAAAAACAAAAAAACTCTTTTCCATAATTGTTGTTACATTTGCATATTTTATACACTAAATGTATCACCTGTTACAACAAATGTAGTCTATTTGTTGCTATTCTATACTTACCCAAAAGAAACCATAAAAAAATAGAAAAGCACTCATGTTGTTCTAATTCCTATCTTTATAATTTGCTAGAAATTAGTTCCTGAACTGATCAATAATTCAATATCTTACAACTTTGATCTACTGTTGTGTTCTACTTTCGTTTTTGTTAAAAATGAAATGCTATATCTACAAGATTTGAAGGTTAAACAATATTCAGTTATATCTCCCGCCAACGGCTTCTGAATTTGAGTAAAAGAAAATACAATACTGAATGAAACAGCATATTAATGTTTAATTTTCTGAAAATAACACAAAGATCAATATGGCATACAGTCTTATTTTCTGTGTGAAATATGGACGGTATAGATTAACAAGTAATAATTTTTTCCTATGTACTAATATATCTATTTTGAAAGGAAGTTTATGGCTCATCCAGTTTGTCATTCTTTTTTTTTTTTTAGTCAGCAATAATGGCTTTTGCTTTCAAACTTAGGTAGAGCATTTTTTCTTAGGTAATTATTTTGGTTGAGAAGATATTTATTTGAGAAATAGATTTGCAATGGAAAACCAGCATCATTCCCAAGAATGCATGGCAATTCACAGATAAAATAAATGAATGTGTTTCTTATTGATTGATTCATTTTCTATGGCTTCTCAACACTTTGCAGGTTATTTAAAGTCAGAAAATATTTTTAGATTGTAGGAATATTTTTTGGAGATAATGATTTAGTGATACAAGTCTTACTAATTAACCCATAGCTGGGGAGGAGAAGAGATGGATTCATATGTTTTCTAAGGGTATTTGCGCATAAGTGAACATAACGAACTTAACCGGAATTGGAACTAACAATTTCAATCCATTATACCACCCACACATCCAAGCTTACAGCAACTGGTATTCCCAGGTGGTCACCCATCAAGGTACTGACCTGGCTCAATATTGCTTAACTTCAGTATGGAAACGTGTTTCAATGCCATTTGGCCATAAACCTAAAGGACCATGTGGAGAGCCATGAACACCGATGTCCTGGAATGATATGACATTTAAAAATGAAAAAAGATATAACAATAGTAATAGCAGTAGGAATAAATCTAGTGCAACTAATAAAGTAGTTGTTACTGTGTACACTTATGGCCAATTAGTATTATACACCCCCCCCACATGTCACATAACAGCTGAATTCTAACAGGCCGATGTAATGTAAACAAAAAAAAAGATGTGAATAAAAAATTGCTAATCTAAAAAGGAGGTAACTTTAAAAATTGAATTCTTAGAATATAAATATAACAATACAATTACGCAGAATTTATCAGACATTATTTCAATACCCTAGATATGTTTTCAAAACTAAAAGGCATGCTTACACCTTTTCTTTACTAATCCATGAATTATAAACAACTGTGAGTTATCTTGCTTTTCTTTTTGCATATACGGCCCATTTTGCAAATGATCACTATTAGGTAAATTTTCTATCTCATAGTCCATTGCATTTAAAGATTAAATTATAAAATTTATTGTGATATTTTGTTTAACAAAAATGGTTAGCAAATGTGTTGCATTTGGTTGTTCTAGTGAATACGTTACTAACAGTAAAAAAGTATCAACATTTTCTTTTCCTCTTGAAAAATCTGACCTTGTAGAAAAATGAATAAAATTCGTTAATCGTTTCGTATTGATTGGCTTCCTATGAAAAATTCAGTTCTCTGTATGAAACATTTTGAAGAGAAATTTATTTTGAAAGGAAAACGAAATCAACTGAATTGGGATTTACATCCAATACCTACAATACATTCAGAAAAAAAATCTATCTCTTTTGCCAAATACAAGAGAATTCAGAAAGCCTCCAAAACAATGACTGGTCCAAACTGATGAATTACATGATTTTATTTCAGCTGATATGAATAAAGGATTTTCCTCAATTGGAAGAAGCAAAGTGTTGTACTAAACAGTTTTGAATTTTAAAAAAAGGAAGATTATATTCTAATTTATAGAATAGTCTTTGACCCTGAAACAAATTCTCTATCTATAAAAGAATGTATTCACATTGACCAAAACCTTCACATCCAGCTCCTGTGCGATGGAACCCTTATACTATTACCACAGGGCTTTATACATGGACATAATGCTAAACTCACAAGATTTAGCATGTTAGAAAATTTTCTAAACTACATACAAAACATGGTGGAAGAACAAACATACTCAATTCTAAAAGAATTACAAAAAAGACATTACCAACCAATAGGTTGTCCTTTATTTTCTGCAGAACTAATACATTATGCCTTACTACTGTGCTATGTCTCAACAAGCCTACAAATTACTTCTGAAGAAATTTCCATTACCATCTTTTTCTTTATTAGAGACAATTCAAAAAAATTAATTAAACATTTTCAATATGAAATGTGTTCTTTGGTCATGGAAGGCAATGATAGTGATGATGCTACAGAGAAGCAGTACTTTGACTTACTTTCTCAAGGGAGTCTTACAGTTCCATTTAATCAAATGGCAGTGCTTGTTTTGCTATACTTGGCAATGCAGATAAAGTTATGGTAAAACATAATGAATCCACTACAGAGTCTGCTGAAAGAATTTTGGAAACTTATTCCCCAAAATGTTTTTAATGATGAACAACACACTGAAAAAGGAATTCACTTTGCAGCAAAAATTGTTGTGAATATATTTTACAACAAATGAAAGTTTCCATCAGATGAAATTAAAAAAAATTTGTAGAATATTTTAAAAAAGGTAAAAGTCAAAAGAAAATTGATTTATAGAGAAACTATTGGTAAGTTTGTTTTTGTTTTGTTTTTTTTACTTGTATTTGTTTTGCTTAATTCTTTAATAACTTTTTTTGTTTACAATTTTATTATTACTTTTCTGTTTAAAAATAGAGAAAACAACCTGTTTTGGACAGTTTTAACATGTTTTAGATAAAACAGACATAAATTGACTATAAACCAAATAGATCTGTTAGAAATTAGCCTGAAATATGACATGTGGGGCCATAAATATTACTGGGCTGTGGTACACTATAAGGCATACAAATATATAATAAGAATCATGGATTTCAGTAATGTGTAGGAAACTGTAGCATAAATCTGAAGAATCTCACAAAAAGAGACCAGTTTTTATTTGATCACCAAAGTAGTGCTAAAACTGATTAGTAATAAGTTAGATAAGAGAAGGTACTTTAAGGAACTTGTTGCTTTGGACTTAATGAGTTAAGCTTAGTAAATAATAAGAATCTTACAAAGAAAAAAAAATATAGACTTGACAAATCCATAAATAAACTAGTGACAAAAATGTTATTGCCCCATGATTGTTCAGTTTTGTTTATGAAATAAATATACAAATGTAATAACTTTTAAGGAGCAGAGATAGAACATGGTCCATCTACACAGTCACTATTTCTGTAATCAATATTATCTATTCTATAAAATACAATATAAATTCATATTTACTGGTTGTACAACTTGATCTCCCTCATGGGAGATAATGAGAAGAGAGGTGTGACAATTTCATGTTCAGAATGAATGCAGCGTGTTGCTGGGTTAATGAGTCAAGCAAACATTTGTAATTAAGTATGTGTTTCTTGAGATACAGACTAGATGATTAATTTCTTGCTGAGCAGTAGAGGAAGTTGTACTTGATCATATTATACCATCAGGGGAAAAAAAATGAGCAAAGAGAATCTGAAGCAGTACCTTACCAGTTTTATATGAAGATTGTTAAATGTACTAATGAAATGGTAGCCTTTTTAAGTAGCTTGTAGTAAACATGCTATGAATTGTTTTTTTGAGTGACACAGGCAGTTCAAGAAAGAGTAATAAGACGTGAACAATGATGAAAGAAGTGTGTAGACAAATGCAAATGTGGACAGAATGTGTGTGACTTGGAAAAGAAGAATTGAATATGAATAAGGAAAAAGTGCGCTAGATCATAACAGAAGATTTGAAAACAAAAAAAATTTTCCTCAGACATTGTGCCTTGAATCATGATTGATGAGCAGAAACAACATTAGTTTCACGTTTCAACTGATCTTTTAAATAATGCAGAGATATTTGACAGGGTCATTACCAGTGATGAAACGTTTTCAATAGGACCAGGAAACAAAATGCCAAAACATGTAATGAAAAAGATTTCATTTTAGCTAAAAAAGACATGTCATCCTCAGAGTTCAAGACCATGCTTGTCTGTTTATTTGATTATAAAGGGGATAGTTTAAATGCTTTAACACGTCTATTTGGAAGTGCCGGAAAGTTTACAAGAATCCGTTTTGAGAATAAAACCAAAACTCTGGCCTGACAAGTGGATTTTCCACCATAATGTTCTTAAACATAATGTATTAGGAATGTGCAAATTCCTAGCTAAGAAATCCACTACACAAATAGGCCATCTACTTAATTCACCAGACTTAGTCCCTTTGGGCTATTTCCCAAATTGAAAAATACCCAGAAAGAACAAAGATTTGCTGACATATAGCGACACATGGATACATCACTGAAAGGTAATCTGGAAAATGAGTTTCAGTAATGGTACCATTGTCTTATGAAATGTAAAACTTCACAAAGAGAGAACTTTAAAAAGGTAACAGCAGCCAATAGTGACCAGGTAAACAAAAGGCCATTCTGGTAATTCAATTGGAGCACCTTGTATTCCAGACAAATGTTTTGTGTTATCATACCTGTAAACTTAGGTTGTTAAAATATTGCTTTTTAGTTCAATATAAGAAACAGCAGGATTACATTTTCCAGATTTACCTTTAAGGGTAAATTTGACAAGCATCCATAGAAACAATACCGATGTACGTATGCAATATTTCACAGGTAGAATATTAATCCATGACAGAGGGCCAGGGTGTGACTCTCTGTCTCAGCAGAGAGCAAAATTATTCTGATCTTAAGCAGAAGAGTCAATCCATATATAAATAGTTCCATAGATTTTGATGGATACTATGCTAGCTATTTACACTATTTACATTATTCGGACTGTTATCCTCATCTTTGTCATATTGACAATGTACATGCCAGCCTTCTTCCGGTGATATACATTGGAAGTTTGAACTAAATTCTTTATTTAGCCCACAGCGGTAGTTTCAGTTATTTCCCTTTAGTAACTCAACTCTCCAAATTTTCACCTCTGCTGTGACCAAGTATTGAACTCACAACTCTTTGGATCAAGTCACTTTTCTTCAACCAATCCTCTTCAATTTTTTATCCACTAGGCCATGTGAAGAAGTCCATAGCGTACAACAGCCGAAATGCTGTGAATATGACAATAAAGATAAGGACAACAGTCTGAATAATGTATATAATGTAAATAGTTAAAACACCTCATCTCAGAAATATAGACAGGTATTATGGTAGTTGATATTTATCTACTAATACATCTCTGAGGTAAAAATAAGGTAAATATTGTCTTTGCAAAAGACTGATTTTTTTTTTAACAAATAAACCAATATGAAATAGACAAAGCAAAAACAGCAAAATATTAAAATCTATCAATGTATTAAAGCAACACACATATATATATATATATATATATATATATATATATATATAAAAAAACATACATATATGCAGAATGTTATCTTTAACACAGATATTTACAAAGAAATTTGTTTTTTTTTTAAATTAATCTATATTAATGTTCATAAATTGAGATTTTTGCATTTCCTTCTCTGAAAAATATTTCTCTGCTGAAAATATTATTTGACTAATATCAGACAGCCGTATGTCTATGCCAGATGCTTGGCCAAGATTTTAAAGAAACCAATCAATAGATGAACAACTTCAAAGTACACTGGAAATGAAGAAAGTAAAGCAGTAACTGTTTTTTTTAACACAATTTGCCTTTTACCAAATAGATGTGATAACTAACAATGTTCTCAGGGAATTTTTATTACAGTTTTAGGTGAATTTCTGTTTTTTATCAAATTTTCATTTCTGGTTATCTTGCTTACATGAAAGTTTTTTAAATTATTGTCTATAATCTTCATCTATAGCTTTACATTGTCTATATTGATTTGTTTTTTTTATGGCTTATCAACCTTTTAAAGTTTATTTAAAGCCAGAATATATTTTTGAATTGAAAGGAGATAATAATGATTTACTGATACAAGTTCTACTAATTAACCCATAGCCAGGAGTAAGACGATAGGGATTCATACCTTTCTCAAGGGTATTTGCACATAAGTGAACATAATGAACCCAACTGGAATTGGAACTCGGCTATCTGATTTCCAATTCCACACCTACACATCCAAGCTTACGATTCCCAAGAGGTCACCCATCTAACTTCTTAACCATGCTTGCCGTTGCTTAACTTCAGTGAGCAAACAAGAACTGGTGTTTCAAAGCAATGTGGCTGTAAGTATAATATGTATCAGTTAGGTTTGTATCTAACCAGACAAGACACAGTTTTGTTGTTTGATTTCAACAGGAGTGATATGCATTTGAATGGAGCTTGTGCTTAAAAGTTGTCCTACTAAAATTTAAAAACAAACCACTTTACTTAACTGAAAGAAAAAAAAAACAGTGTGTCATATAAAGGCAAGTTTATACATGCTATAATAACAAAAGCCAACAGGTCTCATCTATTTCTTACTTACATATCTTTTTATTCTATGTTTAATTAAATATTATAATTATACTTCCAGCTTGAATTTCTGAGAGGAGGAATAATCATTATTATACACGAAATTCTTCAAATTCATGTCTTCATCTTGGTTTTCATAGTTACAACATTTTGGCTATTATATCCTCTGGTTTTCTTTCCTGTCATATACAGTAACATCCTCAAATCTGAAAGTAAACCCTTTATTTAATGCATGGGGTTAGATTTTTTCTTATTCTGCCACTCATGGTAAGGGAGATAACTAAGATAAATTTACTTATACAAATTAACTGAAACCACCATTAGACTATTGTCCTGTAAATCAGGCAGTGGAATTTAAGAGCCTTAAACCTAATGTTTGTTCTTTCCTGATAAAAGACTTCAATATAATATTCAATGCATATAGACTCATGTTCAGTGGAATGAGCAGGAGCATAGATAGCACAAGGACACATTAAAAAGAATTAGCTAAAATCCTTTAACATAGCAGAATGCAAAATCTTCCCCCAGTGCATTAAATAATATAAATCCAACAGGGATGCGAAGAAAGCCAAAAGATACAACAGCCATAATGTAACCATAGCAACCAAAATGAGGATAGCAGTACAAGGAACTCTATCTAAACTAAACTTGAAAACAGTACCTGTTGAGTTACCAGAAATTTGTTTATCTTACTCACCAAACTGGTGTCTACAAAAGAAAAAAACTACATAATAATAAAAAAAAAACAAAAAAAAAAACAAAAATAAAACCAACAAATGTTGTTAATGTTGCGTTCTGTGTCATCTGTTTCTCCACACTACTACATAAAATGGTAACAACAAAAAGGACCATTGCTTTTGCTCATTCATTTTATTAGGAGAGAGTGGTGGCAACTTGGATTCTAAGAGGTAGTGGGAGGCATGAAATCATAGGAATGAATGTCGCACATTGGCTCAGTATCCTTCCATGGCTGGTCTTAACCGGTCGCTAACCTGGGTGTGGGAAGCGTATTGACGTTTCACAATTCTCATGAACCTCTGTTGAATTCATGCTGTTTTGGACTTATATCCAAAACCCAGACAAAGGCAATCCTTACTGTCAGAATACCTCACCTGTGAGACACTCTGGCCAATTGCTGACCATTCTGGCCCTGGTATTTGCATTCTGTAACATTAACATATTTTACTCTCATTTTTTACTAAGTTTTTTTTTCTTATTGTTGCTTTAATGAATTACTTGGATGGTTTTATATTCTATAATTATAAAGTAAACTGCCCAGATTTAGAAATAAAGAAACATTCTTTGATGAAATATGAACTCATATCTTGTATCCTTAGGGGCTTATTTAACAGGGACTACATATTACTGGTACCAAATAGGTAAGATGTTATCCATGTCAGATAGGCTTCCAAGAAAAAACACTAGTTCAAATTTCATCAAAATCCACTTCTGTATGGGAGAATATGATATATAAATTTCTATATATCAGAACAATGTCGGGGAATTGAATGTCAAAATGGGCAAAAATTCTATGTAACATTTTGTCAAAAAAAAGGACTTCATCAGACTAAAGTAATGTTCTTACTGATGAAATTATATAAGTGAACATTGAAGCCAACACTCACAGGTGACAGGCTGTTTCATGCTTGACACAATTGTCAATCCTGACGATTACATGAAGCATGAAACAGCCTGTCACCTCTGAGTGTTGACTTCAATGTTCACTTTTATATTTACATACACTATCTCTGATATTGAGCACTTTATCCCATAAATATAGCATACCTTAAAACTATTTCTTTATACATATATATATATATATATATATATATATATATATATATATATATATATAAGAGAGGGGTAGGTGGGAACTATAACTGTAAATGTCAATTTTAATTATGATCTAAGGGAAAATGAAGGAAAGGGGGAAACCAAATGAGATCAGTTGAACCATGCATTTAGACACATTGAACACCAGAAATTTTAAAATTTAGTGTCACTACACATTCTGTGTTTTTTCACCAGTGCACAATTATAAACAACATTTACATTCCTTACGCTCTCCCTTTTTTCTCGTATATAATTTCATCAATAAGAACATTATTTTAGTCTAATGAAGTCCCTTTTGCATTATAGATATTTTTCTCCAATTTGCCATTCAATTATACAGCCATACATCTGTACACGTGTACTTCATACTGGTTATACATCTGTACACGTGTACTTCATACTGGTTATACATCTGTACACGTGTACCTCATACTGGTTATACATCTGTACACGTGTACCTCATACTGGTTATACATCTGTACACGTGTACTTCATACTGGTTATACAGCCATACATCTGTACACGTGTACTTCATACTGATGTAACATTCTTGAAAATAACAAATACAAGTATGTTAGTCAGAATAATATGGTATAATGAACATTCTTATCTCAAAAATTTTGATCTAAACTTCACAATTTCAACAAGACATAAACTAACCAAAAAGTATTAATGAAAAAGCTTCATTTAATAATGTCAGCAATTTTATCTACTATGCTACACTCTCAGATTAATTTTCATTAATCTTCATCTCTTTGTTGCATGACAAATTTAAAATATTTGATTTTTAAAGTGACTAGCAAGTTCAGTGGGAATTCCATGGTATATTTAAATTATATAAAAAAGTAAAAATTATTTTTAAACAGTAAATAATTAACAAATTTATAGAATCTTCATAAAAAAAAAGAAAAAAAAAAACAACTTATTTTCAAGAACTTTATGAAAAACAATTTCTGTCTTCTAACCAATGACTAGATTATTGTCACTTATGTTCTGTTTATAAAAAAATGAAATAAAAAGAAATAAATAAAAATCTCTCAGAATCATGTAGAAAGTAGATTCATTAAATACAACCCAACATGAAAGTTGCAATTTACTTATTGGCTGCATCAGGTATTGTTTATTGGCACGTCAACCTTGTGGGTCATTTAATGCCGAATTAGGTTGTTTTCAAGTAATTTTTTATCCTTTTTATTTTATTCTGTGACTGCTTTGTAAATAGATGTTTTTTGATGTGAATAGTTTGTATTTGTAAACAAATATTTTGTGGAGTTTTTTTGTGTGTCTTATATCTACAAGAGTTTAAGAAAGTTCAGGAAGCCTAATAACTGAGAAATGGGCACTTTTTTAAATAGTATCTTGAAGTTTGGTATATTATAGTACTTATGGTGTATATCCTTTGCATTCTATCATCGTGTGTTTTATAGTTAATCATTGTCCACAAAATTTACATCAGAGTGTTTTCAGCCTTAAGGTGCTGTGCATGGGTGAGATATGCGAGTCCAATTTGAACCCTGATCAGCACAGTATCTTGCCTTTATTCAAGTAATGGTTCTGCAGTCTTAAGTCCAAATGTCAGTCTGATTTCATGAAGTTTATTACTTTGGTAACTGTCCTATATTGCTTGACATTTTCTTTGTATATATAGTGATTTTATTTTTGAAGTTTGTGTATGGTACTTTAATATTTGTAATTTCTATATTAGTGTCATTTTTTACCAATTTATCTGCTTTTATGTTTCCTTTTATACCTACATGGCTTGGTATTCAAGCTTGGATTATTGTTTTTTGCATTTTTTTTTTTTAGATTGAGGTAGGTTTCTAGCAATTTAGGAATGTATAGGTGGTTTGACTTTTTTTTTCTTGGAGTTCTATTAGGCTTGATAGTGAAACAGTAAAAATTATAAAAATTGCTGCTCAGTTGAGGTCAAAAGGCCATCTTGTAATTCAGTCATGTAAATGATGCATTATCAGGTAGATGCCATCAAAATCTGATCAGTTTACAAATGATTTGTATTCAAAAGGTTTAAATAAAATTAGCTTAGAAAAATGTTATTTTTTTTTTATTTAACCTTGCTTATAGATCATAACTGCCAGTCCAAAGAGAAATATTTGTATTAAGCTCTGATAACTGGGTGACAAATCAATAACTTAGTTATGTTTACATCGTTCAAACATTCAGATGAAGAAAAGAAAGATTTTTCGATTCAGTAATAATCTGTTGAAAAATCCATAATCAAAATATAATCAAAGCAATCCATTTCACAAATACGAATATAACCGAGGCTTTAGAAGGAGGGGAGGAAAAACCCTAAGCAGATCAACGAGAAGGAATAATTTGATGGGAATTCACTAAAGTTACAATGGGAGAGATTATCAAAAGTTAATTATCAATTATCAGGGGAGAAAAAAAATCCAGCACCAATAAATATAGTTTCTTTTCTGCATGGAATTATTTTTTTAACATTGCCTTGACTTTGTCGCAGAAGTCATTTGAAATTGTTGTATAGATATCAGCCTAAATAAGGTCAATTATGGTCTGCTTTTTAAAATCAAACATTTCTCTCCTAATCACTAAACAAAGTTCACCAATCATTTATTTCTGGTGCTAATGATTAAATAGAAGAATAAAAGACTTAGTCAAAGCTCAGGAATACAGGGAAAGTATTGTTTCTTTTTTAAAAGTTATTCAAATGTTGGTTATAATAATTTTCAAAATAATTGGCATGGGAAGTGTAAATCAATTTTGAATTCTGGCCCAATCTGATGTGTTCACTTTAGCACTGATGCCTCTGAGAAAGGCATGTATCCATTTCTATGCATTAGGTAGCAAGGTAGACTAGGCTCTCTAACTTTGGGTGGCAACCAGTCTAAGAGAAAGACTACTCTGAAATCAAAACCTTGAAAACGGCATTGAAAAACTAGTCAAAGATTTTTCCCAAGATAATAGGTGAAAAGTAATGATCATCTATGCCCTGAAGTGATAAGGTGTTGAAAATAACTGAGAGAGAGAGAGAGAAAATCTATTAGAGTGGTATGTATATGTTTAGAGAGATATGTACAATTAGAGAATGATTCTTTTGACCCTAGTTCCATTGTCATTACTCCAGCATTATGGCTATATAATAGCTGGGCTAAAATGTTGATAATAAAAAACAAGGAATCTACTTTGAAAGAATCTATGTTTAATAATAACAATATCTTTTTACACTATTTACATTGTTCGGACGGATAGGCAATGTGATTGGCCCTGATCTGTCTGCAGTCGCTCTCTCACAGATGCGATGTTGCCTCGCTCTGCCTTTTTTACAAGTACTTTCACAGTAATTGCTCCGAGGAGCTGCTTTCGCTTGTCCCTAGGCCTCGTGAATTTAAACGCCCCACGAGGCTGGCATCCCGCTCCCACCCCTACACCGTGGAAACTGTTAGATGCAGACGTCTCTTCTACTCCAATAGCTTCATGTCTCACACATCTCGCCTATGGAACTCCCTTCCCTATTACTGTTTCCCTGACAATTACAATCTCCAACGGTTTAAGTGTAGCGTTAATCGACATCTCCAGTTGCCTTGATCTATCCACTTCCCTTCTCCACATCCTTTCATTTTTCATTCCTATCTGCTCTCGCTCCAAATCTTCTGTAACCCCCTTGCCTTGATCGACCCACTGTCTTTCTCTTTCTCCACATCCTGTCCTTTACCACTCCTATCTGCTCTTCCTCCAACCCTTCTTTAACCCCTTGCATGATAGTGGCTTCCAGCCTTGCTTGGGGTGATACGCTTAAAAAAAAAAAAAAAAAAAAAAAAAAAAAAAAAAGTTGTAAACTTTGTCATATTTGTCCACTGGGCCATGTGGATAAAAGTGTTGGTTAGTGTAATCCAGTGACTTGACCCAAAGAGTTGTGAGTTCAGTACCTGGCCACAGCAGAAGTGAACAAAAAAACTTGGAGAGTTGAGTTACTAAAGGGATATAACTAAAACTGAGATATCCAGAAAAGGCATGGCACTTGGAACTAGAACAATCTACTCCCATGGACTAAGTAAAAAATTTGGTTTGAAATTCCAACATATCACCTGAAGAAAGCCAGAGTGTACAGTGGCCAAAATGTCACGAATATGACAATAAAGTTGAGGATGACAGTCTGAACAACTTAAATAGTGTAAATAGTTACAATTCCTCATCTCAGTAATATAGACAGATAACAATACCTTATGTCATAAATTTGAGAAAAATAAAAATAAAAAATATGCTGTTACATATAATTCTTATAATGTTGTATGCTTCTAAAATTCTTTGTTCAAAGATATCTATAAAGTTTACTACTTCATGGGCTTTCAGTTTCTTAAATGACAACAATAGATAAAAGAATATCAAAGAGGTGGCATAATGGTTACCAGTACAATAAATGTAATTAGCAATGCAAGTTCAAGTTTTGGCTAAGACAGCTTATGTCCACTTCACATTAATGCTTCTTGAAAAGGCAGCAACCCACTTCTCCTTATCCTCTCAATATTGACAAATATTACATTACTGGTATACTACAAAATTTAAAAGTGTGTGTGACTGAGAGTGATCACTTGTGGGGGTGAATCATTCTCTTATAACTACCTATCAAGATTTTGCTACCTTCAAAGTTAACCAGTTGGTTGGGATGGTGCAAATTGTACAGCAGGTACATAAGTTTTATGCATAAATAAAGTATATAACAAATACATAGATATCGACATACAACTACACATTTTCAGGTGTGTGTATAACACACACACACACACACAATCCTTGGATTAATGTCCTCCTTGGAATTATTCCTACCAATTACCAATTGGTATTTTATATATATATATATATATATATATATATATATATATATATATATATATATTATGAAATGGACAAAGTTCGACAATTATTTTAAGACATTTTTATGTTCATACATTCTTTTTATAGATACAAATATTTAAGTAAATGCTCTGTTTATAATAAACAGTATTAAACAACATTTACCGGAGGATGCATATTTTCTATGAAAATTTCTCAGACATTCAGGCCAGTAAATGTTATTAATACTGTTTATTATAAACAGAGCATTTACTTAAATATTTGTATCTATAAAAAGAATGTATAAACATGAAAATGTCTTTTATATATATATATATATATATATATATATATATATATATATATGTGTGTGTGTGTGTGTGTGTGTGATAGAAATTATTAGGAGGATTGGAGATAATCATAATTAAGTAATTCATCGAGTCTAAAAGAAACCTCAACAGAATGCACTACCAAGAATTGAAACCCGGACAGTTACAGTATCAGGCAAATGTCATACCAACTGTACCAACAGGCCTCAGTGATGAAGAGGTAGAAAATTAGACTCGATATATCACCGCTTGATCACATATTCTGTGGTGGAACTCATCCAAGTTTCCCTTACTCATAGGGCTGTGCCCCCACAAGCCACGATTACTATCTCCAAGCCACTCCATCCAGAGCATTAGAAGCCGGTTCAAGCAAGGATATACAAGAGATAGAAATTATTAGGAGGATTTCAGATAATCATAATTAATTCATCAAGTCTAGAAGAAACCTCAAGAGAATGCAGAAAGCACTGGACGGCCGTTTTTGTCCTATACCGAGTCTAATTCGCTACCTCTTTGATGTGCACTGCTGGTGAGTCCCAAATATAGGACAACACATTTGGAAAAAAATCCTAATAATTTAAATCACTGCTTGTAAACACAGTAATGTTAGAATAATTTGTGATTATATATAATAAATATAATAAAATACAAGTCATCGGGTTTGAGCATACTGGCTTTGTTCACATCAGATTATGAGCTCTCACAGAAACTGTGACTAAAGTCCGCCAGGTATAGTTGCAATCTAAACCCCGAGTGGGCTCCGAGAATATTAAACAAACACAAATGTGCCTGAGCAGCAAGCAGGCATATTTGGATATGAGAAGGCAGCCCCTTTAATATAATAAAATAGCAAAATGTGAAACAGTGCAGCATTACAGAGTTATTGTTTAAACTTCAAGGATTAAATGTTTTCATTATTCTAGAGATTTTTCACATGATAATCTTCATCTTTGTTGTTTTTTTTCTTTTTTTGTTTCTCAATAAAGTTTTTTTTTTGCGAATACTTTTCCAAATTTTCCCAGCTGTACAAATCTTTATATGCTCAGCATTTTTTGTTCATCTTTAACACTTTCTTTGGTATGTTCTTGTTTGAAGGGGGGGAAGTGGTGGCGGGAGGGGTAGTAATCGAATTTGTAAAATAGAATCCAAGATCAAACAATATCTGCATTAATAGAAAAAAAATGTTCAAAACAACAAAGATGAACTGAATGAATTCATTCTTCCTGGTACCATTCACAAATACAGTCTTGTGACAAAGTTGATGTTGAAACTATTTAGCCATTAAGTTATGAAATAGTTCTAATGTGACACTATTATTAATCTGGATTTTACAAACAAGTGATATCTACAATTGATAACTTGAAATGGAGTCAAGCTTGTAGGTATTTTAACCTTTACCACTCTGCATTATTAATATCACCTTCCTTTCCACTGCATTCTTTTTCAAGGCCTCTCAATTACAATATCTATATTGTTAATTTCTCTCAAAGTTGTTTTCTGTTGCCATAGCAGGATATGACAACACGTATGAAATTCAAACACTATTGTTCAGGGATCAGAGTCACCTTCAATGGCAGGATAAACTTTTTCTACTGCAAATAAAGTCATATACAGAGTGATAAAGGGTTAATGTGAAAGGTCTGGAATGCCATTCTAAGTAATTCGGATTTTATAAGTGAACCCAAAATTTATCTGGTTTATACAAATAAAATTCCTTAATTTGAACTAAGGTTTGAAAGAAAAGGAGAAAAATAAAAATTAAAGAAAAGAATTTAGAACAGATGAAAAATGAAAGTCAAATTTATGTTTATATAGAGTTCTGAAGTTGCTTGGCGGGTGTCAGGAGAGGATTCTTGATGGACTTGTCTGTTCGATCAGTAACCAGTTATCCTAGATCCCAAACACCATGTGGGACCTTCATTATAAGCCAGTCAATTTTGGCCCTTCTGCAGTTATCTCCAGGAGAAGAGCAGCTGGAAGTTGTGAACAACAGACTAACCACCAATCTCCTTCAACCACCCTTGCGAGATAGACTTACCATTGAAAGGACTCGAGAAAAGATTTTTTTTTTTTCAAATTAAAAGTTCCCATTTACAGAAGAGTAAAGTCAAAGAAAATTGGAGATTAACTTTGGTTGCAGGCTTAACATCATAGTTCCCTGTCAATACAAAGTCAGTTAATGATCCAAGAAATCAGTGAAGGTTGACCATATAAAAACTGACCATTATTATGTTTGGATGCATTTTGATGTGTGTGTGTGTGTGTGTGTGTGTGTGTGCGCACGCACGCACGCACACGCACACGCACACACACACACAGACACACTTATTTTCTGTAGGCAAGAAGCTCAATTTCCTTTTTAACTTTCAAGTCCAGAGCAAACAATATTCTTTGATTGCTTTTTACAACATTAGACAAACTTGAGCGATAAATTATTGCCTTTCTTCCAATTAATAAATGGCGATAAATTGTGTATCATGATAAGCATAAACAAAGGAGAATAAATTAGATGATAACTGAACACTTGAAGTTTGATTAGAAAAGAAAACTTTGGTAGTCACCTTCAGTATTTATGGAAACAAGAAGACTTTCAATTAGAAAACACAACACTGACTATATTCATTTTGTGTTTCTCTTAATTTCCTTTGTTTTAAACTATACAAGTGTTTCATTTATATTGTTTTTATATATGTTATATCTTTATGCAATCAAAATCCCATACCACACACATTTTACACTTAGTGAACCATCTCTCTATAATATAGTGCATTCATTAACCCTCTCTCTTTCAATCTGTCATGGTAGTCGAGGACTACAAGAACAATTAGATCAAACAGGCTGATAAACTAGCAACAGGTCCAAGCAAGATTTAAAAATAGTTTCTCACATACATGCAGAATCACTTGATCAAGTAAGAGACATTGAGTGGGGAAAGAACGAAAAGAATCAGTTGGAACCCAAGTCTTAAGTCTTAAGTAAAAAGAGATGTTTACTTGTTACTGTCAAGGAAAGGAAATTGCACAATGAAGACAAGTTCCAATTCAACTCAATTCAACACACTGTGCTGCATATATCAAATGCATGGGTGAATTATTAAGCATAATAATCACCTAAGATAGGCATGTGTGCCCCACTCAATTGGACACAGACTTATGCAGTGCCGAATCTTCCTACCCGAATGATGAATTCTACATTGCCGAATATGTAAAGAAGAGAGTAAATGACCAACTATTGGAATCAAAACTCATAACAGTAAAGAAAGAATAATATATCAAAAGATATTGCTGCACAGGTGAAACAAACTGAACAGAAAGTAAAAAGAACAAAAGAGAAATATAAAGCAATAGAGAAAAGGAAAAAGAGAAAACCCTATTTTATTTCAGGTGAATGACTAAAACTAAGTGTGCTTTGATTATTCATAAGATATATAACATATACATCTTTCCACACACTACCTTGCATTAATGTTTTCATGTATTGTCTTGTTATAAATTAATCTTATTAAATTATATATTGGTGTTTGTTGTTCGTTACTGTCAGTTGTTTCTCCTCATCCATGTATTTGACCCTGTTAGAGAATCCATACACTATAGAGTGGTAAACCTTGGTCAGATCCTTTGACAACAAAATGTATTTCTTTTTCATCTTTTTTTAAATTTTGTGTTGCAGCAATTTGTCCATAACAAGTGTGTGTGTGTGTGTGTCTATTGCCCAAATAACAAAATGAAATACAATGGAAGAAAACATGCTGTTATGTTTACTGCAATTCTAAGAATAAGAAGTAAAAATGATCACACATTAGCTGAAATCTCAGCTGAAAATATAACAATCTGGAGTGTATACTAAAATTATTAGAAAGGTGAACATAAAATAGATTAAACACAATGATTAATATCAACATGCTATAACATAAGAATGTTTAATGAGGCTTAATTTAACAATAGGAAGGAAATACTAATAGTATGACAATGAAACAAGAATACTAAAAGAATATTAAAAGTGAATACTAATTAAAAGATAACAACGTGCTATTATGACAGATTATTATATGCTATATGACAATATAGAATGAATATTAACAAAATATTAGAAAGAAATGCTAAAATGAACTTACCATCATGACTTTGTCCCCCTGAAAATGATTAGACAAGATACCAATCAAAACACTGAACTCAAATACAAAGAAAGAGCATGACAGACCAAAGGGAAACTATTTCTAACTGATTATGATTTTATTCTCTGTGCAGCAAATCAAAATTATTTCTGTTGCTTAGTCAAGCATATGACAAGAAAATAAGAAAAAAAACAAAAACATGAGGCAGCCATAATCATCTGCAAGTGAACTTTATTTTGGGGGGGTTTTTTTCTATTAATATAATTCTGATTTCACTGTTGAACAGTCAGGTGCATCACTAAATTAAATATTTTTTATTAAAAAGCACATTTTCTTTTTTAAAAATGGATGGTGAACAGACTGGACCAAGTTTAGTCTTCTTCCTCATTCCCCAATGAATGAGTAAAATAGAAGAATTTAAGCTAACAAGATTGATTGCATCCTATTATGCTGATTTACATTCATTTCTAATTAAACTGAAGTGCCAAAAAAATTAGAGACAGTACATTGGATGATTTCACCCCCCTCCCCACACACACACACTTGCAGAAGTGAACTCGGCCAGATGATGTATGTATGTATGTAATGGAATAGGAAAAGAGACAGTGTAGCTGTGGCAGCCATAGAATGTAGACAGGATTTAACATTTCAATGTGCAATGACTACTGAGACTAGAAATATATGGCACACTATTTTCAAGGTGAAAACTACTCTAGATTTTTCTAGGGTATCAGCTTGGTACATGTGAATTCCAAACATCAGTTACTGGCGAAAACAGTGGAGCACACACACACGGGATACAAGGAACTGACTTGTCATTGACTGACAAGGATGAAGGGGAAAGGAATGATGCAACAGATCCCATTCTAATTCACTGTGGGTGACACTAAAGAGTGAGTGCTGGAGTTTATGTTTACACCTATCAAATATGATATACATAGATCTTATTGCAGACTTAACACTACTTTATCATTGTCAAGTTTCCTGGATTTGTTCCAGCCAAATTATGCTACTTCCCATCATGCACAGGTGACACAAAACCGATTCCAGGAACATTCTACTAATTTCTAAGTACTTTATTAGCTCCTATGCTCATTAGATTTAAATCCTATTTCATACCCAATTCCCTAGAGTCATGCTAGATAAACACAGCTTATCTATGAACAGATTGGATAAGTATATCCATACTATAACTCAATCACCCGAGAGACTCTATTTTCACATTGCATAACTGTTATTCAAATGAGAGCCTACACATTATTAGGGAGGCTGTCTCTAATTTGGGGGCACTTCTATTTATATTGCAGGTTAACTGTAGGTCATTACTAGTTACACTAACATTACTAACCATAACAACAACAAAAGTTCACACTGTTTCTTTGAACATGAGCTTTTCCAAGTTTCCAAATTAAACGGTTCCATATAAGTGAATATGCATTTTGTGTTGACGTGAAGCCCTTGAAATGCACTCAAGATGTGCATGGATAGACACTTAAAATAACTTGCCACCTCTGCTTTAGATATTATTTTGCACATTCTACAACTAATTTCTCAGTTACCTACAATAAAATTATTAAAAGATACAGAATCTTTTAATGGCTCTGAAAGGAAATTGGTATTTTCTTTGTTGTTTAGAGCAAATGTCCCAATAGAGATTGACTGGAAGAGATTTGCCAATTATTCTTTGATCAAAAATGAACGGAGAGCAGACAGTTGAAGAATTCTACAATGGAGTCAAAGTTACGAAGATGAGGAAATGTACAAGAGAAAAAGTGCAAGTTGCTATGGTTACAAACAAAGAAAAAAAAGAATTGACAGAAGAGAAATGATAGAAAATATCAGTTTCACTTGGTTTGGTTTTGAATAATTAGATTCACGAGAGAAAAGAATTTACAGAAGACTAGAAAGAAGAAAAATAAAAAAAACAAAACAAGAAAGGAACAGAAATTACAAGAGACACTGAAGTGTTTAATAATTTAATATACAAGAAATTGTCTATGTACACAACAGACCAAAAAGTTCTTGGCCTGACCCACTTTACAAAATTTGACCAAACATCAGAATTGGTTGGGGGAGCTTCCTGATTCAGCTAAGAACTTTTCAGCACCCTTTCAAATGAGAATTAGCTTTTTCCTTAAAATACCAAGACTAATATGTATAAAGCTTTGTGATTTAGAGATAATTTAATATTCTAGGCAATGGAGTTTCATTAATTATGGTTAACTTAGGAAAGAATATTATCATGAACAAAATAAGAGCACAATTATGAAAACAGTTCTTCTCTGTATATACAAGAACATTGATATATTCTTTAATAAGACTTATTTTGATGAGATAGCTACTTTCATTTTACATAAAAGTATATCACACACACACGTGTGTGTGTGTGTGTGTGTGTGTGGACAGCAATCGCTCTTTTATACAAGTTTCATTAAATATGACTGACAACTGACTTAACCACAGTACCCTGTCAGTCATATTTAATGAAACGTGTGTGTGTGTGTATTTTCTTTTTTTTTTTTTTTTTTTCAAGTATGTCTGGTTGAATAATATGGACATTATGTCTATTTATTTGTAATTTAATTCGCACCTGATGATAATCTTGGATATGATTGGAAGTATTTTGGAAAATAAAAGAAATGGAAAAAAAACTACAGTGCCTTCCTTAATGAATTTAATATCAATATTAAGAAGTGATGTGTGGATTGGGGTGGGAGCACCTGTCATCAGCACCACCAAGTTCAAAACTAATGACTTTATTACCACTTAGGCAGAAAGTCACTTTTGCCAAAAGTAAAAAAAAATGAAATGAAGGTTTACTACAAATACAGAAAATTAACAATGAAATATTAAAAGAACATAAGGAAATTTTATTCTTTTAAAAATTGATTCTTTTAATTTGCTTGAAGAAGGTCACAAGACCAAAAACACGTATAGCAAAATTATGAAGAATAAAATATAATATGTACACTAAAACAAATCCACATCATAAGCAAAAACATTTGAGGTTTCTCTCTTTTTAAATTTCATTATATATATATATATATATATATATATATAAGAGAGAGAGAGGACAGGGAATATTTGAAGCCTTTTGGTGAGTTTCTCATGTCAAGTCATTTAATGTCAGATGGAAACTCACAAAAAAGATTAAACAATTATTCCCTGTTCTATTTAATAGAATATTTTTAAATGAAAGACTGCTACCTAAATATATTATATTTTATACGGTGGATACAAGCAGAGTCAGGCAGTGGGTAATGTGTTTCAAAGTGGTTACCACACATTCAGTGCAGCCATGACACATTTGCCAACCCATTGAATGAAGTGTACCCTTGATCAATTCTTCAAAGCAAATCAAAGGATTATGACCAAGAAACTGAGGATGGAGCTGAATGGCAGTTTCAATACAGTGAAAACAATATTGACTCCACTGGGATATTATAAAGTTTTTACCAGGTGGGTCCCATGGATTTTCACACACAGATGACACTATGGAATACGAATCTGTCATGACCAGCTGAACTACTATATAGCTGAAAATGATATTTAGTGTCAGGTTAAACCTATGTCATTTACAAAAATCTTTTTAACAACATTGCAATGTCTTTTCTAATAGAATGATGCAGGAAAATGAACAATTCAGGACTGATCATCTGACAATAAATGATTACATTAAGTTGTTTGGAAAAGATGTCTGATTTTAAAATCAACTTTTATTCTTAAATTACTGTATATGTTGGTGTACAAGACAACCTTTTAACGTTAAAAAATCCCCCACAAAATAGAGGTGGGGCATCTTATACAACTGCCAAAACATTGTGAATATGCCAACAAAGATGAGGACAACAGTTATTATGGATCATGTTGCAAATTTTGGATGTCCTATCACAACTGTCATTGATGAGTATACGTCAGACATGAATACTCATCTTGGTTGGTATGACAACCAAAGTGAGAATAAGAGTCCAAATGAAAAGGCATAGAATAATAGGATCTTAATTTTTATGCTTTCTTCCATCTCTAGGCACAAAAGATGGCAGAGAAAACACAGAGATTGAAAAAGAAAAAAGAAACCCCAAAAAACACAGGATCCAGTCAATTTTATGAGAAAAACAAAAGACGACAAAATCGAAACAAAAGGCATCTGCTTGCAGACATTAAAGAAATTCAGGTAACATTCCTCGGAAATAATGAGATCAATGTCTTTAAATAGAGAATCCTTTCTTCTAACTAGAAAGAAAAACAGCAAAATAAAGTTGTGAAGATCATGACACGTTTTCATTGATTGAAACATTGCTGTTATTTGATTAGTACATAGGGTTAAGTTGACATAGGTAAGTTAAATGTCTCTAGAGAAGAAAAAAAACACACAATGCTAAGAATATTCAGAAGAGGATGAAAACAAGAGGTTCCCAGAAATGATATATTTCTTTTATGATATGTATATAAACATGTCAGTGAAGCATGTGGACATAAGCTCATAAGCTGCTTTTCCCTGCCAATAGTCAAAAATCAACAATATACTTCTTTACCTATTTGTAAATCAAATTAAAACTTCTCATCTCGCTTTGACTTTGTTTTTAACCTGAAACCAAAATGCTACATATTCTGTATATATTCCCCAATAATCTCATCAACAATCGTGGAATCTTCCAAAACAAGCGATAGAAAGAAGAAAAATAGTATCAATAACATTTTCCCAAAAATAAAGAATTTGATTCTGTATTTTAGTGGCAGAATTATCAGTAACTATGGCAGAGTTTTTAAATCATTATAACTTATAGAATTCTACTTCTCACAGCTATCCAAAATTGCATATGAAAGAAAATGTATTCATAATAAATTGCATGATAGAAAATATGATGTTACTCGATTGAATTATATTCAAGAGACAATATCAACTAAGGTCATCACAGATTCATAGTTAGAGTAAAAGTCCATAACAATATATACCAAATCATAACTCTTTCCAGATATCCATCCCCATTATTTGAAGTTGGCCTTTTCATGGATCAAGGCTTAATAAACATCCACGGTAATAATAACTTTATTTTATCAGCTTTATCTTTCCATCCTTTATCAATTACAATATTGACTAATTTCACAAATTAGTATCTTAAATTTGCATGTGTTAAAGAAAAAAAAAAAAAGTTAACTATTGATCAAAATTCTTATTTTAAGTTACCAGTCCTCAGGGGACCTCTGCAATAAGGATATGGAGTCTAGTTAGAGGAGAGCCCTCTAATGGCAGCATCTGCCCATTGCACTAAGAGGCTAGGATGACTATGCTTTAACGCCAGTGAGGTTGGGCAATTTTTACCTTTAACCCACACACACACACATGCAAGACCTCACATGAAATCTGATATTGTATTACAGTTGTGCTCATGAGGAAATATCTCAGAGTTTATAGGAATGGACACGAAGTCAATTTCTGTTGTAGTCTTTTAAACACTAAGCTGAAAGAAAAAAATCTTACTTCCTTTAAAGCAAAGTACAACAGCATTTGATTATTCTCAGACTATTAGTCAATAAAAACTACAATCAAGGCATTGCAGAGAAGAAATGTTGTATAGTGTTGTTTGATGACATGTGATCAGTAGTCAACTTCTTGTCATCTGACTCTTTACACGACACTTTATCCTATAACCAACATAGACAAATAGATCAAATCCTATTTGTCAATCCCACCACAGTTTACCTGAATTATAAAATATTTATAATTAGCTGAAATTATCCCTCAACAGTCGCTAGTTTAAAAGTGCAGACTTTTAAGCTAGATACTGCCAAGAGCTAATTGGGTCTCCAGCCAAAACTAAAGGGACCTCTGGTCCAGTTTAGAAAATAGCAATGATCATTTTGAAGAATTAACTTTGAATTCTTCAATTCACTCCATGGAACTCCAAAGTTACCTCACTTTAACTCTGATTAAGGCTGCAAGTCCAATTCTGACCAAAAAACCAATTTGGTCTGAAACTTCGATCTGGGCAGAAATTTCAATTCAGGCCAAAAATTGAGTTCTTCAAATCACAAATTCTGCAGAACTTTAAAACCTCATGTCGCAAAACCTCTCACTTTAACTCTGATTCCTTGGCATTTTGATGTAATAGAATTGATTTCCTCAATTCAAGGTTTTGGAGATATTTTAAACTGAATTTAAAACAAAGATTTTTTAATTCAAAGTTTTTGTGTTACTTTAAACTCAATATAAATTAAAAACTTTTAAATTAATTTTTTTTTTTTCAATGATTTTAAAATTTGAACTTTTAACTGTTCCCTCCTCATCTGGACACAAATCCCAATGCTGGATGTTCAAACACCAGATGAAGGGCAGATTTTCAATCCTGAGATCATCCAGGTTCCAAAATTTTATAATATTTCTATATAGAGCAAGTGCGGCCAAAGTTAGAGATTTCAGACACACAGAATTTCTCATTTATTTAGATTTGTGCTGTAATTTATCTAAAAGTCATTAAAGAAAATTCAATGATTTAATAAATTAGGATGTAGTTGTCTATATTTCTGAGATGAGATATTGTAATTATTTACATTGTTTGGACTGTTGTCCTCATCTTTGTTGTCATATTCACAATGTTTTGGCTGTTGTATGCTCCAGCCTTCTTCAGGTGATTGGAATTTTTGAACCAAACCCTTTATTACATCCAGAGTAGATTGTTCTAGTTCCATGTGCTATACCTCTTCCAGATATCTCAGTTTCTGTTATTTCCCTTTAATATCTCAACTCCAAGTTTTTTGTTCATCTCTGCTGTGGCCAGTTATTGTACTCACAGGTATTGTCCTTGAGGACACATTGCCTAGTGGTTAAAAGCATTGACTTGACCCAAAGAGTCATGAGTTCAATACTTGCCACAACTGAGGTAAAAAAAAAAAAAAAAACAAAAAAAAAAAAACAAACTTGAAGAGTTGAGTTAAAAGGGAAATAATTGAAACAGATATCTTGAAGAGGCACAGCACATGGAACTAGAACAATATAGCCTGGTGGGTGAAATATAGGGTTTGGTTTGAAATTCCAGTCACCTGAAGAAAGCCAGGGCATACAACAGCCGAAATGTTGTGAATATGGCAACAAAGACGAGGACGACAGTCCAAACAATGTAAATAATGTAAATAGGATGTAGTTATTTACTAAGTTTACTTAGTCTGACACAGTGCCATAATTCTAGGCACTGTGGGAATTTATAACACTAATGAATCAGTTTATGAGATAAACTTTGTAAGTGTTGTTTCATATCAGGTGACAGTAAATTAAAATACATGTGTAATTTCACACACACTTTTACATAAAGTTAAAATTTTATTTTACAGCTGTCAAGTCCCACAAAAATCTTTTTCTGTCTATATCAGTTCTAAAAGCAAAGCATAAAACTGACATTAATATATCTATTTTTAAATGTTCCTCAATAAACAGTCAAAATTTTTATTATCCATTTTGTCAGTCCCACAACTATGATGCCTCTCTCCTCGACTGTGTACAAAACTTGCAATTCTTGTGGATAGCCATTAGACAGGTTAACAAGTAGCTACATTTTCATTCCCGAGATGAGATATTTGTCAAACATATTTCCTAGAATGACATTAACACCTATTATCACAATTATTATTTTATTATTTGACACATTTTACCAAGGAATGCAGCACTGCTGATAACTAAACTATGTATGTCATATAGAAACACTCAGTTGTTCATACAAGATATTCTATAGCAAAATTAAAGAAAGAGCCAGTATAAGTAAAGTTAAAACAAAAATGAATTTTAATTTTCATTGATTTCCTTTGTCTTTGGAATATTTAACAAAATTTAAAAGATAATTTCTGCATATAACATAATCCACTCAAACGTGTCACATTGAAAATATTATAAAAGCATTTCAGGCTAAGGAGAAAATGAAAATAAATTATAGATGTGATAGTAATTCCATCATGAATTCTGTTCAGGAATATTTACAGAGATGAATTGCATATGAAATCATTGGGACTTAAATAAACTGGAAATCATTTAAAAATAATTAAGCAATTGGGTGACATTATTTTCACGATCTTACACCCTTTACAACCACCTGAAATAACCCTTTGAGAAATGAAAGCAATATTATTATGGTAGAGACTACCAGGAATTACCAGCCTTGATGACAATTGTCTCCATTGAAAGAAAAATTCCCCCTCACTTTGTTACTATAAATAAGCGGTCTAGCCATGCCTCGCCATTCAAGCTCAATAAAGCTTCCTTAAATCCTATGCCTCCGAGTTATTACAATTATCTTCCAAAATAGATTAGAATTATTTTAAAATTGATATTAGCTAAAAAATAAAATTTTAAATCCATATTTACCTACCTGAAAAGAGTTAAGGAAAATTTACTGTTTAGGCTAACAACTTCGTCAGCAATTAGTTTATATCCTTATTGCCGAGCTGATTATAACTGACATTAAAGTTTGTTTTTTTTTTGTTGTTTTTTTTGGTGGGAAAAGGCAAAGGGTTAACTATAAAAGACCAAAGAAACTGATCAGCTTACATGACAAGATTCCTGATAATAGCCTGCTTTGGTTTCCAAGTTAATATTGACTGTAAGGCTATCCACATAAGAAGTTATCGGCTTAATATTTTACACTAATCTGGATAAGCCTGGCCAATCCCATTTGAGACTTATATTCACATGATCCAAATGCTCTTCAACCTGAATTCATTCCACTTTCCCTAAAGACACTAACAACACTAAGGAAGAGTCTTAACAGAAGTTTTTTTTATTTACAATACTGAGAGCCAGACAAGACACAGTTCAACACCTCTACACTTCAACATTTGAACTTGAAATTCCTGTGACTATTAGAGTAATTCACATGCCAAACATTAATGTCACTGGTTTTGATCAATTTATCTGAGATTTCTTTTAGCTTATTTTGCTTACATTTAACTAGGTACCTCAGACTTGCTCACTGAAAAACAGCATAGCAGGATGAAAAAAGGCCCTAAACTTAATAAAAACAAAATCTTATTGTCAAAATGTTAAGAGGAAAGACCAAAGTATTTTTTAATTATTTTATTAAATTATTTAATCTTTTCTAGTTCAAAATATGGGTTAAAAATCTTGTCAGCAGTTTATGTTAATTTACGATTAGTGTTTTCCAGTGAAAAACATTGATTTGGAAGTTCTTGCAAAAAATGAAACTTTCAGGACTTATTCACAAATGAATTACATTATATTTGAATTTTTTTTTTTTAAAGAAAATCTTGGTAAAAAAATTTTTTTTAACATATGTACTTTTTTTTTTTTTAACATATTTTAATATATGTTACTTAATATCATGAAATTTAAAAAAATTAAATTGCAATTTCAAAATTTGTTTTATTAGTTAAAAGCAGGACTCCTTAGAGAATGTAAATCATAAATTTCATTTTATTTTTTTGTTCTTTTTTTTTGTTTGTTTTTCAGACTACTACTCATTTCCTGAAAATCTGCTATGAATCTTAAAATAAAAAATGCAATAAAACTATGACATTATTTAATTAGAAAACTTTTAATTACTTTTATAAATAAGATTTATTAGGACAGTATTAAGAAATTTTCAATGAATAATGAATTTTTACAATTGTTTTCATTTTTAAATTTTAATTATAATAATTTATATTATTATAAATTGTTTAAAATTCTGTATTACTTCAATCTGGTTATTGTTATTAAATGAAAACTATTTATGAATTAAAGATTGAAAAGCTCAATAAAAGTTGTTTACCCCTAATATTTAAAAAATATTTTTATTTTTTTCATGTATATAAAATATTATGTAACATGCTCCTGATTGTGAGTATGGTTTTAAGATTGCTGAGTACTTAAAAATTATATAATAATAAAAAAAGAAAAAGAAGGTGCTCACCAGCCATTTTCTTAAATTATCTTTTATCAGATAAAGTCTCCGTAGAACAACAGTAAAGGCATTGACAGATTTTATCATTGCTCGAGAGTGATAAGTGCATAATAACTGTTACTGTTTGTTTTAAAAATCCATTTCTCTGTTATTTTAAACTTAAATAATATTTATTCAAATCAGATTAATTATACTTTAAATCAGCTAATAGTCCTCAAATAAAGTCTCAGAAAAGTATTTTATTTTTGGAAGATTTTTAAAACTAAGAATTAACTTTTGTTTACAAATATGTCAAATGTGTCAGAAATGGCCGATTTTGTGAAATATAACTTTTCACTGCTCTTTGGACCATCATAGCTGAAACTCCTCTCTCACATGCCAAATGTCTTATGGATTGAATTCGATCTTTTCTAATTGATCTCTTTAACATTAAGTTGAAATGATGATCCCTCTTCCTGTTGTGATCTCCTGATCTAGTTTTCCTCTCAATTGTTCCCTCTTTTTAA
The DNA here is from genome assembly GCA_964036315.1 of Acanthosepion esculentum. Classification (NCBI taxonomy): domain Eukaryota; kingdom Metazoa; phylum Mollusca; class Cephalopoda; order Sepiida; family Sepiidae; genus Acanthosepion; species Acanthosepion esculentum. The sequence goes on along the minus strand of OZ038507.1, from coordinate 12,683,937 downwards.
AATTTATTCATCATTCACTTGATGGTTCTGGAATGGACTTTGCTCAGTTGGGAAGACATTGGGCTGACACAAAATGATTTTAACCTGTTCTCTTTCTAGCTGAATAACTCAAAGGGTTTTTCAGTGACACAAATGGTGTCAAGATGGCTAAACATCTTATCTGAAAACCTGGAAAAAAAGAAACTAAATTAGTTTAGTGGGTTTTTTTTTTTTAGATATTAAACATTTTGTAGGATGGATAATTATGGTGTTACACAATTTGGACAATTTTGCTGTTACACCCGATGTGAGTGTGTATGACAAAGTCGGATTTCTGTTGATATATAAAATTATACAAAATTATATCATATATATATAATATATTATATATATATATATAATATATTATATATATAATATATTATATATATAATATATTATATTATATATAATATATATATATAATATATATATATATATATATATATATTATATATATATATTATATATATATATATATTATATATATATATTATATATTATATATATATATATTATATATATATATATATTATATATATATATATTATATATATATATATTATATATATATATATATATATATTATATATATATATATATATATTATATATATATATATATTATATATATATATATATATATTATATATATACATATATTATATATATACATACACACACATTTTAACAACCATTAAGGCAACATCTACACACAGATGGCATAGCAATGGGTTTGTCTCTTGGACTTACTCTAATTACTACATGGCACATGTAGAAAAAGTTTTCAATAATTTCAGCAAGCCCTTTATATATATTCATTATATTCACCATATTTTCAAGCTAGCAAAAAGCCTAAATGAAATAAAAACCTTAAAGAAAGCTTTGAAAATAACTCCATCGTACACTTATGAACTCAATATTAATAATAGAATCCCTTTCCTCAATATTTTTTTTGTTGCTAACAGTTATCATTTTACTACTTCACCTTATAAAATAGTAGAAATCACGTCTCCTTAACTACATATATCAATGTTCTCACAGATACAAAATAGCTGTTAGAAAAACAGGATTTACTAGACCAAAATAATCTCTTCTTTGGACACTTAGTCTTTCTATGAAGGACTGTGATATTAAACAAACGCTTACCAGCAATAACTTCTCTAACCATGTTGTTGACAAACAAATTAGCCTTAACAGTATTTAGAAAAAAAATAACACAAGCAATCACCTGATAAACAAAAATAAAGACATCATTAACTTATTTTATTGCAACCATAATTATAAACAGGATGAAAAAAACAGTAAAAAAAATAATTTGCAGTATGTATATATATATATATATATATATATATATATATATATATATATATATATCTCACTTAAATTCTCCATTATATAAATCATTGAAAAGTGGACAGAAGGCTGCATACTACCTTTCTCAAAGAAAGGAGATCTATGATTGGCAAAAAGTTATAGAGGAATCACACTTACCTCCATTTACAACTCAATGCTTCTCAACACAATACAGCCGAAAGTAGAGAAGCTACTCCAAAAAGAATTTAAATGGTTTTCAAAAAAATAGATCAACCGTTGAACAAATTCCGACTGTTCAGCAGATTATTGAGGGTGTCAGGGCAAAGAATTTACAGGCTGCCTTATTTTTTGTAGATTTCTCAAAAACCTTCAATTTTGTACATAGGTGGAAAATGGAGAAGATCCCAATGGCATATTGCATCTGTCCTGAAACAGTAACTGCCATAATGATGCTATACAAAAATAGCAAATTTTAAGTTAGATCCCCAGATGGAGACACTAGCTTCTTTGACATCAAAGCAGGGGTCCTTCAGAGTGACACCTTTGCGCCTTTTCTCTTTGTTGTCACCCTTGACTACTTATTGAGAACTTCCATCAACAAACATCATCTTTACTTTATCACCATGACCCTCAAGTTCATATCCTGCAAAAAAGTTGACAGATATTGACTATGCAGATGACGTGGCTATCACTGCAGTTTCCATTACCAATGCTACAGTTCTCCTACATCATCTAGAAAATGCTGCTGCTGATGATGTTGGACTATGTCAATGCCTCTAAAACTGAATTCATAGGCTTCAACCAGCAAGGGTCAATACAAACTGTCTCAGGTGAATCAATAAAATCTGTTGAATCTTTTACATACCTAGAAAGCAAAATAAATTCTACTGAAAAGGATGAGAAAATTCTCAAAGCTAAAGCCTGGGCTACCTTGAATAAAATCAATGTAATCTGGAAAATCTGATCTATCAGACAACTTCAAGTCGAGATTCTTTCAAATCACTGCAGAGGCAGTGTCAATGTATGGTGCTACTGCCTGGACATTAACTAAAGTCTAAGCTTTATGGAATCTATACTCAGATGCTGAAAGATATAATTAACATCTCTTGTAGACAATATCCAATGGAATCAGTTCTATGGGTCCATCCCCGATATTTCTATAAGCTTATGTGAATGCAGAATGCATCTTGCAGGACACTACTGGTGAGCATAACAAGAACTTGCAAGTAATCTACTGCTCTGGACACATAACCATGCAGGAAGACAGGTTGGTCATCCAGCAATCACATTGACCAGCTATGTTCTGACACAGAATGCCACCCTAATGACCTTCCAACCTTGATGCAGGACTGTGATAGTTGGCGTGATAGATTCATGAATGTCCGAGCTAGATAATATAATCACTTAACAATTCCAAAAAACACCTTAGATTTATCATCTACTATAAAGAATTCAAAACGTCTAATAATTACCAAAAATATGGAACCTCAAAAATCCCCACTATGTAAAAATAATGTTTATTTCATGTCCTCTGAATATTAATAGTCAGAAAAACATCAATAAACGCTTACATCAGCCACATATGCACCACACGCTCTCAAAGTTTGACTTGTCATCTGTTGAAACTGTGCAATACGTGCACACACTGACTCGCACATCACAAACAACCAAAATACAACTATTAATGTAAGACAAATATTAGTAGACAAATTCCAAAATACTCTAAAGCACCTGCTGCAAGGAAAATACTGCAAGGAAAAACTCAAAATCCTCTAAAATATTTAATATGTGTGAAAAAGAAGATAAAAAACATAATATTAATGCATTCTATTTGGAGCAGTCTCACTCCCTTTAACAGTTATACATGACGTCACCATAGACGGTTTTAAACTTGCAGCTGTTTATAATATACAAGAATGTAGCCAACAAAATCTTGTCTAGTACACAAACAGCACATGGTTCTTGATAATGACTGATATGGTCAAAAGTATTTGTAAATAACAACAAAACAAACATGAACTCTGAACAGCTTATCCAAAATTTCATTCTCGATACACAACATTTGAAAATTGAATATAATAAAAAATGAAACAGACAGACTTTGTTGGTTAAATTTAATCAAATTTGTTTGGATGAATACTTGCTGCCTTATATAGATCTTCAAACATTTTGTTGAAATTGAATGACAAGGTCTGTTTCATTTCTAATTCTATTTTCCCAGTTTGCATGTAAATAATCACACATCCAGATCAAATTCCAGAATGTTTTCCTTCAAATATTTTTATGCATCACTAGTCATAATCGAGAATGTTCTGTTTACAATGGAGAAAAGCTTTGATTTCATTCTCATATTTTTCAGAAACATCATAATTCTAAGTTTAATGTTTGTGCATCAAATACAATGTTCTGTTTACAATAGAGAAAAGCTTTGATTTCATTCTCATATTTTTTAGAAACATCATAATTCTAAGTTTAATGTTTGTGCATCAAATACAATGTTCTGTTTACAATAGAGAAAAGCTTTGATTTCATTCTCATATTTTTTAGAAACATCATAATTCTAAGTTTAATGTTTGTGCATCAAATACAATGTTCTGTTTACAATAGAGAAAAGCTTTGATTTCATTCTCATATTTTTTAGAAACATCATAATTCTAAGTTTAATGTTTGTGCATCAAATACAATGTTCTGTTTACAATGGAGAAAAGCTTTGATTTCATTCTCATATTTTTTAGAAACATCATAATTCTAAGTTTAATGTTTGTGCATCAAATACAATGTTCTGTTTACAATGGAGAAAAGCTTTGATTTCATTCTCATATTTTTTAGAAACATCATAATTCTAAGTTTAATGTTTGTGCATCAAATACAATGTTCTGTTTACAATGGAGAAAAGCTTTGATTTCATTCTCATATTTTTCAGAAACATCATAATTCTAAGTTTAATGTTTGTGCATCAAATACAATGTTCTGTTTACAATGGAGAAAAGCTTTGATTTCATTCTCATATTTTTCAGAAACATCATAATTCTAAGTTTAATGTTTGTGCATCAAATACAATGTTCTGTTTACAATGGAGAAAAGCTTTGATTTCATTCTCATATTTTTCAGAAACATCATAATTCTAAGTTTAATGTTTGTGCATCAAATGCAAGGACTATCTTGTGCGGAAGATGGTAAACACTTTCTTCAAAACTAGACATTTCGGGGATTTGCACCAGCTCTGTTCTGGCTGGGCATCCATGTGTTCCGTCTTTCTGCAGAGACAGCTCACTAAATGTTGTCTCTTTGACCAACAGGGAGCAAGTACCGTTATCAGTAGTGACTGGCTGTTCTGTCTGCATTTCATTTCTGCTACAAATTGATATTTAATTTTTAAATTTAACTTGAGAAATAGTTTCCTTTATTTTAAATATCTTCTATTAAATATTAAAATTTAAATCAGAAAAATATCATATCTAATTTTTCATATTGGAATTTTTAAGATGTGTAACTATTATTATATACGTTTCCATTTAGACTAGCATTCATATCTTGATTAACATACACACAAAACTCCATAGCCCTCCCCAGGCATCTAACCTAACTTGCAACCTTGAACCAAACCCTTCCTCAGTCCATGGGGGCTCATTGTTCCTATTCCATTTTCTATGCTTAGAGGATATCTTGTATCTGTGATTACTCATCCATCAATCTTATTCACTTTTATGTCACTTGTCCATTTCATTTATTGAACCAGAGTACATAACCTTTCTGCAATACCAGATCAAGAGATTGAACTCACAACTGCCAGGTAAACAGATAATTCACTCGGCAATGTATCACTTAGAATGAGTACAATTCACCCATATACTTTATTATAAATGTAAATAAGCCTGTGTTTAAGAAATTACAAATGAATTAATTTCTCCCCAAATAGATATTAATTTTTGCATGATTTCAAAGATAATTCCTGGAAGAAATAAATCCTGTATAGATTTCTTTATAAATTAATAAAGAGCACAGATATTTTCTAGTGGATTCTAAGGATGGCAACAAATCTAAAGGCAAATATTGCATTGCTTTGCAGCTTTTCAATTTTATTTATTATAGTTTCAGTTAAAAATTAGAAAAATGATTGATTCATTCATTCATTTTCTATGATTTATCAACCCTTTACAGGTTAGTTGAAGCCAGAAAATATTTTTAGATTATAAGAATTTTTTTTTACTGATACAAGTCCTACTAATTAACCCATAGTTGGGGTGAGGAGAAGTGGATTCATATCTTTCCCAATGGTATTTTGTGTAAGTGAATATAACAAACTTAACTGGAATTGAAACTCAGCTCTCTGATTAACAATTCATTATCTATGACACTACCCGTACATCCAGGCTTAAGACAGCTGGTATTCCCACAATATTAATACATCTTTTTGCCCATTCAATGTCTTACAGCCTCTTATAAGATATCTCAAGTAGTTTTTCTTCAATCTTTTTTTTATGCCATGTCCCTTCAGGACTTTGCAATCCTGACTCTCCAGATCCCAATATTTTTATTATTTGTAAATTACATGAATTTTTGGAAAAATTAGTTTGGCATTGCTTTTTCCATGAAATTAATTTTTCTTCTCTTATACTGGCCAGATATCCCAAGGCCAGAGATCCTAGTCTAACCTGTCATCTAACCCATAACTGAGTTAAGAGATGGATTCAATATTTTTCAAGGGCATTAGTGTGTAAATGAATGAAAGATTCGGATTTTTAACACTGTTTGCCAATATCAATTACAAAAGTTGTACATCCCTTCTTCATATATACATTGTAAAATGTTCATCTTCCTTTGTATAGTGTTATCATAAAAATACAAACTAGTGTTATAAAATAAAACTATGTTGAAATGACATTTAAAACAGCCTACAAAAGGGGGTAAGAAATGACTAAAATCAGTAAGGTTTTCATAAAACAAGTTTCCGACTCTTATTTCAAAAGAAATAGATCAAACTTGGGAGAAAATTTTCATTTATTCCACTAAGGGAAGGATGCCACATTTATTACCAGCATCTTTAAGCAGAACCTTTTTGAAAATCATTGTAAATTAAATAACTTTGGATTCTTAACACAAATGAAAGCTCTAATATTTCCTGACATGATCAAAGGATCCTGCTTATTCAATATTGGAATCAAGCTTCATTGGGATCAAACTGCTGCCAATAGCATGCAGGCAAGCAGGCCTTTCTTGTAATATTCATAGGGAATGTGGAATGAATGGATTTTACAGTTATTTAAAGCTGATGAAAAAAAATTATGATCAAGTGTAAATTCAAACTGAAAATGTAAACAGAGACATTTAAATACTCATAAAAAAAAAAGAGCTAATTTTTAAATGTCAATTTTGAATTCAAAATCTGTGGATGGTCATTTGGAGACTTTGTGGCATTTAGCTCTTTCAAAAAGTGTAGCTGGTTCTGCAAAATCCTTCACCACTATAATCAAATGATATGTGCAAGTAGTCTGGCTGTTGGTTCTAAGAACTGAGCTGCTTGACCCTCATAAGCTGAAAATGACAGGAGAGTCGTGTGTGTGTGTGTGTGTATGTATGTATATTTATATATATATACTCTATATATACGCTCGGATAAAAAGAACATTTGGACAGTTTTTATATAATTTATCCTCTGAAAAGAAAAACTTTATTAGATCGCACGAGAAATTATATAAAAAACTAAATAAAAGCACCTTGTCAGTCGTTTTTAATGAATTGTGCATGAAAGAAGGATTGCTGCCTAAATACACAAATATATATATATATATATATATATATATATATATATATCAGGTACGAAAAATTTGGTAATCCGTATATGTAGTCCCAAGGAGGATGAAATCCTGAGAGCTCAATGTAAATTCAGAGCTAATAATTTAAAGAAAAACAGACCACTTTAAGGCTCCAAGTAATAATTTATTTCACCATAGCCCTTTTAAAGGACGCTGGATCATCAGACTACACTTCCAAAAGGTGAAAAGAAGAATGAAATGAACATTTACACTTTTGACTGGTAGTATTAAGTTTATGTAATTTAATAGAGAGGGCAGTGAGGAGTGGTATGATAGACATGATAGAGTTTACAGAGGGTTTATTTTAATATTTCTATCTATCATACTTAGTATTAGGGGAGGAGGGACCAGACATTGACCTATTTAATCGGTTAACTTAACAGAAGTGATATATTGAAAGGGAAGGGGGAGAAGAGAGAATATATATATATATATATATATATATATTACACAATCTCTTGTATACAATGTATACATTCATATAAAAGTACATGTCTATATAAATATATATACACATGCAAATCAATGTCAGTAGCCTAATAATGAAAAAGACATTTATCTTTGCACAACAAAAATTTATTTTCCAACTTAATCTCCTTTGTTATCAATACATTTAGCCTAACTCTTCTCCAATAAATCACAAACATTATATAGCAACAATTTGGAATCAAAATTTCATTAATAACTCTGAAAATGAGCTATTAATCCTCCCTCATTATATATATAATGTATAAAAATATAGTTTTACGGTTTGCTATATTTATGCGTAAAAGTGCTCAATATCAGGGATAGAGTGTGTGCAAATATAATAGTAGATATGTCAACACCGAGTGCAAACAATCTGTGTCATACTTGAAAAGTTCAGGCCATATATATATATATATATATATATATATATATATAATGTGATTAAAATATAGATTTAAGGTATGCTATATTTATGGGTTAAAGTGTTCAATATCAGGATAGACCATATTTAAATATAAAAGCGCACATTGAAGTCAACACCCAGCAGTGACAGTCTGTTTCATGCTTAAATACAATTGTCAGTCTATGTGCATTGTATTTTTGCTAGATTATTTATATCTACTAGTGTTATATACCATACCTATGCACACTAATGGGTATATCTAAATCCTCATAAATACATTAGACACTATTGTAAGTGGGGGTAATAAGCTGTCTAAGTAGTCCACCACTAGCAGTGGTTTACCTACTTCATGCCACTGGCGAGTATTGTATTTTGTTGATGTTATAAAGATTACCATTCTCATTTCCAATCTGTTTTGGTTATTCCTCATTCAGTAACCTTTACTAGGTTAAAACAACTAGTCAGTGATGTATTATGATTGGGCCCATTGTATTATTTTAACGGCTATTTGGGTAGGTGGCAACAATTATTTCAAATTATTTTAGGGGCTATTGAGGGGAAATGATTGTGGATATCGGTGAAATGTTGTAGCTATTTCATAATGTTCACTTTTTTATTATTTATCGATTATTTTGTTGTTGGGTATTATTATTACATTTATATGTTAAAAAGCCAAGACATCAACAAAAATTAAACTATCATTCCTAAAAGGTTATAGTGAGCATTTGGTGGAAGAGAAGCAGTCTCATAAATTATAATTCCTTTTAAAGTGGCCAAGCAATTAATGCAATATGTAAAGCAACTTGGAATAGTTCATTAAAAACTCAAAGAATGCTCACTTTAATGAACAGGAATAGTGTCAATTTGTTACCTGTTCTCATATTGGAAATGTGACTATTAAAATTGAGTCAGGTGAAGAAGGTGAGTTTATTGCACAAAAACCTTCCACCAATGGATTACCATTTTTGAAAGCATCCAGACTCCTTTATAGGCAAGAGAGTATCTCTAATCAAGTTGAAACAGCATCTAATAAATTCACGGATTCTTAAGGAAAGAAAATGGTAACTTGCTGCCAGTGTAGAACAAATGAATAGAGACCGAGGAAGAATATTTTGATTAAATAATTTTTTTTCAAATTCATTTTATTTAAATAAATCAAGAATTTAATGTTGTACATGTGAGTTTTTAAAAAAAGTGTATGCTTTCAATTAATTTCACCATCCAGTAGCAAAAGCAGCAAGTCAATAATTTATGAAGTAGTTTGTTTTTTATGAAGCCTACCTAATCTGTCCAATGTGTTGGTAGCTACTTGCATTTTTACTACAATGAAAATTTAAATGTCACATTATCACCAACTGTTAGGTCAATGATATCCATAGCTATAGATACCCTAAACAGTAGTTTGCAATTTCTGAAAATGCTAAAGGTTTTCACCTTTCTTAGATTTGGTTTCCTTCTCATAGTTAGGTTATTCTTGTCCATTGCTTAGCTCCCTTTTCATCTGTTAGGAATTATAATTGTAGTATGCGATTCATTTGATCTGGGTCAAATTTAATGTCCATCAGGAACCTTTGATCTAATAAGAGTTGATCTGTGGTGGCCCCAATATATACTGGTCTTACCCTAAGAGATAATATACTTGGTATTACTACAGAAAGTTAAGACTAGGAGTTGAGGGTTGACCGAGAAGATGAGCTCAAAGCCACCAAGTGCAGAATTGGGCCTCAAAAGATATCTGTGGATACTCCAACATAAACAAGGAAGTGAACCCAATTGAGCTTTGGACGGACACACACACACACACACACATGACAACTGAATGACAGTAAAGGGGAGAAACAGAATTCTTCATAGCTTCACAAGAAGATGATCAAATGTTCAGAGAAAGCCCCCAAAACCATATACCTTCAATTTGGCTGATGTTATTTTGATGAAGTTCACAAATGAATAAGCAATTTTTTTATGTATGAAAATTTTAGCCTTGTATTTTTATCAGACATTACTAACATAATTAACCTTACCTCATCGACCACAGTGGGGATCATAGAGTTTACAACCCTACAATCACAGTTAATTGTGAACTCCTCAATCCTTTCCATGGCTGTATATGTGCTTCACCAGGACTACATACAGGTTTGAATTCAGTAATCATTCTCCTAGCCCAGTCGCTAACCCTGGCTAGAGAGCAGAGTTTGCCTTGCTATTTGACCCATAGCTAGAAGGAGAAGAGGTGGATTCATATATTTTCCCCCAAAGGTATTTATGCAAAAGTGAAAGTAATGAACTTGACCAAAATTCAGACTTAGCTCATGGATTTCTTGTTCCAGGCTGTTAGGCACATTGACACCAAACACCACCCAAATGATCTGAACTATAAAATTCAAGGTGTTTCATTCAATATCATAGTGTTTTATACTATACGAAAAACACTGGTTAATCATTATTTAGTGTTAGAATTTGTTTACAGAAATAATGTACAAAATTTGTACATTTCCAGGAGTGGATATTTTTATTTTTATTCATATTTTTAAATCAAGAGGTAACATTTTTGGCTACAGAGCTAAGTACTGTCGATATTTGTTTAAAACTTTCAGTACACTGGCCTTTTATCTAAAGTCAAAGATACTATTGCAAAATTAGTTGATACTAAATTAATCAGAGGCACAAAAAAATAAATTTAGTGTCTATCTAATGTACCTAATTATGTTGATTTCAATCTCAACTAGGAATGACTGCAAAACACTTTCACCTCCCCTTTTATAGGCAGAAGCACACAAATGCAGGCTCAGATTTTTTTTTGCCATATTACTATTAATTTGCCTTGAATATATTGTTTGCTTGCTTTGTATTATTTTTTGCCCTGTACTTTTTCTTGTTATTGCAAACTTTGTCAATTCTGTTTGTTGAACAGTTCAGTTACTTATTTTGCAATTGACCATGGCTACCTATTCCACAAACCATGTGCAAATTTAAGCCACTGTAGAGTAATGGATAGCGGCTTGATTTAAGGAATTGGTGAGCCAAGTTCAAATTCCAGTAGAGTTCATTACATTGACTTACATGCTAATACCCTTGGGGAAAGGTATGAATACCCTTGGGGAAAGGTATGAATACCCTTGGGGAAAGGTATGAATACTCTTGGGGAAAGGTATGAATCTATCCCTTCTTCCCACCATCACTAGCAGAACAGACTGAGTTCTATAGCCATTGTTAGTGAATAGTCTAGAAGAAGGAAAACTCTGAATTCAAAACAGCCTGGAAAGAGTTGCCTAAGACACACCAATGCTACGGCAGCACATGTGGTTCTCTCTACAAGCCTAATGGGTTATGGGATTCAGGGTTGTGAGAGTGATAAATATGGCTAAAGCTGCTCTATTTAGTCAACGGTTTCATACAAAGAAAGAGTGTTCTGAGTTACGAGCTATAAAAATAGCAGCATTACCAAAAGTATAAAATGGATATCAAACTTTAGGGTTCATGCCTGTCAGCTCAAATAGAACAACAGACTGCTGCTTCAAGTGTTTAAAATAAATAAATAAATAAAATCCTCTCTTGCTAATCTTTGCTGAAATACAACCACTGACAATGAGATGCTGATCAAGGTGTATCAATAATTGGGTCACTTAAGTTACAATTACAACTTGATCATACAAAATGCTTGGCCATTTGGATCAATTTTGGAGTCAATGATTTCTCAGCTCCAGTTATACAAGACAGAAGAATTTGTTCCTGGTCTGGGAGTTGACAGAGAATGTTATTACACTGAGACAAGAGCAGACAATTTACTTGCATTTTGTCTGTCAATATTAGAGAAGTTTCTATCTGTAGGTAAATCAGTAGTCAGCACTGTCTGTGTGCACAGATTAAAATCTTCATCGTATTCGTCTAATTGCAAGTTATTACAGCTTCAGACAACACTCCATGATAATGGAAGGTACCACAATGTGAAGCGAAAGTAGCTTCAATTCTGCATAGTTATGGTCCACTGAAGCCTAGAGAGACATCACGCATCCCACTTAGTAGTAATTTGCTCAATTTGGGAACATATTGAAATATATTAATATCAGCAAGGTAACTTGGTATTACTTGGGTAAGAAGTTAAACTTGTAGGTCAAGTTAGCTTTCATACAGATACATGAGAGATACTGAAATAAAATCAAGTTTCCAATAATTTACATTTATTTATGATATATCTTGCATATAAATGTTATTTTCTTTTTTGTGCTTAAAATTCAGGGGTTTTTTGTTTTTGTTTTTTTAAATCAGTTTTGCATATTGATTTATTGGGATATTTTATTTAAAAAGAAAAAGAAATTTCATTTTAAAGCAGTTATCACTGTGGTTCCTATTAAACTGTTTAATGCTCATTGGCTGTTATTTGGTGTATCTAGGTCTGGTTTTATACACATCAACCCCATTTATGAGTAGTGACTGTTTAGTATGCTTATTTCTAGAATCATTAGAATCATGAACATTCCAGTATATACTCCCCAAAACACATATCTTAATAATTTACCATATATATATATATATATATATATATATATATATATATATATATATATATATATATATATATTATATATATATATTATATATAGGAGAATATGATGTAAATTTCTACATATCAGAACAATGTTAGGTAGATGAATGACAAGAGGTGAAAAGTTTTGTGTAACAAAACGTCCTCTAGAATTACTTCATTGGACTAAAGTAATGTTTTTGTTGATGGAACGATATAATTATCTAGCAGAAAATGGTTACTCACTGGACATTATGCAATCTGGCATTTGTGCCAAGATGGCACAATTTAATAAATCTAAATTGCCTGGTCCATACAAGTGCCCCATTTATTTGCAACTTCCATGGATTGGTGAGGTTAGCAGTAGATTTGCTAAGCAAATCTCTCAAAGGGTGAAATCTTGCTATTTCTCTGTTTTCGTCCTAACCTATGCTGAGATCTGTTTGTAAGGAGGTTCTGCTCTCACATCACATGACCTCAGTCAACTGACAATTATAAATGTCAGTGTGGTGTTGAATATACAGGTAAAACTAATCAAAGGTTGGAGACTAGTATAGATCAACCTGTGCCAGCTAAGATCTGTCATGGGAGATGTGACAGTTTGCATAAGCTGGTCAATACTTCAGGTTCAGCAATTGTTGAACACTTAATAACTAATCCAGTGTATGCAATGGTGTTTCCCAGGGATTCTTTTACCATAATCAGCAGAGCACACTGCAATTACCATTTGAGAATATTAGAGTCTTTATACATTAAGTCTAGGCAGCCTTCCCTCTGTAAGCAGAAGGAAGGATGGTCCATTTTTATAGCCTTAAGAAATAATGTTTGGTTATATTTTACAAAGAATATTTTTGAGAACTTTTTAGCACCTACGTGTGTGTGTGTGTGTGTATATATATATATATATATATATACTTACATAAATATATAGATACACTTTATGAAATTGGCTCTTGATTGTTTTTCCTGCTTATACCTACCCACTACAAATGACGATTAACTTTAATTAAACTTGTGTTTATAAACAGATAATCTTTCCAACATAATAAAAAGAACAACACCTGTTTCTGTTTGATGTTAGAACGGAAGCATTAAATACCGTCTCTTGCACTCTACTAAATCTATACTTCCTAAAAGCCATTAGCTCACTGCCACAATATTGCCACTGCTATTACAAGCTTGGGACTATCATCCAGCGTTGCTCTCCTCAAATTATCTCAGTTAAAATAGTGAAAAGATATTGTTAAGAGAACTACTAACGATTACTATCATGTAATCCTAAGCTCCCACACAAAAGAAATAAAGTTGTACTGAAAAGTAAAAAATGTGTCAATTTTTGTTGAGTTGGAAAAATTACAAGAAAAAAAAAAAACTACAAAAAACATCCTGATGCCATCAAAGATTATCCTTCAACCAAATTACAGATTTCACAAGAGACATTCATCCCCCCACCACCACCACCACACTCAACCTCTGCAAGAAAATCACATAAGCTGACCTTTAAGCAAGGCAAGAAAAAAAAAAAAAGAAAAAAAAAAGGGAAGTGACCCTGTCATGTCTTTGTTGTTAATCATAATGACTGATGCTTAATCCAAATCTGGGGCACAAATCAATATGCAATTATTGATGAGGAGGGGGAATGAAATCTGATGAGAAATGCAAAAGAATAAGAGAAACAGTTCAAGGAGAATTCTTTTACTGCTATTAAAGCTCAGCAGCATTAAAACATGAATTAATTTATTCCAAAGTCTTTTTATGATTGTATTAGAATTTCATGCATAAAAATGATGCACTATAGACAATGGAGTGAGGCTGAAAAGTTCTCAACTTGACTTGCTTCCTATAATGTGGCCAAATGTTTTTGGCTTTCTTTGATCAGGTTGAGAAATTTTAATTCTATTTTAATAAATAATTTTAACAAAATTTGACCAAAACCAAAATTATAAAAAGTGTGAGAATAACTCCTTAAAATCAGATCATGTTTTTTTTTTTTATATCACACCCTATTGGGATCGATATTCTATTTAAAACTATCAATAAAAACAGAAATAAGAGAAAGAAAAGAGAATTTTTTTATAAAAAAGACATGTCCTTCTACAGAGAAAGTCATGCCAAGGAGCTGTACTTTTTATTAGAAGAATTATATAAGATGTGTGTTTAGAAAGTATCAAGCCCATTAATATTAATGGGGGAGGGGTTGCCTCAGGCAATGACATGTTGGTCTCCTTCAAAGTAGTCCCCTTAGAACCACACACACACACTTATCACAGCATCTTTTCAAAACAAAACTTCTGTAAAGACCTCACTCAGGATCACCAGCCAGTTACATTGTTGTATTCTCTCTAATCTAGTGCACAGCATTTCATTGAAAAAGCCAGAAGTTGCAAGGGACTAAAGCTGTTCTGAAAAACCTAGGGGGTATAATGTTTTACTGAAAATCCTTGTACTTAGTAACCCCACAGGAGAGTGCTTACTCCTGCATGTGCAGTTGTTACATTAAGGTGGTGCAATTGATTCTCAAGATATTCAAAATAACTGGATACTTTTCTTGTATACAAACCCTAGTTCATAATGTTTTGAGTGACAATCTCAGATTGACATGAAATAAATATGTAGCTAAATAAATGTTTCCTGTACAAAGAATGAAACTTTAATATTCAACACAGCCACTAATAGCAAGCTGCAATAACCTAAAGCAATGGTTTGTGAATTTGATGGTATAGTAATTATGAGTTAAATCCTAGGTAGCACAGACTCTCCAAAGATATTACTAGCTATAATAGAACCATACTAAAAGAGTACAAGACAAAATATCCTTAGACAGGAACAATCCACTCCTGTAGATTAAATAAAGGGTTCGGTTTGAAATTCCTTGAAGATTACCCAGATCAACAGATACATGAAGAAGTCTGGAGGTCACAACAGCTGAAACATTGTGATAGTAACAACAAAGATGAGAACAATAGTCTGAATGTAAATTATTAGTTTCTATTCAGAAATTAATATACAGTTGAATATAATGAATTCTTTATAAGTAATAAAATAAAAGTGATTATAAATTCAGGAAAATATGTGAGAAAATGATAAATAAATTTTAATATGCAAGAAAAACAATGTTAGGAAATTAATGACAAAGTGGAAATTTTTTCTGTGACATCTTTCATCCTTTATGACTTCAATGGACTGAGGTGATGTTTTTGTTGATGCAATTCCACATACGTATGAAAGAATTATTTTCTTTTTTATTACTTGTTATACCTAATAACAAAAGTAATAAAAAAGAAAAAAAAATTAAATGCAATTGGTTAAACTATATATCCAAACACATAAAATAAATTCCAATTTAAAAGTTTAAAATCTCAGTGTCCCTGCTCCTTTGTGTGCAAGTGAAGTTACATCAATGTAAACATCAGTTTAGTCAGATGAAGTCCTAAATGATGAAACATATCACATGAAAATTTTTTCCACTTTGTTTTATTTGCTTTTTGTTTAAACATTTTGTGTGTGCGTGTATGCATGTATGTGTATATACAAGGAAAATGTCATTAAAGACAACTGACATTTTGTGCCAATTAATTTTATTGATCGACTTATTCAAATTACAAATAATCCTTCTCAAATAATGAGAAAATTCGATCAGAAATTGTCCAAAGTTCATTTTGGAAGAAATATGGTCTAAACTTTCGGGGTAGGTAGAAACAAATGGTGAGTTTCAGAGAACTGGTGAGCGTAGAGACATGGACAAAAAAACGATGTGACGTGTGTGCGTGATACATTTGAGAACGTGGTTTCTTAAATTATAATTGTTTTTATTTATAGATGGTGTTTTTGTTGTAAGTGTATTGCTTCAAGGATCATAAGTCTGTTTTTACTGTTTGATTTTGCTAGCATTTCGGTTTTGTTTGTAAGTTACTGTCTAATGTTAATATGGTCCCTATGCTACTTATTAAGGTGTTGTCTGATGACACTGACTTGATAGGTGGTAGGCAAGTCTCCATAAGAGTGTAGTTATGGGGTATCAGCCAACTATATCATATTCATTATTTACAACAAAAAATTAAAAAAAAAAAAAAAGGCCTAGTTATTAAAAATAATATATATCAAATTTCCAACCCCTTGTACAAGACAAATGTTGTGTATGAGTATACTTGCCCACTTGGGGAATGTTTCTCTGTAAATAACAAAAACACAAAATGTCTTATATGACATACACAATAACAATATATGTTAAATACACACAAAAAAAATTATACACATGAACACTGCTTTACAGGACAGATACACGTGAGGTCTGCTTAACCAATAGAAAACACAACACAAAATAAAAATACCAGAATTTTCTTTTCTCCATATTTCATTATCTGATGAAGCTTTAATTAAAGCAAAACATATTAAATTTATAAAAGTTTCCTATTTGTTCCTTATTTATTTTAACAGATTCTAATGCACACATACTCTATGAAAAAAAATCTTGCTCCAATAAGTGCATATAAAAAAGAAAAATCAAGAAGTATAAGCAGTCAATTGCTGATAACCCCTCAGGAGTGGACAGATGGGTCCATCTACGAAACTTTGGAGTCGGGATGCTGAAGACAACATCAATCAGCTAAGTGACAAACCCTTTACTTTTAATCATGTATTGAGCACTTTACGTAGTTACTTTTACTCGTTTTGGAGATTTTTTTTTCTTTGGACTGAGCTTGAATTCTGGACAATTGTTTTCGCCTCAATTTCTTAGTTCTTTCTTTTTTTTTATTCCTCATTTTTCCTTGGGTATTGGTTTGTTCCATTACAAGCCAAAATACCTAAGTTTTTTTCAAGCGAGTACCACTCATATATATATATATATATAATATATATATATATATATACACACACACAGCTAATGAAAAATTCTCAGCCAAACCACGAAGCCCTTAAAAACATGTAAATAATTCACCTCCCTATTCTATGCTTTACAAAATAAAACTGAAAAGAAAAGATTCAAAGAGTGAATCAGAAAAGAGTTATTTTTCAGCCCAAACTATTTGGGAGCCGAGAGAATCAAGGGAGAAAAAAAAAAATTTCATATGACCAATAGTCATTCCAAGCACTCAAGCTCAAAATGTGCAAAGGGAGCCGGTCATAAAATGCAATAATAGTTTTAATGATTGCCGATACAAAATAAGAAATATGCTTCCAGAATTTTGACAAAAGAAGAAAATAGAAGCAGCAGCAGCAGAAAGAGATTAGGTTAGCTTAATTGATCCTGTCAAGCAATAAATCACTTGAATATGAAATTTCATCTCTGCTCTGTCAAAGCTTCATAGTTTCTTGAGCAATTTGTTGCATGCTAATAGCAACAGCAGTAAGAACAGCACCAGAGTTAAGGAAATGATACAAAGCGTTTCTCTCTTCAAGTGTCAATAATGAAGAAAATATTTCTTCTTTTTTTTTCATTTCTTCATTTCTCTCCACTAAAATGAACATATGCCAAATGCATTTGATGATTATGACAGTTTGTATTCGAAAATATTGATTTCTTTTGGAAGGATTGGCAGGATTCTTTGACTGTGCAAAAATTGCAAATAAAAAAAATAATCTAAAGAAAAACATTTTCATAAACTGTGGCAAGAATCCTTGACAGTGAGTGAAAAGAAGATGGGGGAAAGTGACCAAGGATTTGGCGAGTCAAAGCCTTAAATCAGGAATGATAAATGCTACTCATATCCTTAACTTTTTTCAATATAAAGACGCATGACCCAGTGGATAAGTGTTGGTTGTGTAAATAAGACTGAAGTTTTTATTTTTATATATATATATATATATATATATATATATATATATACATACATACACACAGACAGACAGACACACAAACACACCAAAAGTCATGAGATAGCAGTATGTAAAAGTAATGGTAGATGATGTCCTGGAAATCCACAAACCTATATCATTTGCTCTGACATCTAGTGAATCACTATGAACACCATATCGTCTGCTCATAGCAAGTTGACATGAATTCTTAGAGTTTGAACAGGGTATGGTAGTGGTTGCCAGAGAGATTAACATTTTGTTTCTGAAGTTGTGGAGACATTTGACATTCCTTGTTCTATGATACCACTTGTGTACCAGGAATATCTAATGGCCAGCATTACTGTCCACTATGGACAGCACATTGGCTGGCCACAGGACCTTAATGATTGTGACCAGAGACATCTGGTGAGAATTCTTTGTGGTAACAGACATGCAACACTATCTTAAATCACATCTATATTCAATGCAAGTTAAATAATCAGCAGGTTAGTTCAGCGTTCTTTAGCTTCCATGAGATATGGGAGCAGAAGAGCCCCCAGGGTGCTCCTGTTAACACCACAATACTAAACACAGTCTTATCTGGAGGACTGTTAACAAGTGGAGTGGTTTTGACGAGTGATAATTCAGCCAGATGATGGGTTGATGGCACAGACTACACGAAACCATGAACTCTGGTTGTTGACAAAGTACAATGTAGTCTGGTTGAAGTTCCAAACTCATGTAGGATATGTTCACCAAGTCATTGACCAGTGGTACTTACGGTGCACTGCTTTGAGATAAAAAGCACCCATTCATAGATTCCATTTATCACAACAACAATGGGTTATTCCAGTAGGATAAGGCACCATGTCATTGGGGGTTGTCCAGAATTGGTTTGAGGAACATTTGGGATACTTCTGATGAATAGTGCAATCAACAAGTTCATCCAGCATGAACCCAATTGAGCATTTATGGGATGTAGGGGAGAGGTCTATTCATGCAGAAGATCCTGCACCTATGAATATTAGGGATCTGCAGAGTGATATTGTATGGCTCAACATTTCTCCAGAGATTTAACCTCCTGTGGAATTGATGCCATATCAAGTTGCCAAGCTTTGCCAGGTTAGAGGAGATTCTACAGGATACTAAGCACCAACCTCATGGCTTTGGCATGTCAGTGTATATAGACAAAGATCTACATTGTACTTATCTGAATAAATTTATCATACTTCTATTAGAAATTATTTTACATTTAAAAAGAAATCAATTGGACTTGCATTATGCATCAAGTGAACTCAATGAATTCCCAATGAGATGTTTGATACAATGATTAATAAGTAGAAATGACAATGAAATATAAAAGTTTCAATGTGAGTAAACAAACATTTACAGACATTGTAGCAGAAGAGATAAATGTCTAAACTTTAGCAATGCTGAGAAAGAAAAAGTAGTGAATGGGGGTCAGGAAGAAAGTGAATGAAAATAATCAATGAGAAAGGAACATGAAACTAAATATTCTAAAAGTAAGCACTGAAAGTAGACATTTTAAACAAGTTTCAATCTTTTATAGAACAGTTAAATTTTTTAATCCTAAATTTAATCTATAAATGGTGTCTTATATCTTCATCACTACCATTCACATGACATATCTAAATGAGGAAAAAAGCTCAAAATTATAATAAACTCTTTTCTTTTAGAAATATTTCAATATTTGTCTATATTTCTGACATAAGGTATTGTAACTATTTACACTGTTTACATTATTCAGACTGTTGTCCTCATCTTTATTGCCATATTCATGACATTTCAGCCATTGTATACTCCTCTGCCTTCTTCAGGTGATATATGTTGGAATTTTGAACCAAAACTGGGGTAGATTGTTTTTTGTTTCACCCGCCACAACTTTTCTGGATATCTCAGTTTCAGTTAATTCCCTTTAGTAACTCAACTCTCCAAGTTTTAATTCATCTCTGCTGTGGCCAGGTATTGAACTCGCAACTCTTTGGGGCAAATCACTGGATTATTTCAACCAACGCTTTTATCCACTGGGCCATGTGTCTTTATATTGAGAAAAGATAAGGATATGAGTAGCATTTGTCATTCCTGCTTTAATATTAAGTTAAATAGAACAATGTTTTGTTTTTTTTACTTGATGGTAAGACAAAAATAAAGACGTGAATTAAAACAAGTTTTTTTCATTACACTTGTCTATTCTCTCCAGACTTCTTTCACTTCTTTATTAAATGTTGATTAAACAGACTATCATTAAAACAAAAACAAAGATTCATGAGGATTTTACAAGCTATTTTAACCCAGATCTAGTACACCTAAAGATTTATATATTTATGAAAGTAGATCAATGAATTTGTAATTTAACAGAGTTATTGGCAGAATTTTGATTATCAGACCAGGCTACAGTCTTACATCATATATATATATATATATATATATATATATATAAAATGAAACAGTCTATCTGTGGATGATAATATATATACATGCTCCTGAAAAAAATTATTTCAGGTTGAAATTTTGGGGAAGAAAAGTGAATTTGTAAACAGTGACTATTACTGCTGCAAGACTCTTTGTTAAGACGAATCGAGTTCTCCAGTCACTGACGTGTTTATCTAAAAATAAATACATATAAATTCAACTTCATCCCTGCCATGCACTAACAGCTTAGGGGTAAAATCTCTGACTGATACCAAATCAGTCAGGTTTCAATCCCAGCTTGAGGCAATCAAGTGTCTAGCCACACTGATGAGCTGTGAAACAGCAAAACTGTCTGTGGATGACTCTCTCTCTCAATATTTATATATATATATATATATATATATATATATATATATATATATATATATATATATACATACATACATGTACAATACAACTTTTTAAATACTAAAAAAAGAGAACAAAATTTCACTTCATAGATGACATGGTTGTACACATTGGGTTCACACTAGTAAAAGAGAAAGAAAGAACAATCATACGCAATGATTGGTTCAATTTGATTTTGCCAAAAAGGGTAAAAAAAAATATGATACAAATACATTGTCGTGAAAATGAGAAGTAATGACAGAATAAATTTCAATTAATTAAAATATTTTTTTTATATTACAATTACAATTTGAAAAAATAAAATTTAAGTGGTAGTTTAATCTTAATGGCATGAACTTGATTATAAATTTTGTTATGAAATGTTTCACATTGTATTGATATAAATATATATGTTTTTATGGACACACATAGGACCAGATGCATGTGGCACCATGGACATTCTAGATGCACATGTTGTTATAGGCACTGTAGATGTATGTGTTATAAACTTTGTAAATATATGTTATTATAAATATATAAATATGTTAATTTCAATATTATAAATATATGTTATTAAGTTTGGATATGAAAAAACTCCAAGATAGCCAATCCTCATTAATTTGGAATGAGAGGTTGATCAGTGTGTGCATGTGTATAGAAAAAGAAGATGCATGATTCTATGTGAAGCAACCTTAACCTAAAGATATAGACAGTGATTTTATATCCAAGTTCATTCTTAATAAGTAGTCACATTCTAAATATTGCTCAGTTAGATAGGCAAAGAGACAGAGAGAGCAATAATTGACAAATAATTAATCAATGCTTGATATTATTAGAGTCCAATAAAGTAAAGTAGAAACATCAATTTCTCTGTATTTCTCTTTCTCTATTACACACCCATGCCAATTATTTAATAAACTAGATTTAAATATTGTCAAAAGCAAGAATTAAAGATTGCTACTCTTAAATTTATAACAATTTTCATTCCATCAGAGAGGAAGATCTCATTCAAAACTTGTCATTGCTGATTTGTTGAAAATTAACCTTTAGCACACTGCATTATTAATATTACTTCCCTTTCCACTACATTCCTTTTCAAAGCCTCTCAAACGCAGTATTCTTATTATTTTCGCTCAAAGTTGTTTTTTGTTGTCATAGCAGGATATGACAACACAACTATGAAATTCAAACACAGAGTCACATTCAGTGGCAGGATAAAATTTTTGTACAGCAAATGAAGTCACAGAGTGATAAAGGCTAACATTTGAATATCTGAACCATTTTTGCAATAAAAATTCCACCAAATTAACCACCAAATAAAAAAAGAAGAAAAACATTTTCTTTTTGTAGGTCAGAAAATTTGTAGACAAAAAGAAACCATATCTGAACAAATGAAGATCAAATCTTTCATTCAGAATAATATTATTAAACAATCATTTTTTTTTTTCTTCACAAAAATTTTTGATCAGAAAGGAAAATTGTCATTTGAGTCTAACAAAGATAGAAGACATTTTTTCTAATGTACCCGTTTTTAAAATTGCCAGCATATTATGGTGCTGATGTTCATTTTAGTGGCTAAGTTTTTGTACTTGTGCATGAAAGGATTCTTCACTAACATTAAAAGAAGCAAATAACAAAAATGAAGAAAATAGTCCAAACGTAAATAATAATAACTCCTCATCCCAGAAATTACTGAACTGGTACAGACACCATGTAATATAATAATAGGCAATCATTATACAAATCAAGATACTGCTGGTTCAATTCGCTGTTCTTGCTTTCTGAACACCTCACAACATAAATCCGATTTTTGTTCTCCCGTTTTCACTGCTTCAGCTCTCTTTTATCAGGCAAACACTGCAGTCAACCAACCAATCAGCATTCTTCGCTTTTATTCTCAGTTACCCAGGCAAATAGCCTCCTCCAGTTCGACCAATCAGCACACGACTTGCTATTGGTGGAAGCATGCCAAACTGTACAAAAACCCTCATGGTAACATACTGCTGGAATTGCTAGACGGGAGAGTAATGCCATTTTCACAAGGCAAACTTGCTGATGTCACATGTGAAGGTAAGATCCTTATTTTCCTATGCACCAGATGCAAGCCACTCTGGCTCGCTTGCTTCGACGGGGGCTGTTCACCACATATTTGCACAACCTTTGGTCAGTTTTGTTTTTATTACTACTACTACTACTACAACAATGCAATTCTGTTGGACTTGTATGTTTTTGTTAAGGAGATGAAATAGAAGAGAAAAAAACAGACAAAGTGAATTCTACAGACCAGAAACACTTGAGGGAGACCAAAGAAGGTATTCACAAAAAAAACAAAAAAAACTGTCAAAAACAACAAATTAATGATCAGAAAAAATATATAGAATAATAAAAAATGTTAATCTGAAAACTTTAAAACTTTTCTTGTTACTTTTCTTTTGCTCTATACATTCACAACTTTTTTTTTTTTCTGGTTTCAAAATTTCATATCTAAATATAGAAAATGTACTCATTTCAGGCAAATTAAAAATGAGAATCTATTAAACCTTTTTCAAGAGGTTGAGATGCATTTTGCTTTTCAATAAGTTTTTTAAGTGATTATTTTTGGAAGTAAGGTGCAGTAAACAAAGATAATTTTATACTTAATTGTGCATTTCTGTATATTAGCTCTGTGTACTTTTAATTTTATTTGTAAAAGTATTAACCATTTAAGCATTAACACACACACACACACACACACATATATATATATATATATACACACACACACTTTCATGAATACTTTCCAGTTGTCAATAATTTAAAACTGTCCAGATCATAACCAATTTTATAATATATATATATATATATATATATATATATAAAATATTTATTGCCTAAGCATTAATACCAATTATTGATATAAAAACATAAATAAATGAAATAACTTCCCTAGCAAAAAAAACTAAAATGTCCATAAAAAAAAAAAATACATAAAAATAGGTCAAATCTACAGTTGGATCAAAACCAGACTAAGTCTGCTATAGATAAAAAAGGGGAAGGGAGGGCAACATGATCACGACGCACATCCACGCAGACTAGTACACACACAAACACAGAATACAGAAGAAAATTTACACCAGTGCTTAAATGCGTATGAAAAGAAAAAACTGAAAAAAATATAAGCAGCAAATTGCTGATACCCACTTTATAGTGGATGAACAGGTCCATCCACAAAACTCTCGAGTCGGGATGATGAAGATAACATCAATCAGCTAAGTGACAATTTTACTCACATTAATCATATATATATATATATATATATATATATATATATATATATATATATATATATGGTATTTATCAGTCCTGAGTGACCTTTGATCTGCATCCAAAGAGTTATGCCTATGCTCCAGCTGCTGATAGTGGTGTAGAATCTGTTATGGCTGCATAGGCCCACATGGGAGTGAGTTTCAATTACAATAAATGCATGCGAAGACATTATACCCCAATGTTAACTTGTTTTCTTTCCACCAAGTACACTTCTCCCCAGCAGCAAGCCCTCATTTCTTCTTTTTGTATATATCTATCTATAATCATACTATATTTATATAGACAAATGCAAGTAAATATACAAATTCTGTGTCAGTTTATAGCTGACCAAAGGAACAATAATTACCAAGAGCTTGTTAACTTGTTTTCCACATTAAGTGATTAGTCTGGTTTTGCTCAGAATACGATTTCCACTGGAAAATACCTTATCTGTAAAAAGATCTGTTGGTGAGTAATTCCCATTTCTGTTTGTTCCTCAGATCACTGATAAAGGACACAGGCATGTCTGAAAATTCCAAAGTTAAAACCTTTTTCTCCATGTTTTCTTTTATTTTAGTAACCAACCTATATAAGAGAAGAAGTGATTTTAAATTATAACCAAATATCTACCAGCACACTTGTAAAATTTGCACCAATATCAATAAATAAACTGAAATATACCTGAATAAATATATTAGCAGACACATGATTCTTGCTTTGAGAATGTAAATGTTCACAGACTTCAGATTTCATTATTAGATGGACATCAGATATTTGTCTTTCAGACAGTACATCTTTATTGCACTTAAAGTTGAAGGTCAAGACATTCTCTTATGTTACCAAGGTACCTCTGGCATTTTTGGAAAGCTGCCTTTAAAAGAAGCTTCATAGGTTGTCATGTGTAGATATGAATAAATGCCCACATATAAACTGCAGTGTCCAAAACTTAGTAACAGCTGTATACTAGATGTTTTCACCCTTCTCAACTTATAGAAATGGGCATAACCATATGTGTCAAGTATTAGGCAAAGAGGTAATGCAGTTGTGGCAGTCACAGGAAACAGAATTAACCATAGAATGATCGTTGAGGCCAAAAATGGGGCATTATCTTTGAAGTGGCAAATGTTTTTCTCAGGCAACAGTAGCAAGGATTATACCAGGAATATGTAAATTCCAGACATATCCATGGTATATGAAAACTGGGTAGGCCGAGAGGTGATGCAAGTATAGGACTGCTGATGATCGACAAAGATAGGAACGATCCAATGAAAGAGAACACAGCATCAGATCACAATCCAATTCAAAGTGAGTGCTGCTTAGCCCATCAGTCAATACATCATATGATGTAAACTAAATTCCATAGATGCCAATCAACAAGAATACCATTCTCTTAACCAGTAAACATCACTTACTGGACAATGGACAACAAGAACCATGTTGCCTGATCAGATGAGTCACAGCTCTTCTGCCTATTTCAAGGAGACAGTCAAGTTCATTCATGGAGGAGACTATGAATCAGAGTGATGTACAAGCTGGTTGTGCCACTGCATCCTATAGGTGGTACCAAGGACCCTCTTGTGAAACTGGAGTCTCTCTCTCTCTCTCTCTCTCTCTCTCTCTTTCTTATAAGTTCTTACTGCAGACCATTTCCATTTCTTTATATACAACAACATATTTCCTGGTTGTTATTGCAGGTTCCATCAAGATAATACAAGTCTCCAGGAACACCAAGCTAATTTTTTAGGTATTCCATTGTAGTGAATGACCATAGAGAGCAAAGAGGCCCAGGGATGCATACATTTTTTTCAACACCCAATTTAATGCTAGAGAAAATGGCAACTTTGTGGGTCACACATTTGAAACAGATACATCCTAGAATCAGATACTCTCTCGCAAGAGTCTCTTTCTTTTTTTTGTAAATTTTGGCTGTCAGTGAGGATATAAAAAAAGGGCATAACTTAATTATTTTAAAATTGTATTTTACAATTTAATAATTGTACTTTAATTGTATTTTAATAATTGTACTTTTGTACAATTTTACAAATTTTTCACTACATCCAATGGCCTCTAAACTCATCAGATTTAAACCCCCTGTGATCATGTATGAGACACTAAATTCTCGGCAACAATACCAAACAAACAGTTATAAACCACTCTTAATTCAAAAATACGCTTTTAAGTAGGCGCCCGAGGGGGTCGTCAGTGATGTTTTGACTTGGTTCATCAGGGAGTTTCGGGTCTTTCAACATCATACTCCCCATCACCAAATCGACCCAATCAGGGGAGATCTAACCCTGATTCCCCCTCACTTTTAAAACGCTAACAGTTACTCTGGCCTTTTTAAAGAGTTCTACGAAGAAAGACCACGTATTCCGCACATCCGATTGACTGTTTGTACAACCAATCAGCTGCGCGAACTATTTTTAAATGGCCCGCAGTGGGGACTAGCTTTTTTTTTTTTTTTTTTTTTTTTTCTTTGGTGGATAGCAGCTTCAATGGATAACCGAGGAGGTAATCTTAATATTCCTAAGTTTAATCTCTTCCCTAAGTGTTGCATCGTTTAAATATTGCCGGTTGTATTTTGGGGGGGGGGGAATTAAACTCAACCCTACTATTACATTTATCGTTTAGCCCGATTCTTAAAATTTGTTACAGGTTAACTTTAACTGGATTGGTTTTATTCGCTATATTTAAATAATTGTCCATGAACATAGTCTATTTCTTTACACACAATAATAAAATTAGAAAGAAAATCGATAAAGTAAAGTAAGCAACATAATATTCCTTACCATTAAACTATTTACAAATTTAAGGTCGTTTAAATACAGTAGACTACAAAATGCTCCTGGAATATAATAATTATTATACTTCACATTATAAAACTACACACACACACACACACACATTATAAATACACACACACACACACACACACACACACACACACACACATGTATACATATATGAATCGCTTAAAAGTAAACCCTATAAACTAATAATATAAAATAGAAATATACAGACGATTTAAAACAAAAATCGAGAGAAAACTCTATAAATACATTATGTACGTGTTATAATTCCGATTAAAAAAAACAAAAAAAACGCTTGAGGTAAATAGTAATTTAAACTTAAATATATCCGGATAAATATACCCACACAATGACCCTAGCATATCATAGACTCCAAGCTATGTTACAATGTAGCTGCCGTTATTCACGCAAAGAGAGGATCTACATGTTATTAGCTGAACCAAACCCCAAAACATGAGTGCTATTTTGCTATCACTGGAATATGTTCTTTTATAGTGTAAATTGTTAATTTGTTGTATCCTTGTACTTATTTTTCAATTTATGACAGATCATTGACTAAATTTTGTTGTATAGTAAGAGTGTGTTGTGGTTTTGGGTGGGGTGGAAACACCTAACAGATTGCTCTCCTAGCAACTATGGAGGTAATAGGCAGAGATGGGAAAGAGACAGTAACAAAAATAACACTGCCTCAGAAACCACAGCAACTTGAGGAACAAAATGTTCATGGGACTGACTTCACAAGATACTATGTCTTGCCAACTGCTGGTTTTCCTTTTATTAGCATGAAGCAGTTTACAAAGACCCAGATCTTGACCAATTGCAAAGCTGTCCTGCTGCTAATGGGGAAAACCCTGATGTAACCGGTGTTGACAAACATGTCCACATGCAATTGAGACCTCTTTTGCATCTACGCTAACCTGTGTTTGCCACAATATATCAATGAAACGTTTGCAATTTTCAAATGATAAACTTTGGGTGGTCATGAAGTTCCTATTCCTCAGACAAAAGAACTGCTGAGACACTAGAGATATTCAGATTAAGCATGGGATCTATAAATTATGAACAGTCAGCTATGCGAAAATGTCTGAATGCCAACCTGGAAGGGTATCAACTGGATTTCACCAAATTGATTTTGCAGCAGTTTCAGTAATATTGATTGTTGCTTGGAAGGATTTATCACTGTTGGTGAAACAGTTACACCATTATGATCTGGAGTCCAAACAACAGTACATGTAGTGGATGCACTCAAGTTTTTCACAGACAAAGAATTTCAAGATTCAAAAGTTAGCAAGAAAGATCTTTTTGCGTAAGAAGTTCATACAGAATATTATTTTTACTTGCTACACTGATTAAAAGGAAGCATTGACAGAAAAACAGTGTGGAATGTTTTGTTTTTCTTACTTTTTGTAACACAATGAAGCTGACAAGACAGTGCAGGTTTTAAAGAATTTGTGACTTTAGACCGTCCACCATAATCATCTGGTCTTGATGATTTACTGCTTCCAAACTTAAAATGAGTTTGGAAGGATTCACTTATGTTAACAACAGTAAAACTGTATTCCAATGATTAAACAGGATTTGGGTAGGAAAGGGTTGCGGAAAACTTGAGAATCTATGATCTTAAATACATACACTTAAAGTAATTTGTATGAAATGCATTGATTCACAGGCACATACATGTACCAAGTAGATTTGAGGCTTTTATCAACATAAACCAATAAACACAAAGAATATTTTCAATACTTTAGTTTCTTTCAAGATAAAAGAGCAAAGGCCTCAAGCAAAAATAGCAGAAAACGTTTAAAAGAACTACATACATAAGAATCACCTATTGTGTGGATGTGCAGGAGTGTGTGTGTATACATACATACATACATACATACATACATATATATATATATATATGTAAGATTTTCATTATTGTCAGATAACAGCCACAAACACCATTTTTATGTTTTAAATATAAACAAAATCCAGATTCTTGACAACTGACAGTAATTTTCTGAGCCATAAAGGTCAAGGGTGATAAGGGTGATAAATTAGATGTAGTGGGGATAGGAAGAACTATTTTTAAATTGAATGTGGGAGAGGGGAATAATAAAAATGTAATGTTGAAATTATGAATACAAACAAGCACTTAATTAGATATTAAAATAAAATGTCTTTGTATAAAGTTTCTACATTGAGGGCAAGTGTATATTAGCATGAAAAGATTCTGTGTAGATGCTTAAAAAAATTGTAAAAGACATCTGCTTACATCAGCTGATTTTTTTTATTTAGATTAAATGTTTGATTTTAATTGCTTTTTCATATTTTTTGTCTGCAACACCAAGAATGCAGCTTAATGCTATAATTAAAAATGTCTTCACTTTATCCAAAGGACTGCACTTTGTCATTTACAGTAAAATATCATATCAGAAACCATTGGCCTGGTAGACAAACTTTTTTTCCACCATCTACTCTAATTTGGAAACTGATAATCATCTACATTAAATATCATTGGATATAGATCACTTCAGCTATTGACAAAAGTAAATTATATAGCAATTTAAGAGTCATTTCTTAATTGCTTATAGACACAAAATTTACAAACATTCTGAATCATTTATAACTAAAAACACATTAAATCAATTATTTTTTTCTAATAATGTCGTCTGAAAGGTGTTGACAAATTCATGGGCTGACCAAAAAGCAGTTCCTAACAAATTTTCTCATGCTTAGTCTGATTTTGTGATGCGAGTTGGGTTGAGAATTTTTCAGCAAATCTCAACATCCATTACTCTATTTTGCATCTTTTTGACAGAACAAATTATTCAAGATACAGTAGGTTAAACAAGGTTTACACACTTAATTCATTAAATAACTATTTACTATTGATTCATTATTAAAAATTAACTACCATTTTGTAACCATGTATTCAGAAATAGTTCTGTGCATGGACAGACAGATAGATAGGCAGGCAGACAGGTAGTCAGACAAATAGATAGACATTGGTACAATAAAAATGAACATACAGAAGATAAGTACCAATTAGGCAACAGGATTAAAGAATAAAAAAAAAATATCAAAAATTTTTTTTTTTTTCAATCATAAAAGATTTTAAAAAGCTTCAATGTTAATAACTATTTTAATTTATATGTAGACCATCCCAAATGATATGTTTAATCATAGCATTGCTTTCAATTGCAGGATTAAATACTTGCAGGCATGACTTCATGCAAATGGATTTTAATCATAGGCACAAAAAGAAATTGGCTAAAATACAAAATGAACTCATTAAAATGAAGATAGACGCATGAAAGTTTGAATCTGAAACAATTCGTATTGAGAAAATATCGCTGCCACAATTATTAATTGTGAATGAAGAATAAAATGAGAATCTTTCATCTTACCAAGGGAAAGTAAGCCTCATAAGGGATCAGGTGGCATCTCCAACAGATGAAAAGAGCTGAGAGCTGATGTAGCTGTACAAATAACTAAAGAATTGACCAAAAATGGAAGAACCTTTAGACCAATTTCAAGAAAGGATTCATTATCTGCAAAAGAGAAATAAAGAAAAAAACATCTTTGAATCATGTTCTCTTTAAAATTAAGACAGATTCTCACAGATTTAACATTAGTAATTGACTGTCAAAACTGTTTGTCTAAGATACACAAATAATAAATTCACATGATTTGTTTGTGGACTCAAATTCAAACCATACATTTATTATATAGTATTTTACATATTTTTGATGTTCAAATTAAAACTTTTTTTATTTGCTTTCAGTTTGCATATGGATTTATGCCCGACATTAATTATTAAAAAAAAAATAAATAAATAAAAAACAATGGTCATTGTAAGATCGTGCATTTTGTATTGGTGTGAAAAAAGGTTAAATCATATATTTTGAGGAACATGGTTTATATATCATTTCTTTCAGCCCTATCAAAATTCATTTTCTAAAGAAAAATCATTATTATATATATATATATATATATATATATATATATATATATTGCTAAAAGTGATTTAGATAAAAAGTAATAAAAA
The DNA here is from genome assembly GCA_964036315.1 of Acanthosepion esculentum. Classification (NCBI taxonomy): domain Eukaryota; kingdom Metazoa; phylum Mollusca; class Cephalopoda; order Sepiida; family Sepiidae; genus Acanthosepion; species Acanthosepion esculentum. Next base: position 12,652,671 of record OZ038507.1, on the reverse strand, counting down.
TGAGAAGGATTGGGATTGTCTCAAATGCTTAATGCATTGGTCTAGTGAAAATGATTGCTTAATACCTAGTATCATGATGGTAGTACTAAATACTTACCAAGAAGGAAATCTAACTTTAAAATCAAATATGATATCCAAACTAAGGAACTCGCACTTGACAATAAAAAAAATAGTTTTGCATTATAGATATCCAAGAAGAGCATCCATATTAAGTCAACCTAAAATGGACAAAGATTTGAGATGTAAAAAAAGTCATTAAAGTGCTTCACTAGTAACAATCAATAAGTAGCCTTGACAAATCATTGCCACTTTTTCATTCATCAGTTCTCCCATCCATTCATACATTCAATATACAAAGTCGTATAAAAAGCTAGAGTATCTTGCTGAAGACAAGTATGCTCTTAAGTCAATCAGTCTATGTGACAAGGCAACTCTGCTTTCTTTTTGCCTAAAGCCCATTTGGGTTATACTGCAGGCTACTACTACTACTACTACAGAGTAAAATGCAGTTAATCTATAGACCTGATAAGGACAAAAATATATTGCATCATGCATGATGATCAGATTATCAACTGAAAACAAACAAAATCATAAGACATAATATGTATGAGAATAAAATAGCTGATCATTAGGCTTATATAATTTAGTATGGATTACAGTTTTTTTTCTTTCTCTACGGTTAAGATAGAAACTATTTGAAAGGGCAGAGTTAAAACTATGCAGTTATTTCAGTTGAAGTTTTACTGATATAGAGTTAAGTAGCCAAACAAGAGAAGCAACAACATCGAGGCAAACAGTTGAAAAGTGAAATTCGATCCAATAAATCAATATCAAGGAAAATAGCAAGTATAAGTAAGAACAACACAAACATCCAATGAGGGAACAAGAACGTGAGCAGCAGCAGCAGGTGGTGGTGGTGGTGGTGGTGATAGTAGAAACATGAGGAAAGAGAATGAAGAAGCCATTGATAGAGAGAAAAAGAGAGAAAAGAATAAAAAGAAAATGAAAATTGGATTGTAATTATAGAATCAGGAAGAGTAAAGAAGGAGCAAAAAATATTCTTCTTCTCTCTAATTTCATTCTTATTTTTATTTGCTTCTCATTTTCTTTATTCTTTTCTAGTCTTCTTTTTTTATCTTGTTTCCTTGTTTTCTATTTCTTTCCTTTCTGCAATTTCCTTCATTAAAAGCAAAATATGATCACCTAATAAACAACAAACTCTTTGCTGTTTATTTTCCTTTTCCTTGTCATCTTCTGAAAATGAAAGATGACTGCCAATAAACATGAAAATCCTTCCAATCATATTTGCCACACTCCAGAGGAAAACCACCTTCTGCAGCAGCAGCAGCAGACACATTTTCTGATCCAAACATTTTACTTAACCAGCTCACCTGAAAAGTGACAGGATAAAAAAAAAAAGGGGGAGAGAAAATGAAATAATGACGGATGAAAGAAATATGGCTCTTTATTTTCAACAACAAGGCTCTAGAAAAACAAAAGAATCAAATCTAATCCATTTAAATGGAAGTTCATGAAGTCAGTGCCATTTTTATGGTAAGAGGGCATAAATCGCTATAGAAGATCATTAATGTGTGCGTGAATACATAGCTTGTGTGTGTGTGTGTGTGTGTGTGTGTGTGTGTGAATGAAAAATGTGAGTGATAGATATTAAGTTACGATATACAATTGTATATTTTCATATAAATATTGCATTATATATATATATATATATATATATATATATATATATATATATATATATATATATATATATATAATGCATTGTGCACTACACATAAGTACTAATATATACATGCGTACACACAGATATACATACATACTTTTGGTAATTGAAAGATTTTCACAATAGAAAAATTATTTCTTTTCAAAATACAAATTGAGCATCAATTTTTGTTACGAGTGTTTATTTTATTATGATGCATTTGTTTTCATATGGACAGTTTTATTTCAAATGAAATGTTGCAATGCTTATTGAATAGAGATAATGGCTAGTTCTCTGGCAGATGGAAGAGACACAGAATTAAGTCAAAGAAAAACTAAAACACAATATTCATGCTTAAATATTCTTAATGAAATGTTATTAAAACATAAGAAAAGGACAGAGCAGACAAAACTTCCGACTGTTCTGATTCTGCTAACTGATTAGTGCTACAATCTCAATTGAACCTCACAAAGAAACACAAAAATGCAATTGTTTTTTTTTCCTGAAAGTCATGGTTTCAAAGTCTTGCCAAATTAATAATTTTGCCAAATCAAGAAAGGTCAAGTAAATTTTATTTCAATAATTGTTCTGGTTCTCACTCAATTATTCACAGTATTTTTATTGCTTTGCTTAGTTTGCCCAGTGCTCATTTGCTTCTTGGAATTACTGTCTTGGTAGAGTTTCAATATTTTGTTCTTTTACTTTTTCATAACAGTTGCCAAATTAATATCCTACATGAGAAAGATTCTAGGTCTAGAGCCAATAATTTAGTTTTTAAAACAGTTCAGCATTTTTTTTGGATAGATTATGACAATCTTAAACTTTTTTTTAATCTGCCCAAGGGAATATTCTAAAGTTGGAAGAGCAGAGTATCAACTCCAAAGACATAAAAATAAAGTTCAAAGTTCAAGTATTTCAAGCTTAATAAATCATATTCATTTACAAATTGATATAAATATGCATTTTTTGTTTTGTTTTTTTTTGTGTGTTCAGGTTTATTCATAATTTGCCTATTTTTTTTTTTTAAATAACTGCTAAATCATTCCTAAATTTAAATGATTTTTTACTTAAATTATCAACATTGATTAAAATGTTTAATCTCAAATACTTAGCCATTGAACAATTGACTTCCAGATGTTCACTCTAATATTCTAGCAATAAACTATCCTCTAGAAAAATAAGGAGCTGATATCTTTATATACTATAGTTAAATATTTAAGTATTTGACTAATAGAATAACAATATTTTTGTTTTAGTTTTAAAACAACTTTTCATCTGTGAGCTGGTGAGCCTAAATTACATAGTTATACATTTCAACGTATATCATGTAAAGAAGGCCAGAGTGTACAACAGCCAAAATGTCATAAATATGACAAAGATGAGGACAATAGCCCGAACAATGTAAACAGTTACAATACCTCTTCTCAGAAATATAGACAGATATGTCTCAAACTTGCACAAAAATATGATCAGAGTTTTTGTAAATGCAAATAGATTCACTTTCAAACATTTTATACTTATATGCAAATCAGTAAGTTATGAAATATCAATAAAATTCAATTGCATGAAATGACTGATCATGAAACTGTTTTAAATTGACTTATAAAAAATATGAACAGGTTAGTCATAAAACAAAAGTAGATATAATAAATTATGTTGCGAACTGATACAAATTTGACTTAAATAGATTGCATTTTAAGATTTCTGAATTTCAAAAGATGAAGAGTGGCAATAAATTGATAGCTGATGAATTTTAGAGTTTAGATAATCCAAAATAATAAAAATACTCACAAGAAAACCTAAATACTAAGATATAAAAAAAACAAACAAAAAGTAGAGTTGCTTTGTGCTACAAATTGTAATCCTTAGTTGAGGTACTCATCAAAAGGTATCAACCTCTTATTTTATTATATATGTCAACATATAAGTTAATCTGATGTAAAAGTTGATTTCAAGGATACATGGCACAGTGGATAAAGGTGTTAGTTAGATCCAGTGGCAGGACCCAAAGAGTGTGAGTTCAATACCTGGTTAAGGTGGTGGAGAATTTGGAGAGAGGAATTAACAGGAGATAACTAATAACTGACGTCCATTAGACATGGAACTAGAACAGTCTACCCCAGCGAGCGAAATAAAGGGTTCAGTTTGACATTCCAACCAGCTGAAGAAGGCCAGAGCGTACAACGGCTGAAAGGTTGTGATAAATATGGCAACAAAGATAAGGATGATAGTCCGAACAATGTAAATAGTGTACATAATACCTCATCTCAGAAATATAGACAGATATTGATTTCAAATATTCTCATTTGACAGTCAATAGTTAAGGTGGGTGGGTGGGTGTACGTTAGCCAGCAAAGACTAAAGAGAATTGTTAACAGTAAGGTTATAATACTGACTTGTTACTATTTAAATATTTTCAAGAGATTTCTATATAAGAAGAACTTTAATTACAGTAATAATTATAGACAGAAACTGCTGGATGTCAAAGGTGCATTAATTGTTCAGGTTTGATTCTACCTTGATTGTTTCAAAGACCAAGCCAAGAATTTGTACAATTCAGACTACAAATCTATATTATTATCTTTATTATCATGGATATAACATTTTCAATTATTGGTTAGAATTTTATTTATGGCAATAATGTATTAGATTCATCATCTCATTTTTGCATAGCTGGCGCCTGTTGGTATTTCGTTTTGAGGAACTGTAGGTGGCATCCAATAATCCTTAAATTTTAGGCATAACTAATTAGACAAGGCTTATTTTTACTTAAAAATATTGTCATGGCATCAAACATGAAATTGTTTAGAATAGCATATAAAACTTAGAATTGTCATATTGTTGCATGTAGGCAGAAATTAGTAACCAGAGTTATGTCCCTTGATATGGGACATTTTTACTGAATGAGAGCTTAACATGAGGTGCAGACACTGTAGACACTTTTGAACATGTGAACTTGGGATAAACAACTGTGAAACGGATCTACTTGTCTTTCATACTTGAAAGACCCCCACACAGAAATATTACAGATAAATTGCAGAACTTGCCTGTGAGTATAATAGAATTAATAGGCTCTTATACATTCATACGTCTATCAGTATTGTGACCTTCCTTCTTTTGGTATCTGCTATAACATTATTTGTGTGTGTGTCTGATTTTACACTTGGCTTATTAGTCAACAATTATTTTTTGAGGGTTTCTTTATGCTTATAGAATAAACTTAAACAATGATAAATATATCTTTCCTTTTTTTTTGTCATTTTATGACATTTTAAAGCTAAGCCATAGCTGTACATTTTGAGCCTGCTGCATATTATTATAAATCAACTGAAAAACACAAAGGATTCATTATTATATTTTAAATAGGCACAGTGGAGTAATGGATAGTGGCTTGGATTGAGAAATTGGAGAGCCGAGTTCAAATTCCAGTCAGATCCATTACACTCACTCACATACTAATACTCTTGGGAAATGTATGAATCCTCTTCTTTTCCCCCCAGCTATGGGTAAATAGCAGGACAGACCAGGTTCTATAGCTTTGGATGGCAACTAGTCTACCGCAGAAAGAAATGGCAAACTACTGCAAGAAAAATTCTGCCTCGTCAGTCATGTATTGAAAGATACATGATCGCCTAAGTGTGTATCCTGCATGGCACATAACTGACTGAAATAGATTTATAAATGACATGAATCGAAAAATGTCTGTAAATCCCAAACAAACTGTTAGTGAAAACAATATAAAGAAATTGAGAAAAAAGAATGGAATGGTAAGAAGCACAAATGATCAACACTGACCAGGTGAAAGGTTCTATCAATACAGAGGAGATAATCGTTAGTCATCACTTCGAATGGTATTTGAGGTGTTTCCTCAAATGATTTTGGTTGTGTTTGTTTAGCAGCATATCAACCTCTGTGGCTTATTTAATGCCAAAATCTAAATATTTATGGCTTCAACTACAGATATTTTGTACATAATTTTATACTTTCATGAGAAACATACGATTTTTGATATATAGTTCAGAGAAGATAAAATATATTGCTGGTAATTTTACTATAAAAATGTATTTTTATATTTTAGTGCTGCATTGATTATCATTTTGCTATAAAAATGTATTACTACTGGTTATTTTGCTATAAATATATTGCTGGTATTTTTACCATAATTTATTTTTATACTTTCTTAGTGAACCACCAAACAAAAATCAAAACACTATTTTCCCCATAGCTGGGACCCTAACAGGTGCTACCATCTCAGGTCAGAGTGAACCTGGGAACAACAACAATTAAGACAATTCAAAAACAAATAACTTAGACCAGTGGTTCCCAAACTTTTTTTCTCTTGGCTGCATTTTCGGAATTAAAGGGTTAAAGGGAGATAACCACAATTTAAAGTCAGAACATTATCATTGATAACTCTCCTCCAAATTGCAGAGCCTAGTTATTACATTCTTAATACTTGATATTTTTTTTTTAAGCTTATCACCCCAAGCAAGGCTGGAAGCCACTAGCATGCAAGGGGTTACAGAAGGTTTGGAGGAAGAGCAGATAGGAGTGGTAAAGGAGAGGATGTGGAGAAAGATAGTGGATCGATCAAGGCAAGGGGGTTACAGAAGATTTGAAGCGAGAGCAGATAGGAATGAAAGATGCAAAAATATCACAATGATAAAATCAGTCAATAATTATTTATAACAATTTACACTGGGACTCATGCATGCAATTACAAATAATCCATAATAATATTTTAAATCATATCTACTTCTGGAATATGATATTTTAAAACTGTTTCTAAATCTTTGTTTTTCAATCATTCTGCCTCACTTGCTATCCTCTTCCACCACACATGAGGTGCACCACACCATTTGGGAAGAACTGAATTAAAAGGTGGTTCCACACTCATCAAAACCTCCAATCTCTCAATCAGAAGCCTTGCTGCCAGATGTAGTTTACTGTTGTTTTCCTCAAATGTAGAGAAATAAAACTGTTACTTTTCAAAAACAACGATCTTTCATAGAATTTGTAAAATCCTGATGGTTTTAAAGTGTCCCATCAAATGTTATTCAGCTAAGAAAGCATGGCCAGTAACAAGACTTTGATCTTCATGACCCATTTACTCTGTATCTACTTTGGAGATAAAACTTGACAGTCATCTATAATCCAAAAATGAATTCACATCAATATCCATAGATTTGCACATACTTTTGACAGATCACAAAACTACACCAGATATTATCTATCAAAGATTTTTTTCTGAACATTACTTAAATTGAGTGAACCCAGATGTACCCCTTGTCTTTCAGTTATTGGTAATATGGTCAAGAATGGATAACTGAATTGAAAAAGGAGGGGGGGGATGAATTATCAACTTTTTTTTTTTTTTTAGTTTAATACTATCCAGAGAAAAATGAATGTATTTCACCAAGATATATATCATTAAATTTTTATAACAAAAACCACTTTATTAAAAACTGAGGTTTATTAAGGAAAAAAATAAATAAATAAAAGAAAGAAGTAACCTGCCTTTTACAAGTGGAGAAAGAAAAGTATTCAAGTCTTAAGATGCCAACTATACAAGTTTGACAAGTCAACAGTTCAGCACTTGACATCCAAGGCTTTTCTTTGCGGTTAATAAAAACTAAGGAGTGCTATAAAAGAACAACATCCAATGACCAAATAAATGCTGGAGAAATCTTTACCGGTTTTGCTGTGCAAATCCAAGCATGAAGTATGATGTCTATAATCCAGCAATGTCTGACTTGATAGCATAAAGAAGGTTGAATAATATGAACAAGATGGTTTAACTCTTGGTGATTAACTGGTCGAATCAGATTTGGAAAGCCAGTTCTGTAGATTGTTCATTAGTAGAAAGATTGACAAGGTTTATTGTGCTGACTTAAAGGATGAGGCATCAAAAAGGTCAAATCTGAGGTGAAGTGTAAAAAAAAAAAAGAAGAGAGGTGGGATAAAAGTTATGAGGATATTAAAGAAAAAGAGAAACAGATGAGAATTCAGTTATATACCTGTAAATAAATTCTCAGAATAACTGGTTTTAATTGATCTTTATTCAAAAGATGAGGAGAAATTAAAAAAAAAAAATATTTGTTTAAATTCAAGTGGAAAAGGATAAAATATCACAAAATATGATTTGGCTTCAACATTGCAATTTCATACTGAGTACAAATATTAGTTAATTATGCTTGCATAGACATTAAATCAATAACTAATCATGATGTCCAATAAGTTTCTGATATCATTTTTACAAGATCTGATATACAAGAAATAACATATTGTAGCAAATTTCAACAATAGCATACCAAAGAATTTTACCTTGGGCAGTTATCTCTCTCTCTCTCTCTTGCAGTTATATGTTATTTTAGTGACTGTCTGGCTGATTAATTGCACCGATTCAAATGAACCAAAATCAACTTTGAAATTATGCAGCAGACACATCCTCAACTACTTACAAATTATATTCTTATGATATTGTGAAAGTTTGAATATATGTGAAACTGATACCTATTCTGGGAAATTGAAAACAATTTATATTTAAAATGTCTGGAACTTTGGGAACTTTCTTCTAAGAGATTACAGGTAGCAGATTTATGATGATTACTTAAAACATTTACGTCTTTTAGTACAGGTCAAAGTGAACCCAAAGTGATAGGAATTACCTTGGTACAAGTACAATATCAGTTTTCTGACATGTGTCATTCTAAGAAAGAAAGAATGGAAAAAAAAAAACAAAAAAACTTCCTAGACAAATGATTTTGACAGATGAACAAAATCAAATAATCATTCTATTATCACTCAATATCTTTATAGGCTTACAGCCATATCACATTGAAACACTGGTTTTTGTATGATCACCAAAGTTGAGCAACATAGAGTCTGGTCAGTACCTAGATGGGTAACCACTTGAGAGTACCAGGTGCTGTAGGCTTGGATGAGCAGGTGGTGTAATGGATAATGACTTGGAGTTGGAAATTGGACAGAGACAAGTTCCAATTCCAGTCAGGTTTGTTATATTCACTTATGCAATAATACCCTTGGGGAAAGGTATGAAGCCACCTCTTCTCCCCACAGCTATTGGTTAACTAGTAGGCCTTGTATTAGTAAATCATCATTATCTAAAAAAAATCTTAGAATCTAAAAATATTTTCAGGTTTTAAATAACCTACAAAAGGTTGATAAATCATAAAAAAACAAATCACTCTATATATATATATATATATATATATATATATATATATATCTTTGTAAGCATTATTTACTTCTTAGAATTAAGGTCAATATAAAAATATAATTTAATGAATCTATACATCACATATCCCAAAATTTATACATCCCATGTGATATCACAGAAACGATAGTCTAGATTTTTAAGGAGTTCTCACTCCTCACGGATCGATATCGACTGGTCTTTATACTTAACAGCACCACTAACATTGGCATCATTTTCAGAAGTTAATACATGCATTAAATGTAATCAAAATAAGTTACAAGTCTTACAAGACCATCAGAAATATTAGTGCTGCTTATATAAATTCATTTAATGGTCAGGAAAATTTCAAGCAACTGCTTCTAATTTTATTCAGACAAAAAGGTGATGAATCATTTGCTAGTTACAATAACAATGTTGGACATATAGAAATGAATAGATTTCAAAGAATCTATCATGTGTGAAGTGTTTATTGATTATAAATGGGTGGAGGGTGGAAGTCAATTTATAGCTCAATGGAATGTTTTGCCTACAACATCAACAAATTAAAATGTTTTATAACAAGTTACAGGCAATGTTACTCTAATAAGCATAAAAGAAAAAAAGTTAATCTTTCAGAAAATAAAGATTCTTTTTCTTTCACTGTGTGTATTTCTAAAATTCCATTTATTTATTATTTCTGTCTTGGAAGCCATTTTCAATCTGGACCCAACTGAGCAGGAATCGCAAATTCTTTGCCAATTTCTTTGGCTTTGTACATTTACACAGAGCAACAGGAAATTCGTGTAGATGCCAACTCTTTCAGGAAAAGTTAAATATAAAAAAAAAATAATATGCAAATGGAATTAAACATTCAGAATAATATTCTTTCTGCTGCAAATATTTTCTTTTTCTCATCTATAACTACACTGTATCATCTTACACTAATATGATTTCTATATCTGTATTCATTGCAATTCTCAATTCTTCCTACACTTATTATTTTTCGGTGGCTGCAATTACAGCTGCACTTATCTTTCTACTAATTTTATCATCAGTTCTTTATTTTGACAAACTTGGAATAATGTTCTCAAGTTTGTCTACATGACAAATGCACTGAGAAAAAAGTGTAACTTTGTGTGTTGCAAGAGGCTGAGAATTATATAAACTGCATCAAATCTTACAAAAATTCCTACAACTTACTATTATCACCATCACTAAAATGGATAGCGCATGTAACTTGAAAAGAAAATAATGACATAATAGAGATGTTGACATACCACAATACTTCAAATAAAATGTTAGGAAGGACCCCCTCCCCATCATTAGTGGAAAGAATGATAAAAGCTACTGGACTTGAGAAACCAGTTTTTCTTAAAAGATTTTATAAATTTTAACCAAAAGCAGTACTGGTTGCTGAGTCAATGAATGCCAAATGTTTCCTTGTAAGGAAATGGTTAATATTACCATTATTCCTTTTAAACAAAAACTTAAAACATACAGGAAATGAACTTGAAGTTTCACACAAGCTTAAGATTTTTTTGATGGGGAGGGGATCCAATCTAGTCTCCCTTGGGTATTTTTAAAAAATTAGTTTCCTGGATAAGATTTTAAAAAGATACATTAGTTTAAAACATAGTTCATGACTTGTAATTTAGTCTTAAATATAAAAACAAATTTCAAATCAAATAAGAAAAAGGATTCCTTTATCCTTATATTGAGGACAGTAAAATCTCAGCTATAAATGGGAAAAAAGAATTATTGTTCACTCATGTATTTCTTTCCCAAATACATGTTAAATTGCTAGCAATATAATTATTATTTGACATTACAATCCTTACTGCCACTGCTATTACTACCATTATGCTGCTTATTAAAGCATGCAATATTGACTTGAAGTGGACACATATTTTATTTTATTACATGCAACTACAACAGAGCAGAAAGCAAAATTGGAAAAGCTTGCGTCTTTCAACTTATCAGAACTAATCATTCTACCTATTGGCATGTAACACAAAGAGAATGATGCCAAAAGTTATTTTGGAACATAACATACCAGACATGCATACATACATACATACATATACACATATGTATGCATCTTTACTTAGGTTTCTCATTACCAATGAGGTTGGAAAATAAACAGTGCATTAATAATAAAAAATACACAGAAAAAGCATTTCATTTTGACATTGCACATAAAGATTGGTTTTCAATGAGTAAGCAAACTTTCAGATATTTAGAATAATACATCAAATATAAAGGATGTAATAATTTTTAAATTTAGTCTTTATTGTAACATTTACACTTAATTATGAAATTAAACTGAATACAATAAAAGATAGCCGTTACCGATGATCAAAATGAGTAAATAAATATATTTTAGATTCTAGTTCATAATAATTCATATTATTAGTTGACTTTATAAGCATGAAAAAAAAATTAAAAAAACAAACAAACAATGGTCTTCAAAAAAACTAGCAGTTGACTAATAATCAAAGTATAAAATCAGTGATACATGGCCGAAACACAAAATAATTTCATAGCACACACAAAAAAGGTGGAAGTGACGATACCGGTACACCTGACATCCAGGGTGCAATGGACAAATTATTGTCTAAATTACGCAAAAATGAAAATAACACCGACATCTCATTTTAACAGATATATTTACCAAAACAACACAAAAATATCTTGAAATACTAAAGAGCAATTTTATTTAGTAAAATTATCATTTGCTTCAACCATGGCTTCAAGACTACTTTGGAATCTCCTGCAACTCTCCTGGATGGTCTCCTTGTTTAAGTTGGTGAATGCTGCCATAATCTTTACCTTCAGTTCATCTTTGGTGTTACAAAGTATTTTGTTGGTCTTTCACTCAACTGCACCCCACACATAATCAAGGAGGTTTGCAGTCTGGGGAGTTAGGTGGCCAGATGTAAGGGGTTATGTGGTCACAGAAATTGTTTGACAGTCATGACTGGATTCTCCTACTTGTATGGCATGGTGCAGAGTCCTGTTGCCAGACATAGGGCCTTCCAGCAGCTACCCTCTTGAACCTGGGCAGCACTACCTCCTCAAGGCACTTGATGTAGGCCTCCATGTTGAGTCTGAGGCCCTGTAAGAAGATGAATGGAGGCATAACATAGCCATCACTAGTGAGCACTCCAAACACCTTCGGAATCACCATTAGACTCGTCCAACTCCTCTGCATTCTCCTCAGATTGACACGTAAATACTCTGAAATGTTTGTATTGGAGATTCCGGCGTGAATGCCAAGCAGTACAGCATACCATTTCCAAATTTTTGGCAGAGTGAATTGCATCATGGTGCTCTTTTTCTCATAGACAGTGCACCCTACTATACTGTGTAATTGACAAAATTAAAAACAAACAATGTGCATGAGTGAAATTAAAAATATAAAATGGTGATAATTTACCCATCATAGACTGTAGAAGAGCCTACTAATTCTACTATACTCATAGGCACGTTCTGCAATTTTATATATATATATATATATATATATATATATATATATATATAATTTTGATTACAGTAATAATTGTATCTTGGACAGAAACTGCCAGATATCAAAGGTCATTGTCTTGGCATTAATTCTTCAGGTTTGGTTCTATCTTGAATGCTTGAATTTGTACAATTCAGACTTCCCCTCTATATTATCTTTATTATCATGGATATAACATTTTCAATTACTGGTTAGAATTTTATTTATGGCAATAATGTATCAGATGGTCTTGGATAAATGTTGTCTGTTGGTATTTCAGTTTGAGGAACCATAGGTGGCTTATGATAATCTTTGAATTTTAGGCATAACTAATTAAGCTAGACTTATTTTTACTTAAAAATATTGTCATGGCATCAGACATAAAACGTGTGTGTGTGTGTGTGCGTGTGTATATATATATATATATACATGAATTTGTGTGTGTGTGTGTGTATATATATACACACACACACACACGTTTTATGTCTGATGCCATGACAATATTTTTAAGTAAAAATAAGTCTAGCTTAATTAGTTATGCCTAAAATTCAAAGATTATCATAAGCCACCTATGGTTCCTCAAGCTGAAATACCAACAGACAACATTTATCCAAGACCATCTGATACATTATTGCCATAAATAAAATTCTAACCAGTAATTGAAAATGTTATATCCATGATAATAAAGATAATATAGAGGGGAAGTCTGAATTGTACAAATTCAAGCATTCAAGATAGAACCAAACCTGAAGAATTAATGCCAAGACAATGACCTTTGATATCTGGCAGTTTCTGTCCAAGATACAATTATTACTGTAATCAAAATTATTCTGATATAGAAATCTTTTGAAAATCTTCAATTATCCTTACTTTCCAACTGCTGACAAACACATACAAAGTTGAGAGTGGTCTTTGCTCATTATTGGGAATGTTGACTTATCTGGTGAATACGGACATAATTAACACTTCAAGAGTTTACTGGTTGTTGCCAGTTGACCTTTCTGTTTGTGTATAATGGAATGATATCAAGCAAAGACTGAGTCAGGAGATCTTACCAAGTTGACCTCTTTACAAAGAATCTGGATTAAAGCAGAGACATTGCTCTTGAAATTTTATTAACTCATGGATTATAATCATGTTGAGTAACAAGGCAATAAAACTTAGACTTGCATTGTGAATCTGCTGTTGGAGATAAAAGAAAAATAAATAAATATGAGAGCTAAAAGCTGGAAGTAGAATAGAAGAAAAAAATCAACTATATAATTCAATTTAATAAAGTACTGAGAGCTTTATGAAGCAATAAAATCTTTAATAAATATACATGTATATTTATAACAAAAAAGAAATGCATGTGTCATGGTCATCTCAAACATAGTTACAAATATATAACAATATTCTATCTTTATTTTTAATTTTAGAATTACCTTCATTTATTTTGTTGCTCTTTTATTTCAAAAGCAGCAAAAGAGTAAATCAGAAATGCTAATCAACATTCAAAGTTCATAAAATTGGTGGAAATTCTAAAGAAAATAAATGCATCACTTATACAAAATTTAATATTGTTTCTAACTCAGAGAAAAAAAAGATTAAATTCTAGGCTCAAATCTATACTAACCATTTAACAATACAAATTAAGGTTAAAAATTGAAGTAATAATTTCAACGAGAGAGAATTTCTAATTTAAGTTCTAATCAAATTGTGCTTGTGGCTTATCTCATGATCAAATCTGAGAACTCACTTAACCTCTAATATTCAGAGAGTTTAAGTTTAAACCTAGAAATGGCTAAGTCTTGTTTATATTACAACAATTATTCTAATGAGCTCTTCTCCTTGGTACCTCAACCACATGAAATTAAGCATACTGGCAACTAGGTCTCTTTATTTAATTTAAATGTAATGTCAATTGCCATCTTCTGCCTTCCTGAATCCTGATCTTTTATTGTTCTTTCTCCTCACTAAAATCTTCTCATTCTCTTTTACTCTCAGTAACCCCTGACATCTAAATGGCATTATTACCTTACTTGGGGTGAAATGATTGAAGAAAAAAATATATATATTTATTAGACCAATGAGAATGATTTTCTGATAATTTATTCATAAAATGAATAAGAATCATTTTTATGACACTTGCACAATGTATTTATATTTGATAGATAATTTTTTTTTTTTAAATGCCATATCCCTTCATGACATAAGGTGATTATTATGAATTTTCTTTCTTTTAGACCGGCTGCCACCCAAGTTTAAAGATTTCAGTCTACCCTACTATTTAACCCATGGCTAGGAGAAGAGATTGACTTGTGTCTTTTCCAAGTATATTAGTACAAAATAAATGTAATAGACTAGGCTGAAATTTGAACTTGCTTTGCTGATTTCACTTTCTGCACCAATAACAAGTATGCTACCAGCCTGATAGGGGAATACAGATTTTATAAAGCCTCATCAAAATTAGAAGCAGAAAAAAAAACCCACAGGTATAGCACTTTATATTACTTCCTCCTATAAAAAGTCAATAATTAAATACAATTTTATGTTCTGCTTGCCTTCCAAAGTCACTACTCAAGTAGAGGCAGGTCAGAAAATTACACTAAATTAGCCATTCTCGTCCAAGAACGCACTCTACCTGTCAGAAATGTCTATTTGTTCTTTGTAGCTGCTCAGATCTTTGGTTGATTTGATTTGACAGAAACTCATCTGAGTATATTCAAGAACAGGAAATTCATTTTCTTCTATACTTCCTGCTCCCCATACTTTTTAATATAAACTATTTTCCTTCTCCCCCCTTTCTCTCTCATATGCACTTAATTACAAGGTTAGTCATGCAACGCTCAATTAAAATCCTACCCACTTCCCTTCATTAAAATTTCACATTCCAACAACTGATCTTGCTCGATTGCTTCCAATTCTGCTTTTCTTTCCATGCCGGATTACGTATTAGACAAATCAGGTGGCATATGAATTAATTACTGGTTAAAGATAATTCAAGAGAAAAATCTAAGTCAGGCAGGTTATTTGTGGATTGTCCTTAACTGCTGATATCATCAAGTTGGTAGAAAAACTAGTTATGACATGTTTAAACTAGTAAAAGAAAACACTGCTGTGCCAATTGCTGTACCAATATAATTTTAATATCTGTTGAATTAATTTATCTCTGGCAGAAGACTATTCATTGAACAGCTACTAACACTCATTACCAAATATACTATCTGTCTAATAGAATAAAAAAAACAAAAGAAATTTGAAAACTATTATTTTATGTACCCATGCCATTGATTACCCAGGGTACAAAAACATAAAGCTGTCAATCTTATATAATTCTTAATGAAATGAAATCACTGCACTAAATCCACTAATTTAGTTTTTTTTTAAATTTTACCCCAAGCAAGGCAATAATGCCACTAAAATAACACGGGTTACTGAGACTGAAAGAGAATGAGATGACTTTAGCAAGGAGAAAGAATTTTAGTGAGGAAAACAGAAGATGACAATTGAAGTTGCAGATAAATTTTTGAAGATTGCAGATAGCAAGAAACTGGAAGAGGGTTCCACTGGTGAGATGTGTGAGAAAAAGTAACTATTAAAATAGAATTTACAATTATATCTGTTTCAACCGTAAAATGGTGGGACCTAGTTGCCAATTGTATAAGAGAAGTTTGATGAGAATTTGATGGAATGGTACAGATAAGACAATTTGGAAAATGTCTATTTTGACGTTACTTTTTCTGATGATGCTGATCATTGACAAAACATCAACAAAAACCCATAAATACACCAAACATTCTCTATAAGAAGGAATCTATCAATCAGGTGGTCAAGTCATGAATATGGATGCTCATACAGACAACAAAAACTAGAATCACTGTTATAGGGGTGTTTATGAAAAATAACTGAAGAACATGAAATCAATAAGACAAACATTCAATCAAGAAACTAATAAAAAGGTGAAAATAAAACATGGTTGTGATTAATAGAATACCATCCAAAGATAGATACCTAGATTCTATGACTTACCAAAAATGGACAACATTCAATAAATTGAGAAACATCTACGAAAAATAAAGTCATATCTAGCTTAAATATTAAATCCATATAGATTAATATAGCAGTTGACAAATGTTTAAATTTTCTAAAGAAACCTCACAAAATCAAAAATGAACTTTTCTCTAATGATCAACAAAGTCATAAAAATTTATGTACTTTGTACAAAGCAGTTTTTTTTTTTTCACATTTAATAAGCATTTACAAACAAGAAATTGAACCCCTACCTGGATGTTTTCTGATCAGCACAGTTTTAGCCTGACCCTTTAATTTCTTGGAATCTAGCCTATTTCAAAATATCTTACCCCAAAATACTGAATACTTTCATTATATAGATGATACCTTACTAATATATCCACCCAATACTAAATGACTAATACTAATAATGAATAGGTCTCATAAACAAAATTAAAGCTACAATTGAATTCACCTATAAAAAAAAAGAAACATAACTGATAATTGATATTCAGTTATTTGAACTGATAATGGTAAAAAATTAAATGTCTACCATGTCAACAAATAAAAATGGCAGCATAAATTTTTATTCACATCATAATAAAATAAAATCTGGAATAAACTATAGGCATTTATTTAGGAGCCCTTAGAATTTGAATATCTAACTAATGAACAAAAATATATTGAAAATGTTTTCAAAATTCTCCATTCTCATAGTTAATTCACATATAATGCAAAAAGAAAAGCACCAAAATCCACAAAACCATAAAAGAAAAAGTATAAACACTCACACAAAAACTAGGCAAATTACAATATCTACAAACTAATGAACTTGAAAGAAATTAATCTAAAGCAATCTATAAATTATCAAAAACATTAAAAAAAGAAATGCAGTTAAAAATCTAATCAAAAGAGTTACTTTTATATCAGAAGCAGAAGTATACCAAACAGAATGTAGATATGCACCTAATTACATATGCAAAACATCACAAAATTTAAAGAAAGAATATACAAACATAAAAAGGATTTAAAATTAAACCACATACGATGCACTTTTGTGTGTCACTGAAATCTTTGTGATCATAATTTTAAACTGAAAACTGTGTTTTAATAAAGCAAATATGATTTATTTAGACAAAGATACATTGAGAGAACCATGATTCCCTATGATTAATATAAAACTGGACTATTTCAGTTTATCCCATTTTTACTAAATTCTACTGAAAAAATATGGGATGTGTAACATTAAAAAAAAATAAAATAAAAATAAAGATACAGTTGAAATTAATTAAAATCTAATCTCTATAATGATAACAGTTCAAGTAAAAATCAAATGTTCATATGCTTAAAAAGAGTCCCGTATTATTGTCTCACGAATGTAGATTTTGTTCATGTGAAATAAAATTCTTTTTTTTTTTTGATAATACTGGTACATTGGCAAAATATATTCAAGCAGAAATTGGAAGAATAATTAAGAATGAGTCAGCAATAAAACTAATGAGAATGGTGGGCATGTTTTCTAGCAAGCAAACTTTCAATGCATGAATTTGTCTTTAAAAGGAAAACTGCTAGTCTGAGGCTATGTGGAGACAAGATCTCTCTATTTGTTTTTCATGTTGCGTATTGTCAAAAATTCTGCTTCACCTAAGTACATGGTGGGAAACAGGAACAAAATGTTTGGGGCTTTTTGCAACAATTTTGTGTATAGATTATATTTTGCATTGGATGAACACAATTTTCTTCAGTCTTTCTTACAAACAGCACAAAGATTTTGGCATTGAAATTTTCTTTTATATAGTTTTCTTTTCTTTTCCACTAGGCACTGATAATTTGCAGAAAATTCCATGCTATACCTAAAATGCCTTCATTACTGAACTGAAAAAACATTTTTACCTCAGTCTGGGTAATTTCCCACAGTTTGAGAACAGCTGATCAAGGTACTCAAAGATAAAATATCAGGTTATAAAAAAGAAAATCTATAACTTCAAACAGTAGGTAGAATTCTTTAGCAGCAAACCATGATAAATGATTTCTATAATGGCATATATCTGCATAAGAAAGAGGAAACAATGGAAATAGTGAAAAAGGTTTTTAAAAGCTCATAAGCTATTGAAAGTATCCAAATAATCAAGAAAGAGAAATGGCTTAATGTTTTTATTCAAGACAATAGGTTTGTCATCTAGATTTAAGAAATTGTGTTTGTAAATCAATGAAATTAAGATTTTATCAATTACATTCTAGAATGAGATCTTAATTTGTATATGCTCAGGTCAGCTGTTTAGATGTCCTACATCAAAATAACAAAAAGGATTTTATTCAGTCTTGTCAGTTAAAATTCTATTTTCTTTGTTAAAACATTGATTTTGTTTAAATTTCTCTAGCTTTTCCAAATTTTGTACACTTCCACAGTTGGCAAAAGAAAAAATAATATTCTAAAGATTCTATGCTATTTATTTATTATTTGTTGTAGTAGTAGTAGTAACAACCATCACCACCACCACTAATAATAATAATAACAGCAGTAATTCAACCAGTAAATGAATTAATAAACCAGTGTACTTTAAGAATGATTTAAAATAAGATTTAACCAATCCACATAAATTACTTTTCTCTTCATCTGATTATTTCAGATTCAGTTAAAAAAACAAAACTCCTTTTATTGGTTGTTTCTGACATTTAGAGAGAAGAGAATTGAAGATTTACAAATTCTAAGACAGACCGATTTCTATAAAGTTAATGCCTTTAGTATTCAGCTTTACCTTTATTCTGTATTCATTATTAAAAAAAGTGTAGATATGCTTTTTCCACTATTTAATGTTGAAAGTACTTGAGGCTTTGTAACAACCTTGCCAAGAAAAAAAAAAAAAAATACATATTTTGCATGTAAAAACAATTTTCAAAACATTGCCTGTCTGTAAAAAGTAATCTAATGTGTTTTTTAAATATTCATATCTTTTCTCTATGAATAGAAATGCATTTAAATTGTAGTTGAAATTTGCCTATCTCCCAAAACAGAGATTTATAAATTATTCTCTGCATTACTCTTTTGAGCTTTCATTTTTAATTCATAACAAAAAATTTTTAAAAAATCATAAAAACATTATCTGTTCTTTCTCTCTCCTCATTGCCCTCAGCTAATTGTTGCTTTTCTCTATCAAAAGATGAAAATTGGAATACAGAAAAATCTTTAGTTGTACATTTTACATTTTCTAGTTAGATAACGAAGCGAGGGAGAGCTTTTTTTTTCTTTTTTTTTTTTTTTTTTAAAGAGAGAGATTTTAATTAGAAACTAAAGAACATTGTGAATGAATGAATGAATGAATAGAAGGTTTTTTCCCTTTGTACAACAAAGCAGAAACTGTAACAGCAGATAAACATCAGTCAATTGTAATGGATCTGTAACCAGCCATATTATAAATATGATTGGATTGAGAAAGCAGCAAGCAAATATTTTAATCTTTGTACACTATATCTTGATTAATCTAAACTCTACAATATATAATATACCTAACTACTAATACTACTACAACAGATATTAATACTACTAAGTGAAAATGAAGATATATGACAACATTATAATGTCATGAACATAAAACTGCTGCCTACAATTAATAACTAATAAAATACAAATACTTAGGAGACATCCAGTGAATGATTTTCCTACTTCTGATTAGAATTAATTAAGTCTCCAAGTCTCACAAGTAAAACAAAAATTATGTTATTTATGCTATTTACATTGTTCAGACTGTTGTCCTCATCTTTATTATCATATTCACAACATTTTGGCCATTGTACACCCCGGCCTTCTTCAGGTGATATACGAACCATTTGGAATTCGAACCATGACACATGGATAAAAGTGTTAGTTGAAGTAATCCAGTGACTTGACCCAAAGAGTTCAATACCTGGCAACGGCAGAGGTGAACAAAAACTTGGAGAGTTGAGTTACTAAAAGGAATTAACTGAAACTGAGATATCCAGAAAGGGTGTGGCATGTGGAACTAGAACAATCTGCCCCCGTGGATGAAATAAAGGGTTTGACGTGAAATTCCAATATATATCATTTGAAGAAGGCCAGAGTGTACAACGGCTGAAACGTTGTGAATATAACAATAATAAAGATGAGGACGACACTCCAAAAAGTGTAAAAAGTTACAGTACCTCATCTCAGAAATATAGACAAAAATTATGTCAATAGAATTACAAATGGTTTTTATCATTACTCTTATAAACTGATTTTCATTCATTTTTCTTTTATTGTTTTAACTGTTTTTGTCAAGGATTCTAATATTGGGAAAATGTTATTTTAACAATGTGTTCATTTTGTTTCTTACTTGTGATACTCTCTTCTGTATTTTTATGACACTTCCAGTTATTTAGTGCAGGATTATTAGCATCATGGCTGCCAAAACCATAGTTAAATATTTTGATGCTTTCTTGTGTAAAGACAATGAACTTTTTTTTTTTTACTGAAAAGCTAGATAGATTGTTGTCATGTGCATTGCCATGTTCTCTGTTGAATAAATCCTAAGTAATGAATTCAGGATTCAACAAAGAAATATAACCAACTTCAAATAAGTTCCTGTGACCTGAAATCAGGCCTTATAC
Source organism: Acanthosepion esculentum (assembly GCA_964036315.1). Classification (NCBI taxonomy): domain Eukaryota; kingdom Metazoa; phylum Mollusca; class Cephalopoda; order Sepiida; family Sepiidae; genus Acanthosepion; species Acanthosepion esculentum. Next base: position 12,631,647 of record OZ038507.1, on the reverse strand, counting down.
AAGTTCAGCTGCTAGGGAATGGAAGCATCGGTCTACTAAGTTCAGTTTTCAAGCTACTAAGCAACATTCTCCTGATGAACTGAATTAACTACATTGCTGCTTTTAGTTATATTTCTGATCGTGAAACTTATGAGAATGCTGAAAAATGTGGTACCTGCAAGGCATTTCATGGCCATGCATTTGGTAAAAGTCTGCAGACACTAAAGCATCTGAGTAGCGATTGTAATTATAGGGCTGTCAGTAATGCAATGTGTAAAGACATTATATCTAATGCTTTTACAAGTGGTCTAATATCCATCAGAGTTGCTTGAGTATAAAACACTTCATTTTACAATTGTCTTTGATCAAGCAAGAGCTGTGAAACAGGTTCAAAAGAGTTCAAGATCATGCTCTCCATTAGAATCTTTAGTGCAACAGCAGCAGCTCCTTCCAGTGATAACATTTACAAGTAGCAATATTGGCTGCTGTCTCTAAGGAATAGAAACGTTTCTGCTATAGGAATAAGGGATCTTTACCAAAACTGTACAGCATGGAAAGATTCATGAAATCATTGTGGCAAAAAGGCCTATTTTACAAAGGTGTGATGTTTAGCAGACCTAAAGATCTGCTGCACTTCATCTACTGTGATAACGGCAACTTCAGAAACTTTCCTACTGTTACAACTGAGATTAAATTAAATGGAAGAATGTCATAGTATACTTATGGACACAGGTAGTGGTGTTCGTCGGTTTGGCAGTTTCTGTTTCAGTACCAGTTTTTTTTTCCCTTGATACCGCAGTTTTCGATTCAGTTTTTCAGTTTTTAATTTAGCATATTCGTTTTCTTGTGTAATGATAGCATTTCCAGTTGATATCTGATTTCGTTTGACATTGATAAATTTGCAACTCACAAACTTTCATGTATTTCTGGTCCAATCTTAAAAATATTCATATGACTGGAAAAAAAAAATTTTTTTTTCTAAATATGTAATTTGTATATGCTTTTAGTCATCGAATTATATTGTTACAGTGAGTTAAAACGGTATTTTGCTTTGAACAGCCAAAAATGCAAAATATGATTTTTTTAAACTAAATTTTACACGTTACTTTGTTTCACAAAATCAATATGACCAATATTTATCAATATTCTTGAAATTGTACACTCAATCTTCTAATTTAGAAGACACCTTAAGCTACAACCAGGAAGATGTTTATTTCTTCTCTGACCCGTGAAAGCAAATTCCTTCAAAAATTATAAAGAGGGCAGAAAAAAAAAAAAAAAAAAAAAAAAAAAATTAACTGATAGTATGTGTGGTAAAAGAACTTTAAAATTATTGAAAGTAGTCTTGTCACATAAAATAAACGCCCCATATACTTTTCAACTTTGTTGTTTTTTAAAACATCTGTCATTGTGGAAGTTTGTTAACTGGTGCATAAAGGATCAATATTTGGTTTTAAAAGGTGATAAATCGGGGTGGGTAATAAAGTAGGAATTGTTCACCTAAAGTCAGTTTTTAGGCTTTAAAAGGTAAATTAGTCATAGAATTCATGACTTGAATTAAAGTTTATTAAACTTTCGAATAAATTGTCAACTATAAATAACTACCATATTTATTAACAAATTGGTAAAATTCGAAAGAATTCATTGCATAAAATATCTATATTTGTGTCTTTGGACAACACATTTTTGAGAGAAAATAAAATGGTATAGCTCTCCAGAAATTAGTTTATGATGTGGCTTTTAAAAAGCCAAAAAATGAAACCCCTCATGTTTAAAATTATTAAAAATACGGCAATTCTTTTCTGGTATGCAAGTCAACTGTTATTGGGGTTTTACAAATTTCTTCTAAACAAGGAAAATCAATGAGTTATTTTTTCCCCAAAATAAATGTTTTTGTCTAGTGAATACTACACCTAAAATTAAATATTAAAAATAATTAAGAGCTTTTAATTTCATTTTTATAATGTGTATATTTCCAAACCTGCAAGTAGCACCTGTTCTTTACACATTTTAAAACTGAAATTAAAAACTATTTTATAATCATTTTAATATATAATCTTAAGTGTATTCACTAGATAAAACCATAAAGATATTTGTAAAAATAAAATGAATTAATTTTCCTTGTTTAGAAGAATTTTATAGGCAGAACACCCACTGAACACTAGTGGATAAAAAAAAAAAAAAAAGAATTTTTACTTTGGGATTAAAACAAAATGACTTGCAGTTTTGAAAATATACACATTTTAAAACTGAGATTAAAATTAAACAGATTGAAAGATCAGAAGGTGATACACAAGGTCCATCATCCACCAGTAAAAGCAGTAATCAACATCAGCCAATATCAGCTGAGTGCCTCTAAGGAATCAGTATTAAATAAGGGTTTCAACTTTGCCACAACCATCAGGCAAGTGCCATACTTGGACATCATTGCCAGAGTCGAGGAGATGGAAGGTGAGAGACTTTGGAGAAGGCCAAGATGCCCAGGTCAAACATCACAAAACTGGAGAGGTTGGTGAACGGATCCTTCAGGAGGAATGAAAACATCATCATACTACCGACTGACAAAGGCAATGCAACTGTAGTGATGGACAAATCAGATTATACAAGAAAGCTGGAAGACCTCATTAGCAACGGTAGCTACAGCAAAGTAAAAAAGATCCTACAATGGAAACAGAATGCAAACTGTCACAGATACTAATCAAGAACAAGCATCACTTTGCACCTAAAACTTATAGGCAGTTATCGCAGCGTTACACCAAGCTTCCTCATATATACAGTCTCCCTAAGATTCACAAAGATGGTATTCCACTCGGGTCGATTGTTAGTTGCCAAGGCTCTGTGTACCACCCTCTGAGTAACTTCCTTGTAGATATAATTGACCCATTGATCGGAAAGTCTCCATCATATGTCCAAAACTCTGCCCACTTTGTAGAAATAATGATGCTCTCATCCTATCCAACCAGATGGTGAGCTTGGACGTGGTGAGTTTGTTCACCAAGGTACCCACGGAGGAGGCACTCTCAGTAGTCAGAGACAGATTGGCCTCTGACTCATCCCTAGAAGAACAGACCAGTATTCCAATAGATAATCTGATGGAGATGTTGACTTTCTGTACACAAACAACACACTTCAGAATGGGATCACACATATATCAACAGGATGAGGGCTTAGCAATGGGCTCACCATTATCACCAGCAATGGTGAATATATACATGGAATACTTTGAGAAAATGGCATTAGGATCTATATCTCTAAAGCCAACTCTATGGTTAAGGTACGTAGATGACACCTTCATACTTTGGCCACACCAGGAAGATGTTCAGGTTCTACTGGACCATGTGAGCTCAATAAGATCTTTGATACAGTTCACAATGGAGAAAGAGAGTAACAACAAACTCACATTCCTGGATGTTCTAATATCTCGAACAGAGCATTTTGGCTCAAGACATCTATATACCGTAAACCGACATTCACCGGAAAGTACCTCAATTTCAACTCCCACCATCCATACAGCATAAAGAAAGGGATCGTCCGCTGCTTACAACACTGAGCAAAAGTCATAAGTGTCGACCCAGAGACATTAGATAAAGAATTGGTCAGTATAAGTAGTACCCTACAACGTAACAACTACCCTGGGTACATGGCAGCAGCCCCAAAAAACTGGGATAGACGGGTAAAAGAAGACAACAACACTCAGGAAACAGTCTGCCTGCCTTATGTCAAGGGATTATCGGAGAAAATACAAAGGATCTGTGGTCCATATAACATCAGGACAACCTTCAAAAGCTGGACAAAACTTTGCAGATATCTCTCGCGAGTAAGACCCCCCACCATAGAGGAGAACATGACTAAAGACTGTGACTACACTATCCCGTGCAGCTGCTGAAAGAAATATAAAGGGGAGACAGGCCGCCCCCGTAAGGTAAGGCTTCAAGAATACCAGAAAACTGTAACACAAGGGGAAGTGGAAAAATCAGACGTGGCTGACCACATATGGAGAGAAAAGGGAGATCACTGCCCTCTGTGGGATCAGGTTGAAATCATAGAACATGATTGGAAAAGTCTGTCTATATTTCTGAGATGAGGTATTATGTATAGTATTTACATTAGTCGGACTATTGTCCTCATCTTTGTCGCCATATTTGTCACAACGTTTTGGCCGTTGTACGCTCCGGCCTTCTACCCCAGTGAGCGAAATAAAGGGCTCAGTCTGACATTCCAACCACCTGAAGAAGGCCGGAGCCAGTGGTCCAAATAATGTGAAATTAAAACTTACTTTATCTTTTTAATATCTAGTTTTAGGTGTGTTCACTAGATAGAAACATAATTTTATTTGTAGAAAACAAATAATTTTACACTAGAGACTCACATATCTGAAAATATACACATTTTAAAAGCGAAATTAAGAACTATTTTAATTATTCTTAATATCTAATTTAGCTGCAAAAAAAAAAAAAAAAAAAAAAAAATTTATTTATTTATTAAAAACAAAAAAAAATCTTCATTCATTTTTCTTGTTTACAACTTATTTTTGATTGGCGTACACTGACTTAGTAGAAAACAATTACAAAAAATCCAACTTCATAACATTAACACAAAACAAGCAACTAATTTTTTTATTTTTACTTGCTATTTTGTTAACTTAATTTTACCACAAATTTTTTTTTTGAAGACTGAAACAAATAGAATTTCATTTTTCAGACATCATATCATTTCCTTTTTTTCATGTTTGGAAACATTCTATGATTTCCACATGTCATATGTTGTATTTCCTTTTTTTTCCTGTTTGGAAACATTCTATGATTTCCACATGTCATATGTCGTATTTCCTTTTTTTTTCTTCTTCATTTCTTTTGTAAACAAATAGATTTCACATTTATTTCCTAAAACTAGTCAATTTAATGTTTTTAACATATTTTTGTTCAATCTTTTTCTCTTACAATGATATAAATCTTGATAAAATTTAATTTTATTAACATCTGAAAGACTTTTTCAATAGTGTTTCTTTGGATATCGTCACTCAGTAGTGATATAGCACTTAACAACCGAACAATTTCGGTTTCTGAAAAAATTTCCATGCAGTTTCACGGAGTACTGAGAGCAATCTATGTCAATCTCTTGTTTAGAGGCTACATTATGCACATATATCTAAATTCTAATACAATATCTATGGTGTCAACTTCATTGAACTTTAATACTCTTTAGCTATTATTTGGTGAATGTAAAGAAGGGATCTGTAGCAAAAAGCTTTAAACTTTTTTTTTCTTTTCTTGCGAACAATGCCCACAATCAGTTTCCTCTGAAACACTCTACTGTCCATGACATGTGTAGCCTGTTCAACACAGCAGTAAACCGTTCTGCCTGTTGCCTCGTTCTTCCCGTTTTTATGTATTATTTACAGCCAAAATTTATACATGCACAAAAATAATCTGGGATCTGTTTTCAATATGTAACCCGCGACGCTGCCATTTCTTTCTTCTTTGGACACTTTGCATGTGAGGCACATTCAGTTCCTTCTTTGCACTGGAGATAAGTTATTTTATTCTAGCATTGCAAAAAATGCATGCAACCCTGGGCCTCTTTGCCCTCTATGGTAGTTCACTACAGAGTCCCAATACCAGAATCTGAGGCTGTCTGTGCTATGTGCTAATGTCAACTTGGGACAGGACTTTAGGATGCAACATTAGAAAATTCTGTGGAAATTTTGGTGGAGGGAAACCTGTGCTATTTGTGGATTAGCTACCTTTTCCGTTTCGGGACTGAGAGAGCTATACAACACCAGCTTTTTCTCATTCGAGAAAAGCACTCTCTATGTGTGGAAAACCAAACAAAATGAACACACCTTAACTTCTTACTAATCTTTCTATCAATTTGTTGATTGCAGCCCAGTGGCTACTAAGCTACAGAAATACCGTTCTCCAGATAAACACTTTCCTGCAACTGAAGTGAAGAATCAACCTATAAAAGAGATAATCAAGTCAAACACTTTCCTTAATGAGCTCAAGTTATGATCATTAATAAGCGACAAGAATTGTAGTCTATTACTCTCAGAGTGTAAACCATTTGTCTCTGTTAAACGCTTACTTCCTATTAAAGATTGATAAACTAGCAGATAATGTGGCACAATATAGATTCTTTAATACAAATGACTTGAAATTTACCTATCATCAAGTCTTTATATCTGAAGACAAGTTTTATCCTGCTTTTGAGATCTGTGATCAGCTATACCAATTCTGCTGGATTCTATTTGGAGTAACCAACGGTGTAGTCTACTTTCAGCACTTGATAGAAGTCATTGTTGACAATTTGTTTTCTGATATGTTTACTTATTTGGATAACATAACTTTATTGGAAAGGTAAGGAAGAACGGCATCAGCTACAGGAGATTTACCAAAGCTGCAGAGATGTTTGACTTATCCGAAAATCATGATAAATGAATATTCTCTGCAACTTCCATTGTCCTCTTGGGTTACGCTATTTGTGAAGATAAAATTAAATTTGATTCTGAATGACTTTGGCCACGAAAAGGGCTTCCTCAGGACATGAATTCACCACTTCATGCTAGAGGCAGGTTCTTATTCCCACTGAATTGCCAATTACTCTGAGAAGATTGCTCCTCTCCTACATTCCCACTTCCCTAAATGGATGAAGAGGCATTCAAATATTTGAAAGCTGAAATAGAATACACCACAGCATGTTATATTGATAAAACAAGTCCCTTTGTTATAAAGACAGATGCATTTGATCATGCTATCATTGCAACCTTAAATCAAACTGATAAATCAGTGGCTTTCTTTTCAAGGACATTAAATGCTAGTGAACAAAATCAATTGGTAATAGAAAAGAAGGCATATGCTCAAGGCCGGATTTAGGCCTTAAGAAGCCTCTGGGCTAATAGAATTTGGGGTCACCTTCATTAAAATCTCCTTCAGTGTATTGAAAATCAATCTTCTCTGTTCTTATATCTTTATTTTCTTTTAGTGTTATTAGTAGTCTGAGATTAAAAGTCCCTTATGTGGGGGGAGGCATCTAGTCTTGGGGTACCTGGCACTGAATATGGTATAGTAGAGGCCCTGTGTGAGCCGAGACAATAACTGGATACCACTTTATTCTTCTTATTCACTAGCATTTATATTTGATTCTAAGCAGGTAATACAATTAAGGATAAAATTTAGAGATGACAGATCAAGCTTGCTTTCTAGCTTTGCTATAAATTATCTGGTAAGTTCCCATGATACAGAAAACAGAAAAAAAACCCAAAAAAACCATAGAAATAAAGTAGAAAATGAAAAATCATGGAAAACAGGATTTTTGCTATTAAAAATGAAAAATGGTAAAACAAAATTCCTGAAGTGGAACTTGACAGAATCATTATTTTGCATAAATTTGCAATACAATGAAGTAAGTCACTAAGCACAAGCACTACGACCAATACTGCTGCAATATGTCATTCTATAAATAACATGAAGTATTTTCCAATATATACAACATGGCCCACAGATTGGATACACAATTACTATATCACCAAATTTACAAACCAATGTTTTAATCCACTAGGGTCCAGTTCAAAATTCCATGAAAATTATCAGGGTTAACAGACACCTGAAGAAGGCCAGAGTACAATGGCTGAAACACTGTGATAATAACAACAAATCTGAGGAAAAAAGTGTGAATGTAAATAATGATAACTTCTCATGCCAGAAATTCAAACAGAAAGTACTCTGTTAAGGATGTAAAAAGAGTTTTGGCCTTGTATTCCATTTGTGTTGAATATTATAGTTTATTTCATCTGATTAAGGCAACTGTACCATTTGAGATTCAATGTTGAGTTTAAAGTCCCCTTACAATCAAAATTGACGGACTGATACTTATTATACTAGATGAGTTCTTGCTTTCTTTTCACTTGTCTAGATATGATGTCTCAGTGATTGAATATTTCAGCCAATTATTTGCTATCTTTGGCATGCCTGCATTTGTATATAAAGACAAATCTACCTCATTCATGTCATCAAATATGAGAACATTTTGCATAACCATGGAATTTATAAGCCACAATAATAATAGAATTATACTGCAGGTAGTAATCCTTGTACAACATTGTTAGAGAATGCGTAGGCTGGCCCAAAACGGCAAACTACTTGTTAGCACCAACAACTCAAACTAAAAAGGAGTGGTTTGAACACAATGAGCATGAAATTCTGATAGTGAAATATGGTCATTGTTTAAGTTTTGATACAAGACCAAAAACAAGCAAAGATAGTGCTGATTCCAATCTAAGTTGGAATGACTGCAAAACACTTGCCTCTCCATAATTTATAGGCAGAAGCACACAAATGCATGCTGGGATTTTTCCTTACACAATAAAATAGGCCGATTCTTGGTTTCATCTGACTGAGTCCTGGTTTGTTTTGTCTTGAAGTCAGAACACTATGTTCGCTTGTCCGAACTTGCTTTTGTGTGCCAACTCCAATTCTTAGTTTGTGAACTTTTTGCTATATTACAGTTGCTTCACCTTATTAATTTGCCTTGCATATATTGTTTGCTTGCTTTATATTTTTTTTTTGCTGTTCTTTTCTTTTTCTTGCAAACTTGGACAGTTCTGTTACTTATTTTGCCACAGACAGTATGGTTACAAGGATAGAAGGGTCAAGCCAACTTGCCACACCCAGATTCTTTAGTGAGATAAACCAGCATGTGGTGATGAGTAGTTGGTCAACTGATTGACATCTGCCTTCTCTATATCTCTTACTTTCTAACAAAAACTAAAAAAACAAACAAGAACCAAAACAAAAAATACTACTACTACTACTGTTGCATGGAATAAAATGAGTAAATGAAAATCAGCCATTGTTGAGTCAGTCTGTGATGTAGCGTTGGAATTTGAAGAATTAAAGCCAGAGAGGACTTGAAACTCAACATGCCTAGAACTCATTGTGAACTTGTCCTACAAAATGTATTGCATGAAATATGGAGTCTGCTGTTAAGTGGCAACAAGTAAATTCTACATGTAGGATTATGTAATTTCCAATAACAATCAACAGGTGGATGCTCTTTTCCAACATGGATGTTACACCTGGTGGTGTCTTTTTGTGGTATCAGGTCAGATAAAATATGGCCCAGTTATTGAAGTGGTGGAAGTCTTTCAAGCAGATACTTTATTTTTAAGGACTATTCATCTTCATAATGGCAAAGAAACAACAGTATTCCTCTGGGATTCAACCTCAGTAGGTCATTTAGGAAATAGTTTGCCTGAGATTCAAGACCCAGTCCAAATGCCTGACAATCTGAATACATCATATAACAACATGATTAAGAGTCTAACTAAAGCACAGTACAGAATTAAGCTGAATCTATTACTCCTGTGGGGAGTCATTGATTATTTATATGACATTCATCGTCCTCATAACTAGGCTCCATTACTCTGACATGAACATATATGCAAGCCACTAACAGTCTAAACTTACGATTTTACCAATGTATTGCTGTAGTGGGTTTATTCTTTGGCAGATTCTAAGCTAAGGTTTTGTGCTCTTTGTTATTTTATGCTAATAATTTTACTTCGCAAGATAGAGTACAGCAATTTTGTTTATTATTAGTAGTACATTCTTCTATATTGTTACAACATTTTTGGTTATTCTGTCAAGAGTTACTAGCCTCATAGCTGATATTACACACACACACACACACACACACACACACACACACACTTTAAGGTTTTCTTATGTTGTTGGACTGAAAGATTACATCAATTTCTGTTATGTTCTTTACTGAATAAATTTGGGTTCTACTTCAAACAATATAAAGTCAGGTAAATGAAAGAAATAAAGTCTGAATATAAAACACAAATTTAAGTGTAGTATTGGATTGGCAGATAGGTATTTCAATGGTAAAATGATGAGACCCAAGTAAGTATAAGTTCTACATTAATAGTTTTTCTTGCTTACAGAATTCTTCCTGTTTTTTGTTTTTTTTTTACTTTCCTGTCAACTACGATTTTCAAAAATTTAAATGTAATATCATTTGTCATCTTCTGTTTCTCTGAATCCCGTTTTTTAATACACTCGACATTTTCTTAGTTTTTTCACTTTCAGTAACCTCTTGTATCTTTAAAAAAAGATTTTTTTTAAATAAATTTCTAGCCTAATTACATATATTCTTTTTTTTTTTTAGGTTGAAATCACTTCAAAAATCATTGTGTGGTGAAATGCAAATTAGATTTTATATAAGTGAGACAGTTTCTACATTCGGGTGTGAGTTAATTTTCCTTGACTATACAGTGTACTTGTGAGAACTTTGGACAACACACCATTGACGCTAGGATATCTAACCTTATTAGGGGATCCTGAGCTTGTTGCGACTTGGATGAGATGTTTCGCGGCATTGGCTAGAGTCGAGAAATTGAGTGACAGCAAAAATAATGAAGCAACTGATTTATTTCTAGCATAAGCGGGTTGTGAAGCTGTAAAAAAGATCTCCATTATGGTCTATCCAAAGATGTTAGAAGACTTGACATTTGAAGAAAATGCCAACATCAAACAAGCAAATGCATGTCCAAAAAAGAAACCGGTTATAGCTGAGAGGACAAAGTTCTTTGAAATCAGGCAAAACCCATATGAAACCATTAGACATATGTTTACAGGCTAAAAGAAGCAGTGAGGTATTGTGAATTCAAAAGTTGGGTACAGGTCTGATGTCTATAAAAGAGAAATTAATGCTGTTATGGCTAATTGAAGGACTATATGATGTCTCAAGTTAGCACAACATTTTGAAACAGCTTCAAGTCCAGAACATGAATATTGAAAGGAGTTTTGAATTTTTATAGCAGCTAGAGTTAATTCATAGATTTAATACCTCTAAGACTAACATGGGGGACATACTTTACTACAGAGAGTTTATGTAAATGTTGTTTTTGCAACAAAGAACAGGATATGAACCAGTATAAATGACCAGCTTTTGGAAAGATGTGTTTTAAGTGTAAGAAGAAAAATAATTTCCAGTCAGTATGCAAATATAAAAAAACCATTAGAAGTGGAGAAGATAGATCCTCTGACAAGAAATACAAAAATTTATGAAGTAAAAGCATCAGATAAGAGTAGAGAAAAGGTAAAAATAAGTGGAATAATTGTACTAATGCAAGTAGATACAGATAGTGATGTAATGTTAATACCTAAGAATTTTGGTGAAAAAATGGGAAGACCAAAATTAAGGAAGACCAATCTGCAATTGAAACAATTTGACGGGTCAGTCATTCAAATACTGGATGCTTTGAGGAGGTGTTCAAGACAGACTCAATTTGAGGTAATACAAATCATAGTTGTGGAATACATAAAAGATCATGATCTCCTGGGTGGGGGGGTGACATATTAAGAATAGATACCTCAAAGTTAGTTAATTGCCTGAAATTAGAAGAACCTGAGATTGAACTTTTAAAGGGTTACGAGGTGAGTCTTCGGCTCAAAGAGAATAGCCAATCAGTATATTTTCAGTCTCAAAGTTTTGGTTCACCTGTCTGTAGTTATGGCGAAACTTAAAATGATTAAACAAGGAATATTGGAGAAAGTCATCCAGGGAGGTAACAATTGGGCTTCTCCAATCATGACCATACACAAAACCAATCAAGATTTAAGAATTTGTGGTAACAACAAAATTGGTGTAAATCACCAGATATGTTCGGATTCCTCCTCATTGCCAAACATTGAAACAGCCTGTCAAAAGTTTGCTGGAATGAAATTTTTTGCCAAGATTGATCTGGAATCTGTATGATCAGATTAAAATTGACAACCATTTTCAAGAAGTCACCATGATAAACACTCCTATAAGTCTTCTAAGGTGGACTCGTCTGTCGTTTGGAATTAAAACACCCACTTACATATTCCAAAAGGCTATTGAGAAAGTTTTGGAAGAAGTAAAAACATCATTGTCTATCAGGATGACATAAGTATTGGCGCTTGTACTGACAAGGATCTAAAGAATAAAACAAACAGGTTCTGAGCAGACTGAATAATGCAGAGATGACAATTAAGCAAGATAAGTATGAAATTTTCTTGCAATTTACTTAAGATATCAAATATCTAAAGATGGAATCTTGCCAGATTACAAACTTATTAGTAAAATAGCAGAAATAAGTACACCAAAAAATAAGATAGAGTTGGAATCTTTTAGGTTTGACTAACTTTTATAATAAATATATACCTCGATATAGCAGCATGATTTAACCTTTTGCAAATTTAAGAATAATGAACTTCAGTGGAGTGAAAGACAGGAGATGGCCTTCAAAAAGCTAAAGGAAGCACTTAGAAACAAGCCAGTAGTTAAGGTATTTGACCCAACAAAAGAACTCATACTAACTACTGATGTTAGTGAATGTACCATAGCAACAATCTTATCACAAGAGGGACATCCTATTATATATTTGTCCAGAAAGTTGATGGCAGCGGAGAGAAATTATTCTAACAATGAAAAAGAAGTACTAGCAATTGTCTGGAGTACTGAAAGGGCATACAATTTGTTATTGGGTAAGAAATTTCTACTGAAGTCAGACCACAAACCCTTACAGTTCATTTTCAACCTAAGGAAAGAGTTGCCTAAAGTCACGTCATCCAGAATTTTGAGGTGGGTGATTAAGATTAAGGCATTCAATTTCGACATTATGTATAGTAAAGGAAATGCTATTCCACACATAGACACACCGTCAAGATTGAATTTTAATATCGAGAATGTTGAAACAAAGGACAGTTGTGAGGACAGAATTTCGCACCGAGTAAAGACAGATCTTTTATCTTTCAGGCAGCTCAAGTTTGAAACTGAAAAGGATCCTATATTAAAAAGAGTACTGAATAGAATACAGAATAATGTATGGAGCAACTGCTCTATGACGGAAAGGCTTTTTAAGGAAGCAAGACACAGATTAAGAATTGAAAGAGGATTCATATGTAGTGAAGATCTTATTGTAGCACCAAAATCGTTAAGATGTTATTAAAGCAATACATGATGACATATATGGTGGTGCACTGAACACACAACTGGGACTGAAACAAGACTGGTGACCGGCGTATATGCGAGACATGGAGGATTATGTTAGAAAATGCCCCAAGTGTGCAAAGATAAAGAACTTTAGGCAAACCAAGATTAATTCATGGCCAAAAGAGAAGGAGCCATGAATAAGGGTACACATGGATCATGCAGACATTAAAGATGTAGGCCTATTCCTCAGACTAGTAGACTCATATCCAAGTTGGCCCGAAGTGGTTAAAATTTTGGACAGAAAAGCAAGTACTGTAAAACAGGTGCTAAGAGTAGTATTTTGAGGAATGTAGTATCTAAGACATTGGTGTCTGATAATGCACCAGAGTTTGATGAAGAAAGCTTGTGTACATGGTTAACATTAATTGGATGTAGGCCATACAAAACACCCCTATACCATTCTCAGTCAAATGGAATTGCAGAGAGGATGGTTGAGACAATAAAAGTTGGATTGAAAACATTCTCTCTCTCTGTGCAGGGAATTGTAGCCTAGAAGTTATCTACTAAGATTGCTTTTAAGTTACAGGCGCATAATGCACGTGGGCAGAACACAAAGCCCCTTGGCATTGATGGGGAGGCAAATTAGAGACCCAATAACCATGTCCTTCTCAACAAATGAGAATGTATGGTACAAAAGTAATAAGGATTTGAATCCTGAGAAGGCACAATTTTTAGTGCAAAAAGGATTTAATACAGCAATATCAAAAAAAAAAAAAAAAAAAAAAAAAAAAAAAATGGACAGAACGTGTTAGCTCATGAAGACCATTTTAGATTGTGAAGAGAGCCAGAAGATATTGAAATGGAGGGAGAGACTGGTGCAGATGAGATGGATCAGGATGATCACCAATAATTGGAGAGTGAAGGGGACAAGAGAATGAGCATGTCCGGTGATAATGAAGGACATGGGGAAGTTTGAAATGAAGAAAATCCAGTAAGTCTGAAATCCCCCATAAAGAAGAATCTAGGCAATCACCGTGAGACAAGCAGTCCCACTTCTGGAGTAGTTTGTAAAAGTAGCAGATCTACCAAGGGCATAAAGTCTCTAAGGTTCTGGAAGATGTGGTGATATGCAAATTAGATTGTATATAAGTGGGAAGGTTTCTACATTTGGGAGTGAGTTATCTTTCCTTGACTACACTGTGTACTTGTGAGAACTTTGCACAACAGAATACATTGCTTATTTTATACGAACAATACAACAGTCATCCAAAGAAGTTTCAATTATAAATTCAAAAAGAAAACTTATAAAATATTGATTTCTGTCTCTGATTCTGTTAAAGTAACAGTAAAATTACTCCCCCGACCCCGCCAATGCCTAACACCCAATTTGTAGCGATTAGTTTCTCTAAACACACAAAATGCTCCCTTGAAGCCTTCTTTCAGTTTTAGTTTTATTTATTCTGTAATTTGAAGGCCTTACAAAATATCTTGTTCAAGCATGGTCTAAAAGGATTTCAAAATAAATCTACTTATAAAACTTTAAGAAATATGTTCCAGCCAATATTGATTTTTAAAATCTTATAACAGAAGTTGTTATAATTGAAAACCTCTAACTTTTGAAGTCAAACTTAACAAAACTTGAAATAAATTTATAGAAATTGATAGCAAAACTGAACTTGTAATAAAAAAACAGGATTAAATCTTTAAAAGAAAAGATTTTTTCTGCAACTGAAATCTTTTTTGCTGCAAGCTATCAAAATTAAAAACCAAAAATGAACATCTTGATGGCTAAACTCATTTTTAAACACTGCCACTAAGAGTGTTTACAGATAACAATATAGACTTTAGTAGAATGTTATTTAAATTTATTGCAAATGTAGATACATTTTAGATATACAAAAAATCTTTTTTTTTAATAAAAAGGATAGAAACAATATGGAAAAACATGCTTGTAGGTAAGTTTCATTAAAATAGAAACAATGGTTCATTAATATTTTTATGCTTAATTATATCAGCCTTACAACATTACCAGATAAAACTGATTACCTACAATTATATTCTTACTTTTTATTCCTTTTAATTAGATTATTTTTTTTCCTGCTGAATTAACTTTTATTTTAATATATGTAAAGAATGAAGAATCTTGCACTAAATGATATTGAAATTTTAAAATAGCTTTGCTTTTTTACATAGTTTATATATCAAATGGCACACTATTCATTATTTAATGATTTCAATCAATTATTCACTGAGTAAAAAACCTTAAATAGTGGGTTTTGTAGAATAGTTAATATTTTATTTGCAGAATGCCGTTAATAGCAATTATGCAATGTGTGAGAATGACTAATTCATGTAGAAAAAGAAAAGAGCAAGTAATCCAGGAAAGGAAAGGTGACAGTATACATTGATCACCATTAGGTCATTCAACATGAGACCTGAGAGGATATGAAAAAAAAAAAATACTAGCCTCACTCAATGATTACATATATATTTATATACATCTATTCCTAACACTTTTGTCACCTGACTTACCTGTGAATAGGTAGGGCTATATCTATATTATTAGGTGATGACTTTTATAGTTGGCATTCATAAGAATATGATAGGGGATAGAGTAAAAGACTGGAGGTTAGAAGATAAAAACTTTAAGTCACTTCTGAAACCTTTTTAAGTTGAATTAACCTTAAATAATAATAATAACACTTATGAAGAAATATAGTCTTAAAGTGTGCTATATTTATGGGATAAAGTGCTCAATATCAGAGATAGAGATAGAGCGTGTGTAAATATAAAAGTGAACATAGAGTCAACACTTAGAGGCGACAGTCTGTTTCATGCTAGATGCAATCGTCAGGCAAGCTTGACGATTGCATCTAGCATGAAACAGACTGTCGCCTCTAAGTATTGACTTCTATGTTCACTTTTATATTTACACACGCTCTATAAAGCTTGACGATTGCATCTAGCATGAAACAGACTGTCGTCTCTAAGTATTGACTTCTATGTTCACTTTATAATAATAACACTTATAAAAAAAAATGAAAAAAAAATGTCATTAAATAATTTTATAATTAATCAAAATTTTTAAGAGTCATGCAGTTTGTTTCTCTTTGAACAAGTTTATGACTATGGAGACAGAAGACAAAATTCTTGTGGATAAAACAATATTGTAAAATTAACAAAGACCTGATAGTTTTATATTATTTCATTTTGAAATTGAAAAAACCAAAGAGAATGACACCATTTCCAAGAATGGGGCTTTCCAAGAAAGACACAAACACCTCTCTAATGGGGTGCTGTTGGATTGGACCACAAGTAGCAAAAATGGGGTTACATTTAAAAGCTGTGGAATTTTGAACTGACTTTTTCATTTTGTAGCCCAACTTATTTTAAAAGAAATTCAATATTTAGTCAGTGAGCTTTCAAAAGTAACCCAATTTGACAACACTGGACTAAAGGGGGTGGGGGTAAAACTGACCTCACAAATTGATATTGGCAGGCAAAAGGCGCCTCAAAGTCAGATAGGAGAGAGAAAAAACCCTGTCTCATGTACATGAAATAGAATAGATTTTAGTTCAACAGATGACTTGTTTGAAATGTCTAAAGTGATTCAAAACAAATGAGTAATTATAATTATTGGACAATACATGCAAATACTTTAAGAAATCTTTTAAAAATAAAAGAAAGAGTAAGAGAAAGATACTAAGCAATTAGATTCATTGAAACTTCAACGCTAAGACTATGATATTGCACAATACATTGTTCAATGCATTTCTATTATTTAGAGCCTACTACTTTTAATATTATAAGAATACAGTCTTAAATTCAATAGAATTAATTTTAAGCTATCAACCAAACACTACAATCAGTTAAAGTAGCCTACACAATATTAATCCTATAAGCTGTTCAGTTCATGTTAATTTAAAACCACCTGAACAAATTACATAATGCTGCCTTTTCATAACATTAATTGAAATATTTTGTAAAAGAATTGGATTTCTTTGATATACTGATTTCCTCTTCCCTACCAAACCAGAATAAGTGATTATATTGTACAATATATGGTGTAGTAACATACCGATTGTATGTGGGACATCTAATTTAATAATTACCTAATGAGAAAGTATCATTGATTTATAAAGAAAGAACTTGATTTTAATATAACGGGCAAATCCAGTGGTTGAACAGTCAAAGATATTGATCAAGAACTGACTGAACTCCTAGTCTGGACATTAATGAATATTTTAAAACTTCAACAAATACAACTGCCTTTTATATTTAATCTACATGTACAGTGTGAAAGAAAAAGGTCAATTAATTAATATATAATTGGACAAGGGGGTGCTGAAATTGTACAAGAAGGTGCAGCTCAGACAAGAAACCCTTTCAGAAAATAAAAATATCTTATGTTTGGTCAGATTCTTGAAAGTCAGTCTGGCTACTATATCATATATTGCTTTGTTCAGACTAATATCCTCGTTGCTTTACATTTCAATATCCCTTCTAATTTTCATTGGGTGTCTGTTGTCTTCTGAAATGTTGTAGTACATTATTCTAGAAAAGCATGCATATCTCCTCATATACTTACCATGCTTGAACTTGTATCTGTTCATAGGACAGTCCATATGGATCTTGAGAACTCCCACTGAGATTCATAATCACTCCTATCTCTTGGTGTATGCTAATGGAATCCTAAGTTATTTGCTTGCTCTATCCAGCTATCTATCAATTAATAACACCCACAAGCTACTTATGTCTATGCTCAATATGTTGAGCAAATTGCCTGAGCATAGTACATGGCAAGATTCTTTCAACGTTATTTGCCAATGCTTCTCTCTATTATTTTCATATTTTCACCACATTCCATAAAGGCTGGCAGGCTTCCCTCTCATTTTAACATGGTCCATCATACCAGATTTGAAAGGGTCTCCACATATTAATAGCTTTTCAATGTTCCTCAAGTTTTAATTCTAGGAGATGCTAATCTCAACCTTGTGCTCTACCACAACTGCATGCAATAATATATAAACAGTGCTTGGTCCGGATTCATTCCAATTATGACAGAGAGAAAGGAACTTTAGTTGATATATATATATATATATATATATAGGGTGTGATGGGTAAATTATTGCCATTTTATATTTTTAATTTTGTGTATGCACATTGTTTGGTTTTGGTTTTGTTGACATATATATAGATATAGTAGGGTCACTTGGACACAGTCTGTGAGAAAAAGAGCACCATGACCCAATTCACTCCGCCAGAAATTTGGAAATGGCATGCTGTATTGCTTGGCATTCATGCCAGAAGCTCCAATACAAACATTTCAGAGTGTTTGGGTGTCAATCTGAGGACAGTGAGGAAAGAGTTGGACGAGTCTAATGGTGATTATGAAGATGTTTGGAGTGATCACTAGTGATGGTGATGTTATACCTCTATTCATTTTCCCACAGGGCCTCAGATTCAACTCAGAGGCCTATATCAAATGCCTTGAGGAAGTAGTGCTGCCATGGGTCAAGAGGGTAGCTGCTGGAAGACCCTATGTCTGGCAACAGGATTCTGCACCATGCCACACAAGCAGGAGAATCCAATTATGGCTGTTGTACAATTTCTGCAACCACATCACCCCTTACATCTGGCCCCCTAACTCCCCAGACTGCATCCCCCTTGATTATTATGTGCAGAGCGCCGTTGAGCGAGAGACCAACAAAACTTCTTGTAATAACAAAGATGAACAGAGGGCAAGAATTATGGCAGCATTCACCAACTTAAGGGGACCATCCCGAAGAGCAGCAGGAGATTCCAAAGTCGTTTGGAGGCCGTGATTGAAATCAATGTAGATTTTATTGAATAAATTTACTCTTTGATAATTCAAGATATTTTTGTATAATTTTGATGAATATATCTGTTAAAATTAAATATCAGTGTTATTTTCATTTTTGTAGAATTTAGTTGACAATTTATATTGGTAATAATAAATCTCCCTT
Organism: Acanthosepion esculentum; assembly: GCA_964036315.1. Classification (NCBI taxonomy): domain Eukaryota; kingdom Metazoa; phylum Mollusca; class Cephalopoda; order Sepiida; family Sepiidae; genus Acanthosepion; species Acanthosepion esculentum. The sequence goes on along the minus strand of OZ038507.1, from coordinate 12,612,718 downwards.
ATACATTAAATTTTATTGAATCACTATTTTTATGAAGAGTGAAAACTACAGAATTAGAAGTTATATAAAAAAAAAAAAAATTTAAATTGAGGAATATTTCAGAATTTTTGAGATAGGAATTTTTATTATTATACACTTTTGGTTAGTATTCTCACCTTAGTTGTTATACTTGACAAGATTTCAGCTACTGTACCCTCCAGCCTTCTTCAGTAGCCTTCTTGGAATTTTGAATCAAACCCATTATTCAATCTATAGGGACAGATTATTTTCATTCCACTTTCCATGCTTAAGGCATACTGCCAATCAGTTTTCAGAAGAGTCAAAATCTTATATAGACAGCCAATTCAGATGCCAGAGAATGGATAACACAATAATCTTGCAGACTATTGCTGATAAGTTTGTGACCGAGTGCTCTACTAATAAGGCCTTGTGCCAAAGTTGGCTTCATTCAACAAATATTAAGTCATATACAGAGTTTCTGATGAATTTCAATCATTAATCATCACATAACAGAATTTTCTGTGTGTTTATCTTTGTACAGCCTCCTGATATACATCTGTATCAAATGCATGCACATCTCAGACAGCCAGAAAAATGCCTTCTGGCAATCAAAACTCTAAAAACAAAATAATACTGTTTATCAGCAGGTTTATTGGAAGCCACAATTTTTTTAACATCTGTAAAGGAATACTGAAATGGTTTGATCCGATTTGGGAGTGAGGGTTTCAGGCCTAGAATTTTTCAGCACACTCTTATATTTATAACATTCATTTATTCTCCAGGAAGTTGTAAATGGATAGAATGAATAAAAAAAAATGTTTTATAGAATGTGTATTAATTAATGATTTCAAAAAGGCACAAAACATATTTAGAAACAGTTTGACTATTATTATCAAATCTTAAAGGACCGACATTAGATCCTGAATTTTATAAACTAGATATACATTTTTTATTATATGAAAAGTTTTAAAAACAAAAATGACATCTCTTAACCAAAACTCATTCTATAAGAAATTAAATTTTTTTAATTCCAAGGAAGGGAGCAGTACAACTTGCACAAAAAGTACCTAAATGGAAATTGTTCAATAGCTACCATAAGGTAAAAAAAAAAAAAAAAAAAAAAAAAAAAATTAAATCCAATATCATTATAACAAAAATCATGTCAATAGTCATCAAAAGAGTAATTTATTTCAGCCAGCAAATTCTTAGCTGAAATTTTCAAATAAGTTTTCATCATTATTCAACAACAATTACATTTTGTATTCCTATTATCCTCATCTTTGTTGTTTGCTAATGTTTCAGTTTATTTCTTCCATATCCTTTAATGCTGCATTCAACTGAAGACAGCTGGAGAATATTGGGGAGGGGGGGGAAGAGGCAAAAACATTATTAAAAAAAATATGAACTGAATAAAAACAAAGCCAAATTTAAAAGCACATTTAGAGCAATTAGATTCCTAAAAGAAAACCAAAAACGTTCAATAATGTAATTTTCCTTTCCTTACACAAATGAAACAATCATTTTATGGAGACTCAACATTAAATAGGGATCGACCATTGCAAATTAGTAATTCATGATCAAATTAGCAACATGAGTGACCTCAGAAAAATTCACATGTAATTATTAAGAGAAAAAGCATAAGTAGTTAGCAATACTTGCAACTCCAGTCAGGCTGGAGAGGAACATTTTGTAATAATTACACAGACAGCTTTGGTTGGGAGGACCAGATGCAAATAATACTCAAAGAAAATAATCAGATACATCACTTGAGAATTAAAGGTAAAATTAAGCATTTTTATCCAATTTGTCTTTGCCATCTTTTACTAACATGAAATATTTAGGAAATGTTTGGAGTAATCCAAATGGGCTATAAACTGCATCTGATTATCATTGTTCTATGGGGACTTTTTGATGTTCTCAATTCCTATGTTTGTCCTTCCTTTGAACAAGTCTATCATATATGTTAGTCTGGGTTTATGCTTGCTTACCATTACAGTGAAAAAAAGTAACAAATAGAACAGTTTTAAAAAAATTCATTCAAAGCAAGATTTAAATAAAAGGTTTGCATTTAAGACATTTAATGTACTTATATACTACAGCCCACAAAGGTTCAAGACTGCAGATCTTATTTTTATATTTATTAGAGGAACAATTTAATCAAAATCAGACAGACATAGTCAAATTTTATTCTTAGCTAAATAATTGGAGCAGAAGTAAATACTATTCCAACGAGTACTTTAAAATAGAAACAAACCAAAATAAGTTCATTGATTTTGTGGATGTTAACAAACTTGTGGTTTAGTTTGTATTTTTAGGTGAAGGTGCGTGTTCAGTGTATAAACAAAGAAGCATATAAAAAAACTTCTGCAATGGATTGAAACAAAGTTAAAAAAAAGTCTCTTGAATATGTCAGTTTCCTTTTGGTTCTGTGGTGATTTATGGGAAGTAAGGATACAAACAGGTAAACATGGTTGAGCTTAAGTAAGCTTTGCACGGAGTTGGGAAGACCAAACTTCTCCTTCATGAGTAGGGCTGCTAAAACATGTCTGACAATGTTGTTGGCAAGTGGAAAAAGTTCAGTGGTCAGTGGACCAGGGAAACTAACATTCCCCAGTAGGAATGCTATTACCACATGGTTCACATCTTGAAGTCAAGAGAAGAAAGAGGCAGATTTTGTCCTTTCCGGATGTGGGGTCATAAAATTGTACATATGACCAGAAGCCTTCTCTGGTTTCTTTATAACTTGCATCATGAGAGAATTTTTTTTTTTTAATTTTTTTTTTTTGTTTTATTTCATTTTCCCCAGAACTTTAATGGAAACATACTCTACAGTGTTTCTCTGGAAACTTATTTTAAAATTATTTATTATTGAGATTAGGTGAAAAAAAATAAATAAATAAATTACTTTTCATTACCAATTATGAAAGAATTAAAACAAACACTACTTCTAGATTGCAATTTGTGAATAAAGATAAAAGGAAAACTTAGCTAACGCATTTCATTCTCCAAGGGACTTTATCAAAGCAAATGCAAGGATTTTATTTTGTAAAGTATAATTTATATACAAGAGCAAAAATGTTATTGGTTTTACAAAGTTTTTAAGTTTAGGAATGCTCATAAATATTCATCAGGTTAATTGAAAAGTCAGGTAAACTATGGAGGACATGAAGTGATACAATTCAATGTCTAAAAGAAAGTAAGTGATCTTGAATTTTTTTTTTTATGCAAATTGGTATTTAAATTATTTTAGTTTGAGATTAATTTGTGTGTTGTATATTTTGAATAAACATGAGGTTATGAATTTAACCATTTTCTTTTAAATGTTTTAACATTTTTATAGTCACGGCTTGGGAAAGTAGTAATTCTTTCAGGAATGGAGATATTGGAAAAAATCTGGGGTGCAAATTTATATTTTGATAAGATTTGATAGTGGCACTCTTGGTAATTTTCCTTCTAAATAAGTTACTTTCTCTTTCAAGAAGTGTGGCATTCTTTAGATCAAGGTTGAATTTATTTCTCTGTAGAACTAATGCATTCAATAAATTGTCATGTATAAATGTCTCTTATGTTCATAAATATATATTTTTAAATTTCTGCAAATTTCCCTAATATATTGGGAGAAACAGTATTGGCTATTTATTTTATATATACCTACTTCATTATTATTGTTATGGTATGTTTGGTTTATATACATAATAGTCTATGGTGGTAATTATTTTGATGTTTAGATTGGATAAATTGTTTTGATACTGGATGTTACAGAATTTGTAGGTAGTATTCTGCGTTCATTTTTATCTACTTTATTGTTGTTAATAATGTTATCTTTTTCGCAGTTGTATATTCTGTATGCCTTTCTCTTAGCATTGTGGATGAAATAATAAGGATATTGGAAGTTTTTGAAAGTGTTTTCTATGTATATTTCTTCTTTTGGTAAATATTGAGGGCTGCAGATTCTTAGTGCTCTTATACAGAATCCTATAATTATTCCCAATTTGATCTTGTTACAGTGGTGTGAATAAAACTTGACCAGGTCAACCTTGTTGCAGCTTTTCTGTAAACCTCAAATTAAAGTTTGTTATTATTTCTCTGCAACATGATATCTAGGAAGGTTAAAATGTTGTTAGATTCAAAAGGTAAAGTCTGTTGTGGGTTCAACATTATTTAATTTGTTGATAAGATCGGGTAAATCATGTCTTGTGGATATATTAGTAGAGAATCACCTATGTATCTGAAGTAAGAATTGTGGTAAAATATTTGTGAAAGACTACTTTCCAGAAATTCAAAAAAGCCACTAAAAGAATACCCCATTGCAATTTGTATAACTTTAAAAAATATATTTTTAAATGTTAACTCACTAAATCCGATTCTAAATAGAATCAGTTTTTTTAAAGAAACAATCGGCACATTGAGATCATATAAAAGTCTAGGAATTCTGAAACCGATTTCTCTTAATGAGATACTTTCAAGGAATAAAACTTTAGAATGAAAAGATTAGACGTTTTCAAAAACTACAAAACATCTGCACAAAATTCTTTCAGTTTTGCTTTGTTTAACTTGATGTTAAGAGTGAAAGTCAAGAGAGATAATCAACTATAGAATAGTAAAAGCCTACAGAATAATTATATAAAATATTTAGATCACTACACTGTTTTCGTATTTGAAGAGCTTTATGGTGTTCTTGTACAATATGCCACAGAAGCTCCAGTTCAACTGAAATGGACGGTCCAGGAATTGATTGGTAGAATCCTCAATGGCATCTTCAACAGTTATGTTTCAATCTCTAGCCACAGAAGAATCTTCCAAAACTATTCATCCAAATTAGTTCCCTTTTAAGAATTTACATTGAGATCTCAAATAGTGACACATTACTAGTTGAAACCAAATCAGGCACAGAGACTCGATTCATATTCATCAGCACATCGCATATAAGTCTACTATAGATTTGCTTTTAGTATCTCATGAGTAATGATATGGTATCAGTAGTAGATAAAAAGCAGAGATCTAATTGAATGTAATATAGTAGGCAGTACAGTCTTCTGTTGAGATCCTTAAAGATTCCTGGATACCTAGGCATACTTCTAGATACCATTATAATGCTTGCACAGCCCATTCCCCTGAGGGACATAAAGCATTGTTCAGCTCATCACCATGCTTACATTAATTGCATACAGATCTTTGAACAAGAATGAACAGCCCACAATCAGAGTAAGTATGCAAAAATTTAGTGAATATCTGTTTTAGATTTTGGATAACAGGTCAGTGATTCTGTTGGGGAACAGAAATGCTAGAGAAAAGCAAGAATACTCAGAGTTTTCTGGGGGTAGAAGAAGAAACCTTTTAAAAAACATTCCATTGGCTATGTGGCTTTAACAAGAGAAGTTAATTTCAGTGTATAGAATCAAGGCTTCAGTCATATACATATAGGACATTCTGTGCATAGATTTTTATTTCTCCAACAGAATAAGGATGAGTTTCTTACTCTAAAGAAATAAACAAATCTTTTTTTATGCTTTGATTGAAGAGACAAATATTGAATTCAAATGACTTCCTATTATTGATAGTGGCCCCAGAAGGAGTTCTTGAAAGGGTGTCAGCTAGAATGTCGTTTGTACTTTATGTCATACTCATTGCATTCCAAATCAATCCTCTATCAATGAATTTTATCATTTTTTTAATTTTTCCCAGTTTTTTTGTATAGAACATATAGTTGACAACCTGCTAATCTGTAACAGTTGTAAAACATTGTTCTGCCAAATAGTGAAACCATTTCTTCCCAACCTCTACAATAACACAGCTCATCTTTTCAAACAATAGTGCTGAGTATCTGCATTTAATGAAGAGAACTAGAAGTCCTACCAAGATTTATTATTAGTAGGACTAATCTTAACATCATAATGGTATACAGATGATACCATGGTGATGGCAAAACAAAGAAAGAAAACTGCAAACTCCTAAAGAAGATAATAAAAAAAAGCAGGAAGAAAGAATTAGCCATCAAGTGTAAGACAAACGGAACAGGCCAAGATGGGAGCTACAAACTGGAGATGGATCAAGCGAGTATAAAAAATTAAATATCTGGGAAATGTTCTGTGACAGAAAATGTGACACCAAAATCTGAAGACACAGGGAAAATAGCAAAATACGTCTTCTAAAAAATAAATAAAGTATTAAGAAATGGGCAAAATGTTTTTAGAAACAAAGAAAAGAATGCTGGACTGCTACGTAGTATCAGTCCTCCAATATGGCAATGAATATGGAAACATTTCCTCACAGATGAAGAGTAGACTTAAAGCAACAGATATATGGTTCCACAGAAGGACAGAACATGTGGACAACAAGGAGGTTAAAAAAGAAAAGGAAACAACATTATACTTAAAATCAGAGACAGCTGAGATACATAATGAGGAAAGAGAGCTTGGAGAATTTGACACTCACAGGACATATTGAAAGCAAGTGAGGCAGAAGGAAACACTAAGTAACCTACTGAAAAAGTTTGTGTAAATGGATAGCAGAACAGAGTGGAAAAGATAGCAAAAAGGAGCCACAAAGGTTAGGAAGTTGTGGAGAGCTATGCTTACCTATGTCATGAAGTGAAATGGCAAATAAAAGAAAAAGAAAAGTGCTTGGAGTGAGCACAATTGGACAACCAACTTGCTTCTGCATAGCTGCAATAGCCATGTTAGAGGCATCAGTCTACCACCAAAGGAATAGTCTCATCAACTGTTTTTACAACAGCCTTTTAAATCTCTTCTTTGAAGTCATTGAAGGTCTTCACAGCTTCAGGATTGAGAGGAAATGTATTAGCAACAACTACAAAATCTGATCTTGCCAGAGAATCAAGGGAAATCCATTGTGAGTAATACTGTGAGAATATGCCAATAACCTGTATATAAAGAAAACTTTGCCTTTGGAGACAGCAGTTCCCTCACTGGAATTTTCTAGTATCAAGATTAAATGGAGCATAAGTTATATTGTAGCCTAGAAAATCAATACACATGGTTGAGATAAGAGACTTCTCTTCATTGAAAATAAGATTGTAGAGTTGGGCTATCTTACAAAACTTTTTCAAGTTCACATGTTCCTGCTGAGTTTCCTGTGTCAATAAGAGCAGTGGCTTTAATTATCACCAGACAACACATATACAGTCACCAGCTTCAGTATTCATGAGAAAGTAGAAGTTATGGGAGCCAGTGTGGGAAACTGAATGAATGCAAATGTAGATAACAGAACTGACTGGTAGATTTTGGTAAAATGGCACTTTTTGCTACATTTTGATGCACAGCTTCTCTTACTGGGAACAAAAATGCCAGAATCAAAACTGGGTATCATCCACAGACTGAATATGTTCAGACTCAGTAACAGCAGTCACAGTCAATGTAACATCAAAATCCCATATTGATCCACATCTGCACTCAGAACTAGAGTTCTATTTTTCAGCAACTCTTGCCTAAAAGCACAAGATAGCAAGCTGTTGATAAGTGCATTCCTTATGCAATCATCCAGATTTTATGAAGCACTAACAATCTTAAAATCTACAATCATTACTGAGCAACTGAAGACATTCATTGTCTATCTTTCTGTTCACAAGCAGTTAACAAATGTCTTACAAATATTTCATTCTTGCATTTGGAAAAAAGAAAAAAAAGAAAAAAATGTCTTTGAGAACTGAATCCTAAGTTAGTGCATGCTACAGTGTATTCATAAATAGTGGATGAAACAAAGTGAATCAATGTATCCAGATTGTCAAGGTTATGAATCTCAAGAAACTGCTAAGTAGAATGTCAGTTGTTCCATAATCTACTCAGAGTAAGAGAATTTGGAGATACAGCTCAGGAACATATACATCTTCAGGTGACAGCCAATTTTTGCTTAGTTCAATAAATTGTGTGAGAATGAAAAGACAAAATACAAGGTTTTTTTTTTTTGAATAAGAAAAAGCTCTCCACAATAATCCTTTCAACTTTGTTTTGTCTGACTTCTAAAGAATGAAAGTTAATGAAGACAGTCAACCATACGATAGTAAAAAACATAAAGAGAGAGAGAGAGAGTGTGTATATAAATAAAGACGAAAGGAAAACTTATCTTAGCTGACTCATTACGTCCTCTGAGGGACTTTATCAAGGCAAAAGTAAGAATTTTATTTTGTAACAAGAGCAAAAATGTTATTAGTTTTAAAAAAAAAAAAATTGTTTTTAATATTAGAATGCTCATGAATTTTTATCAGGTTACCAGAAAAGTCAAGCAAGTTCATGGACATGAGGTGATATTATATAAAATTATATTCATATCACCCCAAAAGAAATAGAAACTTAAATATTATTGTAATAGATCAATTTTTTTTTTTTTTTATAAGTGAAAATATTAATAAATATTTTTGCACAGTCTAAACATGAATACAGTTGAAAACTTTTATGGTAAAAACAAAGTGTATAACACTTTACTGTTTTAAAAATACAGAACCATCAAAATGATAAAATGATGCTGAATAAAAGTATTTATCTATAAAATGCAAGTTGACATCAGAATTGGAATTTAACAGTAAGCTATACAGTATGAACACCATACATAAAGAAAAATTTTACAGATGCTAATCCCATCAAAATATTTATAAGATTAATGAGAAAAATAAAACCAATAAACTTGTAAAACATTCTTTCATGTAAACCATTTTTTTTCTTCATGAATTTAATATGAATGGAGCTGGCCAGAAATTATTTTCTGGATGCCAACAAAATGATTTCCTTCTAATAAACACACTTCACAGCTTTAATTTTTTCAAAATAACTTGAAATGTATCATCTTTTTAAGAATTTTTGGGAGATAATAACGATTTACTGATACAAGTCCTACTAATTAACCCATAGATGGGAGGGTTTAGAGACAGATTCCTATCTTTTCCCCAGGTATATTTGTGCATAAGTGAATGATACTGACTGGAATTGAAACTCGGCTCTCCAATTTTGACCCATTATCCATTACACCACCCACACATCCAAGCTTACAGTACCTGGTATTCTCAAAGTGCCACCTATCTAGTTACTCACTAGATTCAACATGGCTTAACTTCAGTGATCATATGAGAACTGAAGCCTGTATCATATTGTACATGTGTGTGTGTGTGTGTGTGTGTGTGTGTGTGTGTGTGTGCGCACACATAATTAGTGAAGTTCAATAGCTAAATAAAATTTAAAAAAACTAATAACATAATTCAATTCCCATTTTATATATTTGTAAACTTTATACAAAGTGCTTATTTTCACTAGCCATATCTAAATGAACAGGCATTTATGCAATAAGTGAAAACGGATTCCTTTTTCTGTATACTTTCTATTAGAAATATTTTCTATTTTTATTTTCAATTTTATTAGTGTTCTTCTGGAAAATGTTTTCTACAATTTAAAATAAGTTAAAATACATAAAAACTCAATGCTGTCAAGACTTTCTAAAAGTTTCTTTACAATCAAAACATTCATATCTTCTATAGAAAATTAAAAGAATTTTAAAAATACAAGAATATCGCACATTGTTTGCATTGTATTCAAATTGTCAAAATTATATTTGAAGTTAAACATGATACGAAGGTCATTTCTATTTTAGGCCTGATGTAAATTTTTAGTTCTAACATTTCAAGCTTCTAGTATTGTTGCTAAAACTACATGTTTGTTTGCAACACAAAAACTAAATGATTTTTTTTTTTTTTAAGAACAGAAGTGCATTTTGGTGTATTGGTCCTGGTGGTGAAGATATAATAATGATCAAGGAAATAATTACTATTGATGTTAAAGACAAATACATTCCCTTTTATTGTTAACAGAAGGAAGCCACTTATCAGCAGGAAGCAGACTTGTTAGTGCAATGAAAGAGTTGAACAAGAGAAGAATTAAAGCAAGTCACCTGTCTGCAAGGAAAAGTGATGAAATGAGCAGAACAATATAAACATTGTGAAGGAAGCCATTGTGTGAAATCAAGTTGAATCTATTGGATCAAGAGGCTGGGGAAGGCAAACAGTGGCAAATCCAAAAGGAGTGGCAGCTTAGTCTATTTAAAGAATAAAGATATTTTTTAAATTTGTAAAAAACAGAGACCTTACTACTTTGGTCAGAATCCTGTTTTGAAATTGTTAAATAAAGAATAAAGCTGGAATAAAAGTTTAAATATTCAGGTTTATGTCATTCTTATCAATCTGATTCTACAACTATGAAGTTTAAAATAAGTTGCCTGAAGGCTTGACATTTCCAAGTATGTTTTTAGAGAATTTATAAACTATACAGATACTCACTAACTTCCACATTCACCTGAGTAAGGTTGGAGAATGAACCAAGTAAAATGTTAGTAAAAAAAAAAATGAGCATAAATGTTTTTAATATTACAAGCAAACATATAATACACAGAATACTCTGAAAGTAATGCCTCCTATTTTATTACGTTGGTCCAAGACCTGAGTGGTGGATGTTGGGGATTGGTTAGTGGAGGTTGAACATCTCCCACCAATAATTCTTTGGTTGCCTTTTCATAGATAGCAGTTGTTAAACAGTCCAGAAAATGGTGTCCAACAGGTGTGTCACTGAATTCCTCCATATTGGAAAAATTGCAACCATTAACATTCAGTAATACTTGCTGAATATTTATAGAAACCAAACAGAGAATGTGGGCACAGCTAGGTGGTGGGTAATAGGTTTCAACAGTTACAACAGCCACATGTGTAACAAGTTATGTTCTGGGGGATCCTGAACAGGCTGGCAAAACTGTATAGCCAGGGGTAATGACTGTGTGGGAAATATTCTTTTGTCCCTAAACAAATACTCTATTCAACAGCATCTGTTGCAAATATCAATAGAAAAAATAAAAATTAAAAAAAAGAGGCATTACTTTTGGAGAGTTCCTTGTGTGGATTTCAGAAATGACATTCTTAGTTCATTTCAAAACATTCCTATAGTATATAAAGAAGACAAATAGAAAAATCAAAGATGCAAACTTAATATTTTCATGGTAATTGTTCTGATAAACTTTTCTCTTTGGAAAGCTTCACATTACAAATTTAAGCACCATACCAGATTGGCAGCTAGGACTTATTTTACAGTTGAAATAGCTAAATGTTTCTCACTTGTGGAACTCTTCTGGCCTCTTGGTTTCAACTTTGATCTTCAAAAATTAAACATAATGTCAATTGCTATCTTCTGTCCTAATTCCTGTGTTTTTATTGTTTTCTCCTTAAAGTTTTTCTTTTTCTTATATTCTTTCAAACTCAGAAACTCCTTGCATCTTAGTGGCTTTATTGCTTTGCTTAGGTTGAAATTAAAAAAATAATAATAATAATTGGACATTCATCTAGAAAAGTAATTTTATTAAAAGAACAATAAATAGATGACTTAGTAGAAATGTAGAAAACTAAAAACAAATAAATTAATTTTTATTTTAAAGTTTCTTTTTTAATCAATTCACTCCAAGCAAGATGATAATGCCACTAAGATGCAAGGAGCTAATGGGAGTGAAAGAGAATGAGAAAACTTTAGAAGGACCCAGAAACCCAATCCTGAACCAGGGATAAACCTCTACTCCTGTTTGTAGATCTTTAAAAGTTTCCCTTTATCCTTACTCTAATAAATTTACAGACCGTTCTCATCTAAATTTAGATTTTCTTTCTTGGAATCTTTTTGACACTTTCAAAACTTTTTTCTTTTTGTTTATTAAAAAAAAAAAAAATAATGATTTCTATTGACAAAAAATAATACTGAATAATGTGAAAACCTTGACATTTTTTTTATCCAAATATTTGCAGACAATAATTATCTATATGTGACAACTTATCCATTTTATTAATACTATATATTCTGCCAAACAATGAATTGAAATGTTTATCATATTAAATCCATTGTCATAAGAAATAACAAATAATCAGATCAGTTCAATTTGCATTATATTCCTCATTTTATACTCGAGATTATTTTTGAATTAAAATTAGAAAAAATATTTTCTACACTTTAAAGCAAAAAATCAAACAAATAAATATAAAAAGAGTGAAAATGCACCTTTTATTTTTTTTCAAATCTGAAATATTGTTCTTAATTATATAGTATATATGAACATTCTTATCTCTAAAACAAGCACACACAAAACCTTATACATAAACATGAATGAGAGAGAGAGATGAATATAGGTTGAGGTAAGCAATAATAGACTGCAGAGTATTGAGCCTTTCTGCTTCAATCTTTCAAGCCCAACTGCTTTTACCCAACTAAGTAGATGCATACACTTGATTATAAAGAAAAGCTAAGTAATTGTATTCTGCTTTGCTGTTTGTAGAAGAAAAAAAACTGACTTTTGTGAATTACATCAACTGAGAGCATTGATTACTTGCCTTTGGAAGACAACCACCACTAAACAAATCTAATTCATACAACCTGCCTTGTGTATCTTTAGATTTAAAATCAGATGCATTCAACATGAAAACAGATTTCAACTGGAAACATTTATAAATCTACCATATGCATTGAATATTGCTGCCATATCTGGTCTAGTACTCTGGCTATACAAAAGATCTAAACAAAGATCTGCAATGTTATCAGTCCTGACCTGGCATCTTGACTTCAGTCACTTTCCCACTGCCATAATGTGGCTTCCCCCTGTCTTTTCAAAGTGGGAACCTTATGTGTTCCTCAAGGAGAGAACAAAAACTTACCAGTTCCCTCAACACTTGCTTTTTTGGTATACCACAAGCATCAGGTAATACACTGATACTACCCTTTTTTTAATGCAATGGAAAGGTACTCCCTTGTTGAATAGATCTCTGAAGCTGATCCTTATACTTTTTATACCCCTAGTCACTGGCAATGACACCAAGAAAAGGTCAAAACATGCATATTCTTATTCTCAATCTTCTCAAGAATGACTGAATAAAAACTAGAAAAATTACAAGAAAAAAAAATGTCAGAACTTCAGAGATGAGGAATTATTATTCTTCTATACTGATTTAATCAAACTATTATCTTCATCTTACTTGTTATAATCACAACATTTCTACTATTGTATCCTCTGGTTTTCTTTAGTTGATACTCATATTTGTTAACATTCTTGGAATTTCAAACTAAACACTTTATTCAATCCACTGGGATAGACTGTTCTTAATTCATCCTTGTGATACTTGCTACTGCTTGCTCCACTGAACCAGAGTATTTAAATTTCATTGCCTAACCCAGGGACCGGTCACCAGGTTAACTGCACACAATTAATTAATGCTTATCTCTACTAAACCAATACTATTATTCTTTGTTTCATAGGTGTTGGTGAATCCCCACCAACAGACTTTCTTTTCATACAGATTAACAATGGAAAATAAATTGACTGAAAGAAGGCATAGCATAGAGATGAATGTTATGACCAGGAAAGAACAGGTATTAGGTTTAAGGCTCCAAAATTCTACTGTCTCTGTCTCACAACAGATAAGAAAGCTATTGATCGAGATAGACATGTGATGGCTGCTCATAAATACAGAAGAATCTCCATATTATATGCAAGACCCCATCCTTTTCATTTCTCTTTACACACTGCTCACTGTGTAGATATATGATATATTGTTCTCCATGTGTGACACATGTAAATATGTATATCTAGTTTTATGTATGCCTTGGTGGTTTAAAAGTCTCTCTGAGAACAATGCATGTTTGTCCTTTTTCCTTTCAATCATTTTGTGAAGTACAGTGTTGTTATATCATGGATATAATAATGCCCATAATGGGGGAAACGTAAATAGGAGAATAAGCCTTTTTTCCATAGCTCTCTCCCATTATATAATTAAAGGGTATGTAGGTTACCAAGTGGTTGTAAGTGAAACCTATAGACTGATTCAGTTAAATAAGTACAAGTGACATAAACACAAATTAATTAAAATGAAAAAAAGTCATCTCCCCTAGTACAAACAGCAGAATGAGAACAGTTTACTGTTAAGTAAAATTTTTATGTTGGAATTACCAAGAACATTATGAAAAGCACCTGAAGAATGCTGAAGAGTAAAATGATTAAAAAGAGAAGACCAGTTCAAATAAATCGGTGTATATAAAAAGAGGAAAAAAATATCAAAGTCTTTCAAATGTGTATTCATATTTAGATTTAAGAGATTTTTTTGAGAGCTGGGAAGAAAAATAAAATAGAATATTAAAGTTGATATGGCTTCAAATTTATAAGATGAAACATTTCTGCTATAAACAGGATTTTATTTGGCTGATAAAAATCTAACAAGTTGGGTTTTGACAAACAACTTTTTACTGGAATCAAAGAATACATAAGAGATACAAAAAAGAAAAAGAGTTATGAGAATATAAATAATCAAAATCATTTCTATCCGTGATACTTAATTTCAAACGGTTTTTCTCGGATAAAGTGGAAAACCAATGCATTATTTAATCAGAAAACTGATTTCTTAGTTTATATCTTTCAACAAAAAAAAAAAAAAAAAAAAAAAAAAATTTTTTAAATTAAAAAAAAATTAGAACCCAAATAACTCAAGAATTCTAACAAGGACTTCTTTAATAAATATAGTAATTTATAGTAATCTTTATGCACTGTATCCCCTCAAAATGTAGGTGATCATGGCTCTCTACAACTTCCTGCCCCTTGTAGCTCTTAACAAACTTTGTCTTTCTGTTATTTCTCTTAAGCCCTGTTCTACCATCCATTTACTGAAGTTTACCAAGAATGTTATGCATTGTTTTCCTATATCCCTCTTGCCCTCTACCTGTCCTGTAAGTATCAGATTTTCCAAACCCTCCTTCCTCGTTATATAGCCCCAAAACCTCAACTGTCTCTTCCTGATGTTAGTAGCTAGCAGTTTTATACTGCCATAGCATAAAGCTGATGATTATTTCAGGCAGCACTTCAGAAATCTAGTTCATGTCAAATATAGTTGACATAAGACCTGTAAGTAGCAGTGAGCTCTCCCTTTCAGTTTGAAATCATCTGATAACTTATCAGACATTGGATAGACATAAAGGAGGGGAAATAAACAAACTAAGTACAAGCAAGTTTAAGTTTCATACTGACTAGAAGGTAATCAAAATTGATACATTCGGATTTATATCATCAATAATAGGTTTGTTTGGGTCTCTTACCAGGTGAGCAAGTCTATTTATGGCTTCAATATGGAAATAAGTGTCAGATCAAGAAACAATGAACTAAAATAATGACTCCTTGAAGGCATAACAAATGCTAGGTTACCAAATTCATGCAGATGAGATTATATACTTGAATTCCTCTTTAATTTGTTACTAAAGAATATACACATTCAATTATAATGACTAATTTAGTATTTGTAAATACAAATATTACTTTAAATGTTATTTTTAGTGGATATCTATAAACAGTATTTTATTTTGTCTACCAGTCTGAACATTTGAGGAATATTATTAAAGACAATGTGCCCTCTAGCAATATTTGAACCTGTGTGCCCCCTTTACAGGAGAAACCATTATTTGATCAGATATGCTTTTGACCACTCAGCAAAATGCTTTATAATCATGCAGAGTCTATCTGCCTTTAAAGCACACTTTACTCATTCAGAATTCTTATATAAATATAAAATATAACACATTAAGTGCTGGTGCCAATAAAAGAGTGTTCAATGTATAAGAAGAGAGCTAAAGTTTATATTAATAAATTTAGTCTTTTTTCCATTTGTAGCACAACTCTGAGTTTCATGCACAATGCAATTTTCTGGTGCTAGCATTGCTCAATGTAAAATATAAAAAAAATATACAAAACAGAGTTAATATAAAATATAATTAAAACAATACTCATATGTTACTGCTTTCCACAATTTAAAAATTCATGTAGACACTTGGATGTTGTCTCACAATCCTCACATGGTAAGAGTGAGGAGATAATCAGTTCCTTATAATAACAGAATAAAGAACTGAGTATCACTCTTACCGTCTGAGGATTGTGAGACAACAGCATCAACATCTAAATGTCCACATGAAACTTTAAATCACAAAAAGCAGTAATATATGAGTATAGTTATATATCATTGGAATTAAGTTCATCCAGATGTCATCTCTGGAATTAGCTTCAGCTTTTGTCCATTCTACTCTTGTTTAAATCAATAAAAATATTTACTTTATTCTAAATATGCAGTATCCATAATTTTGGGTTTCTAAGTTTGAATGAGATGAAGTTTACCTCATTGTAATTCAAGAATGATTTGGAGCACAGATCAAAGAAAAAAATAGTAAATGTCGAACACACTTAAAGTAGTCAAAATACACTGTACACTAACATGCCGGAAGTCATGGGATAACAGTCTGTAAAAGTAATGGTAGGTGAAGTGATTATCCTTTGATGTCATGCAAATGTCCAGACATATATATCAGTTGTGCTTGGACATTTGGCGAGTCAGTGTGGACACCTGCTAGATTGCTTATGGCAAGGTGACATGAATTATCAGAGTTTGAACAAGATAGTGGATGGCAGACAGATTAAATATTCAATTTCTGAAATTGTAGGGACATTTGATGTTTCTCAATCCATGGTGTTGCATGTCTCCTGAGAATATATGATGGAAAACATTACTATCCATTGTAATCATTTTGGTGGGTTCTTCATAATCATGACCAGAGGTGTCTGGCTAAAATTGTCTACAGTAACAGACAAGTGACACTGGCTCAAATCACATCCAATGTAGTGGGTATTATATGCATATACAGCAATGTTCTTTAGATTCTAAGGGATATAGGAGCAGAAGAACTACCAAGATGCTCCTGTTAACACCAGACACAGCACTTCACCTGAATTTGTGATACCTTTAATTGGACTGTAGTAAAATGGCAACATGGTGTATTCTAATGAGTCATGTTTCCAGTTGTTTCAAACTGATGGTAAGGCACAGATGTGGTGCAAACCCCAATGAGGTCATGGACTCCAGATGGCTACAATGCGCCATGCAGGCTAGTTGCATAATGGCAGAGAGTGAGTTCACCTGGCAAGAGTTTGGTCTGTTGGTCAGTTTAAGCAGGTCATTGACTGGTGACTGTTTCATTACTCTGCTTTTTGGCCATTTGCACCCATTTATGAACACCATGTACCCCTATCAATGACAGGTTTATTCCACCATGTCATGAGCGGGGGGTGGGGTGAGAAGTGGCTCAGAATTGGTTTGAGGAGTAATCTGGATACTTATGATGACTGATGTGACTAACATATTTACCCAACATGAGCCCAATCAATCATTTATGGAACATAGTAAAGTGGTTTATTTGTTTGCTAGATCTTGCATCTACAAATATCAGGGATCTGTGAACAGCTATTGAGATGTTATGGCTGAAAGGCTTGTCACGTCTTCAGATTATGAGTAGAATCAATTCTACATAGAGTTGCTGCACTTTGCCAAGTTAAAATGGTCCTACACCATATCAGGCACTTATTCTGTGACTTTTGATATGTCTGTATCTATGAAAGAATTTTCAGTTCTGTTTATTTTATTCATTTTAGAAGTGAAAAGATAGAAATCTGACACAGCTGTTCACAGCTCTCAAGTGACATCCAATAATGACATCAGAATAAGGTCATAAAAAATGAGATTAGTTCAAACATATTTCACAAATTAAAGGTCAAACTTCTTCCTTTTTTTTTCTTTTTTTTTTTTTACTAGATGATCATGTCTAATGCCTTAAAATGACATTAATTATCATTTAATCTCTCCTTTTCAAATTTACATTTTCATTTTATTAGTAATTCTTAGTATCTTAACATTTTGGCCAATTTACTCTTCAGCCTTCTACACTTAAATTTTTATTCATTAGTTCCTTAAGATGATCTTTTAGTGGCATAATTTCAAAAATTAAAGAAATAATTGTGAAGATTGCAACAGTCTTGAAATGTGAGACTATAAAAGGTTGAAGAATTAAACAGTCAAAATGATGTGATATTAAGAACATTTACTAAAATGAAGACATTAGTCAAAAAGATTAAAGAAAAAAATTATGATTAATGCTTTGAAATTATTTTCTGATTTAAATGGCAACACAAATAACCAGTCAATATATAATTTGATTGAAATGCAAAGAGACTCTCCAATAGCCTTGAAGAGTTTTTCCAATTGAGGTTATGAATAACAATGTATTTATCCCATTTAGGCAGATTTGTGGTTTACTGAAATGCAAATATACTTATCAACACAAAATATTAAAACTCTTACTGAATATTTGAAGTTGGATAAATATCTCAACAGAGCATTACAGTAGTTGCAAGAGTAAAAAAAAAAATATGAAATGATTTCTCACATTAAAATTAGGGATTAATTAAAAGTTAAATTTTTAGAGGAGTCAAGAAGCAGAATTAAAAATGGTAAACAGAAAGCAAACATCTAACTGAAGAATAATAATAATAAACAATAATTTGTACAAATTATAAACTTTATAAAAATTAAAACCAGAAACTTTAGACAATTGGATTAATTTCTTCTCAAATTGAATATTTATCCTTTTTTTCTTTATTATAGACTCATCTGAAGGGAAGAAACACTTTCAAATTCTTTTATTAAAAAAAAAAAAAAAATGGTTCTAACAATCTGGATGGTTTCACTTGGTCTATTTTGCCACTCCTTCCACTGAGTATGATAGATTAATTTAAAAACTAAATACTACAGTAAAATTGAAAACAAAATTATGATGAGGTGCAGTTGAAAAGTTCTCAATCTAACTAACCTCCTTCCCAAAATCTGACCAAATGATCAAAGATGAGAATTTCTTTTTGATACATTTTTTTTTAATTAAGACAAGGACTTTTCTGCATATCCTCAAATATACTTCATAAGATTTTATTATCAAGTTTTCATACTACATTCACTAAGGGGTGCTTAAAATATCTTGACCCAACCAAGAGATTTAAAAAAAAAAATTCTCATGTTTGTTCATATGGTCAAACTGAGAAACTTCCAGCCCCACTACCCCACATATACAGATTTCTTAAAATTAAAATAATTGTTAATCAGTTACAGTTTAACTTCTTTTCGTAATTTACCTGGTAATAGAAATCTTAGAACTATAAAGCAACATAAATAATATAAACAATAACAAAAGATAATTGCTTTGAATTTAATGTTACAGAAAAGAAAGAAAAAATTTAAAATGTATAATGTTAACAACACAGCCACATCAAATGAAATAATGATTATGAGTTATAAATGATACAAGGAAATTACTCATGGCCAATTACTTTGTTTTGTCTTGGCAAATTCATTTGCTATCCAGGTAATTATTTTTCTATACTTTAACAAAGACCTGTTGTAAAATAGACAAAAGATTCAGGAAAAAAAAATAATGAAACATACATACATACATACATACATACATACATACACTGTCTCTTTCTCACACAGAATAGAAAGACACACAAGCGTACTATAAAAATAAAAAAGAAAAGAAAAACTATACTCTTAATGAAAAAGAAAAAGTGACATGCTTACCATAAAGAAACTAGAAAACAGCTGTTCATAGGAGGATTGAGAAGAGAGATGTAATACGAGTCACAGCTAAAGGAAAACTAAGTAACAACTCCGACTAGGCAGAGGAAAGGAAAGTACAAAGATGGCATAGAAAGGTAAAAAAAGAACAGATCTCATTTAACAATGGGCAAAAGTTTTAATTGGTCAAAGTTCAGATAATTAATCAGATAACTGTGATGTGTGATTTAATAATTAAGCAGGTGATCAATCAAGAAAAGTTTTATATAGATTTTTGTTTATCTACCATTTTAGAGGTGATCTAGATTAGATCTCTCACTCTTGGTGTCATGTCCCTTCTGGAAATGGCCGATCACGGTTCTTCATAGCTTCCCCGCTTTTGTTGATCTCAACAATACTTGCTCTTTTACAACTCATCTGTGTTATTGTGGTACTTGTTCCTCAATCCATTTTTGCTCAAACTTGTCAAGTAGGCTTAGTGTTGCTTTTCTCACCTTCAATGTGTCCAGCAAGTGTTTTAATTCTCCAAGCCTTCTTTCCTCATTATGTATTGCCAAAATTTCGGCTGTCTCTCTCTGATTGTTAGTAACAATTTCATTGTGGTTCCTATTCTTAACACTTCCTCTTTTACTGAATCACTCAGAACAAACAAACAATTATTGGTGAAATAAAGGCCACCATCTGATTATCTAACTTTTCTTTCAGCAAAATAAAAACTCAGACTTGCTTTTCATTGCAATTACTCAGACCGTCAATCTACAGCCATCACGATTCAACACAAATTGGAATCAAAGAATAAGCTGCAGATGAGACTTGAAGCTTCTTGATATAAAAAGGATGCAAGTCTTGTTTAGAACTTTTTTCTTTATTTCCAATAGTCTGAGTATTTGCAGTGAAAAAACAACTAAAATTAAAAAAAAATACAAGTCAAAAGTTCAAATACTTTATTGTCATAGTTTTATAGCCTCACTGCTTATCCCTCTATATATATAAAAAAAAAAAAAAAAAGTTGAAGATCAATTAGAAAGTAATTTTAAGTAACTTGGTTCCGAGTAGTAATTCTTCTTTTATAAATTTGCTTAAGGCTAAATTTTGTCACTGTCCCCAACTTAACATCAGTAGAACACAACATCGTGTATCATTAATATATAAACAGCCATTTATATAAATTTCTAACATATTGCATTTACAACATAAGCAGTAACATTTAATTTGCATAGCCATTTTTAAAAGCACATTTTAATAATTATTTCATACATGACATTTATTTTTAATTCAAATTTTTAAAATTGCTATATGTCAGCAATGTTTCTGCAGATATAGTTTTATTTAAAATGCAAAGAAAATGGAAAGAATCTATATCTGTCTTGTCAAAATTCAGTCATTAGTTAGAAAAATATCAGTGTTTAGATTTAAAGAAAATGTAAAATAAATATAATTTTGGCTTCTAAAAATAATTTTTCTTTGATGTGGACATAAATAATTTTTAAAATATTAAAATTTTTATAGAATTTCATAACTAAGTCTTGCAATGTTGGTTATGATCTTATATTCTGTGCTGCTTCATAATAATCATTGTTGTCATCTACCATTTCACATTACAAATTAGTCAAGTGGAGGCAAAAGATTTTTATGGAATCATCTAAATATATCAATCTGTTTTAATTAGACTTTCTTACAAAACCATAGTGAATTATTTTTTAAAAAGTGATGAATTATTTATTATTATTAATACAAACAGTAAAAAATATTCAAATGTGGTCAGCTCTATGTCACTGTCTGGAGTAGAAAATTCAAGTGGACAGCATAATGACAAAACTAACTTTAGAAAAAAAAAAAAAAGATGTCTTGCTGAAAATGTTATACTTCTATAACAGCTGACTATTTTTTTTTCTCTGTTGGTAGGACAGGTATTTGGTTAATGACTTAAATTCAAATATCTATAAAGTCACAAACTGTTAAAGATTTAGCCACTATTTGCTGTGATCTCATTCTAATGCACAGCTGCGGTGAGTGAGCTGTTCCCATTCACAGTAAAGGCGACATTAAATGTGTAGACTTGAGAACAGAAACACTTAACCATATCAAGTTGGATGGCAACTGGAATAGAGAATAAACTCAATAAAAATATACATCAATGAAAATTACAGATGACTTTCAAAATAAATACACTGGCTAAAAATGCACTTTTTCTAAAGAAAATGTCTGATTGCTATTTGGAACCTAGGAGTTATTTTTATAATACAATTTCTTTATTCTGTACATATAAAAATAGTGAAGATTATTTCTAAAACAATGAATAAAATCTTTTTATGATGATTTTCAATTTCATATGTAGATTGTTTCGATCCTGTAAAGTTTAGCATTTTAAATCAGTTTCTGACTGAAGTAAAATACATGAAGGAATGAGATAAACAGAAGGAAAATAAATGAGAGATAAGAGGAATGGGCAGAGAAGGGGGGAGTAAAAAAAAGAAAGAGGAAAGGAATTTATTTTGATGTGAATGGAAATGCTTTTGAATTAAATGAATGACAAAAACAGTGGGGGAGAGAAACCTAATGAATGGACACCCCCTAGAAATTAGAGAACTGAAAAGAGGTGTTTTCAGCAGATCAAATTGCAGTAACGGGAGAGTGATATTTTTTTTCTCTCTCACACACACTTTTTCCAGAAGCTAACATATCCGTGCTGTTTTGGTGATAAACAGCTAGAGACTCCTTTCGGAAGTCTTTTGCTCTTGACAAAAGATAAAAAACTCTGTAAGATTTGTATTTGCAAGTGACAGTAAGATTCCTCTGGAAAAATTAGTAACTTCAATGTACCAATCTGAGTTTTGTTTTTTTTCCTCACTGTCCTCAGAAGTATAGCCTTATTTCTTAAGTGTTTTAAAGGTAGATATTAAAAATAATAAATTTCGGTATCATATACAACATTTATGATTAATCAACTTCAATAAAGAAAGAATGTATAAAAGAGAAAATATTCAAAACGTACATAAATCTGTTCATGTAGAAAATTGGAAATTTCAATTTTGTTCTCATTTAAATATAGACAATGAGTTCAAGTAAAAATAGATCTATATTTAATTTTTTTTTAAATAAATCAATTCAACTTTAGCTAAGAAAATTGGTTAGAAAGCTGTTATTGAAATTAATTACCTTTATGCAATTAGCTTTTTATACCTAGCAAAAATGGTAATCTATTTAAAGCATCTTACTTTTTCTTTCTTTTTTTAATAGTTCTATATTTTCTTCCTTCCAGGATATTTAGAAGAGTTTTATATATTTCTATTTTGGATAATTTGTTCATCAAATGAGAGAGGGTAAGAAAAAGCTTGTAAATAATAAAAAATAAAAACAAAAGAAAAAAATGTTTTTATGTTAGCCAGGAACAGACATCAACTTACAAATGATTGTATCTAGGCAACTGTTGCTATGGCAGAGAGGGTCAGGATACAAATCCATGTTGGAAGTGTACCTGAAGGCATAAAGTCAGTTGCAACTGGAAGAAGTATGTTCAGATCATTTTCTAAAAAGGGGTCTGACCATTTTCTATACTTGATTGATTATTTTTCATCCAGAATGTAAGAAAGATGACAAAAAGAATTAATCAGACACTCCAGCATAGAAATAGGAAATTAGAACCAGTTGACCTTCAAAAGCAAAAATACCTAACTTTACAAAAAAAAAAAAAAAAAAAAATTACATAAAATATCTGTATGTAATTGTTTTTGTCATCTCCTATGTCTTTACAAACATGCGCAAAAAAAAAAAAATTGTAGTAAAACTAAATTACTGACAGATGATTATAAAATTAATATCTCTTTTTAGTAAAATCCAATTAAGCTTTTCAATAGATATATTTTTTATCTAACATTTTTAGAAACACAAAATTTAAAAGATATCAGTTGCAATGTAATATGAAATTTAAACTTTCAAAGAATTATTTAAACTATTAATCTCATTCTTTTGGTAGCTCTTATTACCACTATATTTTGGCCAATCCATTCTACAACCTTCTTTAAGCGTACAGTCCATGTGAAAAGAGAAAAGCTTTATTGAAGCAATAAAAAGAAGAGTATTAGTTCAGAGAACGATAATAAATGGTGGGAAATTGAATAACAAAATAGAAAATATCCTATGCAACATGTTTCGTTCTTCAAAAGGACTTCTTCAGACTCATGATAATAATCTATCTTGGAAAGTATCATAAAATATAACACTTAAATATACAAGTATGCATACTCCTAAAACACTTTCTCGACAACATAGCAAATATATTTTACTGAGTTAAGATTAAGCACCAAGACAATACAAAATGTATTAATAAAAAGAATTTTCTCACACTATATTTGTGTAGCTATCTAGACTTTTAAATTCTTACATCCCTATGTTAATTACTCCTTCTGACCATGACCCCCAGGAATAATGTCTATTGCCATTTCTTGCAAATTGTACACACACCTAATAGTCATCTGTTGTATGTCAAGAGTGTGTTGAGATTGGGGAAAACACCCAACCGAATGTTCTCCCAGCAACTTCAGGGGTAATAGGCAGAGAGAGTGGGAAAGAGACAGGAGGTAACAAAATAACACTGCCTTGGAAACCACAGCAACCTTAGAAACAAAATGCCCACAAGACACCATGTCTTGCCAACTGCTGACTACTGGTTTTCCTGTTGCTTTTATTAGCATGAGGCATCTTACAAAGACCCAGATCTTGACCAGTTGCAGAGAGGCCCATATCTAGATATACCAAGCTGCCCCACTGCTAACAAGGAAAACTTGGGTGTAACTGGTGTTGATAAACATGTCCACACACAACCCAGAGCCTCTTTTGCATCTGTACTGATGCACATTCGTCACATCATCACATCTGTTGACTTGGCCCACCAATTCAATGCGGTTTAGAGTTATGTACATCCATGTTTCAAATCACCAAGAAAAGATACAATGGGTGCTAAAGAACAAGAGACCTTTGAGGTGACACTGATTAAGCTCAATGATCACTAATTCATCAGTCTCACTAAAAATTAGTGTCAACACGTGGACTCAATCTTTCTAAAACTCCAAATGACAAAACTAGATATATAGTGCCTCATTCCTGTTGGATCCTCATCTAACAAAGATCTAACCACATTGCCTTATGTGCCTATCAGCTGTGTACTACAATGACAAGCAGATACCAAGAATAACAAAGATTTGAACATTAAACAAAATTAAAAACACAAATATATACACTATTCACACGTAGACTATTGTCCTCATCTTTATTGCTATCACATTTTGGCCTTTGTGCCTTCCAGCTTCCTCTGTGGAAAACTTGGAACCTTAAACCTAACCTGTCTGCTGATGAGTGCTGTTGCTGCTGGTCATGCTTGATTGCACTCACTGAAGTTTCTCTTTTTGTTACTGCTGCTACTGATGACCAGCTATCATTTGTCTTTCTTTATTAGCAGCTCCCATATTGTAATCATTTCTATGCTAGGCCTACTAAGGAGGACCTCATAGCCTAGCATATGTGTTGATTCTTTCTCTCCAGTGTTTTTCCTTGTCCAGTATTTTCACTTCATTCTACAGAGATTGATGACTACACTTTCTCTCCATACATGATCAGCTATGCCCAATTTCAATGTCTTTTCCTTTACTGTGGCTTTTCAATATTCCTCCAGCCTTACTTTTAGGGCATAGTTTGTTTCACTTTTATATTCTTTGCCAAAACTGCAAAGAAATGGAATACACACAGTTCTTGGTCAAAATCTCCCCAATGTTAAGCTTGACTTGGCAGAGATTTCTCCAGACATAGATGCTTCTAAATATTGTCCTGATGTTATATGGACTGCAAATTTCCTGAAGCTTTTCTGATAAGCCCTTGATGTAAGACAGACAGAACATGGTAATTTTCTAGTCCACCTCCTTGACTCTTCTACTGATGTTATGCTTGCAGTGATGCTGGTCATATCATTTCCTGTTGGTATGTGTCTGGGTCAAACACCACTTATAATTTTTGCATGGCGTAGTAGACATCAGACAATCTTTCTTTACACTGTATAAATGGTGGAAATTGAAGTTGAGGTATTGTCCAGTGAAAGTTGGCTATATGGATGCCTTGAACCTATTCTCTGTGCAAGTTATTAGAACATCCAGGAAGGATAACTTCTTATTTTTTTCATTGTGAATGGGAGCTGTACAGATACTACTGACCATGTGAACTCAATAAGACCTTCAATCCAGTTCACGTTGTGATAATAACAACAGAGAGAAGGACAATAGTTTGCATGTAAATAGTGGAAATAATGATAATTCTTCATCCTAGAAATTCAGATAGAAACAAAGATAGACATATTCAAAGTATAGCTGAAGCCTACAAACTAGACTGACTAAAAATGTAACTGAACACCATCATGGGAATGTGGTAGGGATTAATAAACTTGCAAAAAAATGACACAATCTCTTTCAGATTAAAGTATCTATAAGGTAAATGAGAATAAGTTTAATAGTCGAGGATTTCTAGTCAACAGTAACATTGTGAGCAATATGGAATATTTTGATAGTAATCGGATTATGTAAAATCTAATCTCTAAAAATAATCTATATATATGCACCAACTTGGAAAAGTTCAGATAAGAAAATTAAAGAGTTTTGTGAGGATATCAATAGCATTAGAAAGAAAATAAATTAAATCATTTTCATAGGTAAGTTCAATGCAAAATTATGGACAAGACAACAGAGAATCTAGTTAAGGAAGAGAAATGAGAAATGTTAATTCCAGAGAAAAAAAACAAAATGACAATAATGAATACATTTTTCTTTTCAAATGCAAACGACCTAAAGACTTGGAAAAACCAAAATAGAGACCAAAAATTGAAATTGATTTCATAATTGTTAATAAAGCCGGTACCATTAAAGATATGTCATCATCAACAAATAGGAAGCAATCACAGAATGGTGGTTGGTAGAATCAAATTTGACTTTAAAACTATAGTGATATGTAAATGACTGCCTAATTAGCATAGCTAAGGCATAGACTATATAAATGCCCAAGCAGTAAGGGTAGAGCAACTCTTGGTATGCGAGATAAACAACTACCGCTGGACTTACAAAATACGAAGGAAAACACACTTCATAACAAAAACAAAATGATTTTTAGAAAAACAAAAAACATATCCTAATAAGATTAAATAGAATACCCCAAAATTTCAAGAAGAAATCATGAATAAATTCCAGGCTTTGTGGAATATTAAAACAGAAGATACAAATAGAAAATTGGTAACTGTAATTAAGGAAGCAGTAGAAATAAAAATGAAAAATAAATAGAAATTCCAAAATGCTCAAAATCAATACTAGAACTTAGGAAAAAAGAGGAGTAGAAATATGGTTGTAAATATGAAAGACAAAATTGAAAATGAAAGACACGAGGGATTACTGGGGTCAAAGAAAGTGAGAAGAAACTAGTGAGGAGAAAGGACAATAAAAGAACAGAGTTCAGGAAGACACAAGATGGCAGGGAAGCAAGAAGCAGGAAATGAGACACAGAAGCAAAAGGTATGAGAGAAGAAATTATTAGAATAGAACTTACGGTTGTATATAGGTATTTCAACATTAATATGATGAGACCTAATAGCTAATCTAGTAGTACGCTTAAATTCATGTGGTTTAGGTACCAAGGAAAAAAAAAGTTCATCAGAACCATTGCCATGAAAATATTTATAGAAAAGTCATAGAGAAGCCATTTTATGGTAGTGAGAAAGTGAATGAAGTAGAGATGCCAGGTTTGGACTGATAACATTACAGACAGGATTTTGTCTAAGATCTTGAGATATATATTAGAGGCACCAGACCAAATGTGGCAGCAATATTCAATGAAATTTAACTAAGAAATTTAACATTCAAAACTGGATATTTTCATTGTTTGTGCGGTACAGGCAACAAACAGGAGAAGAGGCAAGTGAAGAGATTTTTTTAACACTGTTGACACACTACCAAAAGGTAATTAGAGGACATCAATGTAAAAAAGAAAAAAAAAAAATGAAAAAAAAAACAACACCACATTTTTACTATAGTCATAGAAACAATTTCTTTGAAAAACTGTCTTTACTATCCACATTTACAGAATGAAGAGCTGTCAAAACGGAATAAAGGACCAAACAAAATAAAAGTTGTTTGTCAGATGTTAGGAACATATAAGGATCAAAGCAAGTTTAAATTGTTTAAAATGTTTCAAAATTAGAAAATGCCAAAAACTTCTTTAAACTGTAGAAAAATAAACCAAGAGACCCAACCGTAAAAATAGACACTTTTTTAAAAGCTTCAAATTACTGCTGAAAGCCATGTTCCATTATCTGTCTGATATCTTCAAGAAAATTCTTCCCTCAGAAAGAAACTTCCCCCACTTTTTTTACTTTTTTTTTTTACCCTTATCACTTGTAAGTAAAAATACTTTCTACAATGCAGCAATGCTTTAACCAATTTATCAACTTTTCTTTCCAAGGAGAAATAGCTTACAGTAAATTTCTGCACTTGTATTCATCACATCTATAAAAACAAGTTGGGCAACAATATAACAGATCAGGACGTTGGCAATCATGGCTCTCTATAATTTCCTGTCCTTAGTAACACTTAGTAAACTTTGCCCTTTTGCTATCTCTCGTAATCCCTGTCCTGACAACCCCTTACATAGGTAGGTTATGCATTATTTGCCTCTATCCCTCTTACTTTCAATATGTTCTGTGAGTGTCAAGTATTCCAAACCTTCTTTCCTCATTATGCACCCTAGAAATTTCAATTGTCTCTTTCTGATTATAACTGTCTCTTTTGTTACCATTTTCTCTAAAATTTTGTCATTGTATTCTCAGCATCCTTCTGTAGAACCACATTTCTGTTGCCTCAAGTCTTTTCTTTATGTGTGATGAGACTGTCCAGCATTCACTGTCGTATAGAATATGAGGTACTGTAAATGTTAAAATCACTTTTCATCAAACCCGATGAATTTTGTATTTACCTTAGAACAATGATGTTCTTGTAGCTAAGTATGGCATACAAGAAGACGCAGAGACTGAGCAGTAAAACTGTTCGGTAAGATTGTAATACTATAGATAATAATCTTTACACCACTTGTTACTAGTATAATGCTTCCAAAATTGTAGAAACAAAGATGACAGATAAAAAAACAAAAAAACATTAAGTTATTGCTCTTTCTGTGACCTCTTAACCCTTTAGCAACTGTCTCTCTTATTGCTCTACATACATTTAATGTTTTACTGGCACTTCCATTGTCTTTATTAACTTAAGGCAAACCTCATATGCCCCTTCGAAATCCTAATAGTATTATCAATCAGTTAGAGCCAATGATAATAACAACAATGGGCAAGTCAGACACCTAAAGCAGCTTTATTATTGCTTCTCAGCAGTAGAACCACAAAAGCAGCAAAGATAAAGCCATTCATTTCACAAGTCTGCAACAGAATGTGGGCCTTTCTCATCAATAATTCATAACAGATATGATAACAGAATTATGACCAATGATGATGATGATGTCAGGCTTTTACTGAAGCAGATAGAAACAAACGTAAGGAAGCAAAAATGGAAAGAAGAAGAAAAACAGGAAGAAATGTAGATTTGTTGATAATATGAGTTTTTTTCATGTCAAGTACAATTATTATTATCTGCAAAGACAAATAAAAAGAAAACAAAGAAGTTTTGTTTTCCTAGTTAACAAATTTTATGCATGCAACTTTTATCTGAATTTCACTGTCAAATGATGGATGAAAAGTGTTTGACTATAGGGTTTTATGAACCTATAAACAAGACTGTATCAAGAATTAATCTTTCTTTTTTTTTTTTCCATTGGTGTCATATTTTGAATATTCATTTGTTCTCTCAATAAAATTATGAGTCAAACAAAATAAGTATAATCTCATAGTGACAAACATTTGTGTTCAATAAAAATAATTCTGTATCAGAATTAAAAACCTAAGTGAAGAGAGTGTTGCATTATACAATGTGACAAATCTGTTTACTTGTATCATTGAAATAAACTCTAGATACAGTAGTTCACTTTAGAACTTTTTTCTTAATCAACCTAAGATCACTTTTGTTTGACTAAAAGGATCTGCATTTTTAATAAGCATTTCCTATTTTTATAGCTGGGAGAAACTTCATCTGAACCAGCCAAAGGATATCCAAGCTAAGAGTTAGCTTAACAATAAGACAAACTGAATATTTCACACTTTCCACATATAAGGAAGTTATATAAACAAAAAAATATATATCCATGGCTTTTATATACAAAAATAGGAAAGATTGAATATCAGATTACATTTCACAAAAACTCAGGGCTTAAAGCAGACAACTTTACAAAGAATAAATCAATTTTAACAAAGTGTTTTTTTTTAATATTTTATCAATGAAACAGTGGATTAGATTAGTTAATCCAATACTTGTCCCTATTTGTAATTGTCAAAATGAAAATAGACATTTATTCATACTTTTCTATTCTCACTATTAAAAAGTATGTTTTATGTTTTCAACACCATTAAAATGTTTATTCATATAACTAAATGCAAAGATTCATTGACAAATCATGAGGCCAGAAAAATATCTTGTGTCAACAATTTCAGCAGAAGATGTTGCCAGATACAAAATTCAAAATTAATGCATTTCTTACCTAGATTTGATTAGATTTATCTCTACTATCCTCCTGCCTCCCCCTTATTTAAATCAGCATATTCAGTCATATCACATGGTAGCAGAGAGATTAACACACTAGACTTACGACTAAGAACGTTTTATTTAGGCCAAGAGTCACTTGGAATGTTTCAAAGTACATTTATACCTATATTCATTAGGTTACATAATCAATGATATAAAAAAATAAATAAATAAAAAACCTAACTTAATCTTAACAATTATGTTAATTAATCTCTTTTGTTATCTTTGTATGAACAAAAAGTCAAAAATGCTTTGGAATTCCCAACTTACTGGCAAAGTAATTTTCAAGCAATACAAGATAAATTAGTGATAAATCAGTTTTTGAATTGACAAAAATCAATAATTCACCTGTTATGACTACAGCAAAGATTACAGCTTCCAAAAGTAAAGAAAGAAATACTGTTTAAATGTTAAACAATTACTTGTAGGATTTTAATGTTATTTCACAAAACATTTACACTCAAAATATAGAAGAGCAAAAGTAAAAACAAAATATACAGTATTTTCTATGCATGAACTGGTACACTGAATTTTGGTCAAATTTGCTTACTTCAATAGAGATATTCAAGTAGATTTTCACTTTACATCTATTATAATTATTGCTTTATTGTATCAGGAATATTTTTGTAATCAATAAAAACTGTACAGGTTTTATAATCTCCCTGATGATACAGGTACAATGAAGTAGTAATGAATGCCTAAATCTATTAAAAAGCAATATATATCAAAAGCGAATTTTAACTTTGATAAATACATAATCTAAAAGGAATGAGTGGAGAAGCATAGTAACCATAATCTGTTATTGAAATATATAATAATGTTCTAGGTATCAAATGAAAGCAAACCTTTTAGGCAAAATGCAGGTGTAATTTTGGAAGCAGAAAGCTGAAAAGCTTTACATTATTAGAAAATGGAATACTGTACAAATGTAAAGTGTGAAAAAGTAATATACATCATTTTATATATATATATATATATATATATATATATATATATATATATATATAATGCGTTCTTAGTAATTAAAAACAAAAACCTATTCCAAAATTTAATGCATGCTTTACTCTTCAGGAACAATAAAACCTTCAACTATAAACTAAATTCAATTTTGAAAAGAGATCTACTAACTGGTAATGAAATGATAAATGTTCATTCTTTTTTATGTACTCAGGATGAAGACGATCATGGCTCGCCACAACTTCCTGTCTCTTGTAACTCTTAATAAACTTTGTCTTTCTGTTATTTCCCCTAAACCCTGTCCTGCTGTCCTTTCACTCAAGCTCACCAAGTATGTTATGCATTGTTTTCCTCTGTCCTTAATGCTCTCTGTCCTGTGAGTATCAGATTTTTCAAGCCCTCCTTCCTTATTATGTGCCCCAAAAACCTCAACTGTTTCTTCCTGATGTTAACACCAAGTTTCCTTTTTCTCCAAAACATTGTTGTTGCTCACATATTCGGTCCATGGTATCCTCAGCATCCTTCTGTAGAACCACATTTCTGTTGCCTCAAGTCTCCTCATCTTTGAGGAGATCATCTAGCACTCACTGCCATACACTGATATCATGTAACAGTTTAGTACTCTTCCTAGTTTCTACCAAAGTTTTTTTTCTTCTATTTCTTAGTACTTTGCTTAACTTTTGGAATACTTCCTTGGCTACCTCAATATGCCTTCAGATTCCAATGTCATACATTCCATCTTCTGTTAAAACTCTTCACAGATATTTAAATTTTTGCACTTGTTTGATTTCGGTATCTCCGAATTGCAATTCACACTTTGGCTTCATCCTTTTGCTAACAACCATGATACCCAAATAATCTACTAAGTCAAAGAACTTGACTTATAACTGAGTATATATGTGAGTATTGTAAAGGGAAATCGGTGTGCCAAGTTCAAATTCAAAACTAATAGGTTCCATTCACTTTAGCACACACGCCCTTAGGAAAGGTATGAATGATTTTTCTCCACTCAGTTATGGGTTAAATAGTAAGACAGATTGGCTTCTCTAGCCTTGAGTGGCAGCAAGTCTAGGTGAAGGACAACTCTGAATTCAAAACCAGCTTGAAGAGGGATGACATTAATGGGTTACTAGAATCATGAGATATTATCAGAATGTTTTAATTTTGAAAGCAGGCATCTGTGAATTAAAATGGATTAAATACATTCATCAAAAATAGTCATGGGATGAACACATTTTTATACGAGTGAATGAATTAATTCCAGTTGTCAATCAATTTTACTTGTATAAGGAATGCTGAAAAATTATTGGTCTGATCCACACCCCAAAATTAGTACTTCAATAATCAAACATCAGAATACTAGTCTTAGGAAATGGATCTGTCTGAAAGACCTTCAGTAATTTCTTGTATTAATGTGAAAATGATGTTTAAAAAGAAATAAAATTCTGAGGTTTAGCCATTTGGTCAGATTTGGCGGGGAATGGGTCAAGCCAAGAATTTTTCAGCACCACTGAGTATATGTAATGCCTATAATCTCTACAGCATTGAAATCACTTAAATATTTTTTTTTAAAAAAAATCAAAAAAATCTTTAATCTGTAAAAATTTAAATGCAATGTCAATCACTATTACTGTCCTCCCGATTTCACTTTCCTCTTATTAATGTTTCTGTTCCTAATTCTTCCACACCCTGTAACCCCTTGTGTCTTCATGGCTTTACTGCCTTGCATGGGGGTGATATTGATAAAGAAAAGGAAAAAAAGAAAAAAAAAAAAAAAAAAAAAATCAATTTTTATCACATTAACTGAAATCATAATTTAAAATTAAATTCATTTTATCAACTTCAGAATATTAAACACCAATGGTAAGAATGTTCAGTTTAATGCTGCATTTATTTATTGGCAAGTTTAATGCAACTCCACAATTAGTTATTTTCCTTTGCTATATAGAATATTCACCACTAAAACAATAAAATCTCATCTTGTAAATTAGGAGCTGAAGAATTGAGAATCCCAGAGAACTCAACCAATTATCCTAATGTACCAAAGCAATATTTCTTGAAGATTTTGCTTTCCTTCCTTTTCTATACAATAAAATCTTATGAAAAACTTATAAAATTATTATTTTCTTTTTCCAATGAGAAAAAAAAAAAAAAAAAAAAGCTAATCTTAAATCTTTCTTCTCTAAGGTGGATGAGCTGCTGATGATAAGTGACAAAACATTGAACTGAAAATCATAAAGCCTGAGATTTATCTGTGAGATTCATCATAGCATATTTAAGAGGGAAAAAAAATCCCTAAATGTTACTAATGCACATAAAAAAAAACAAAAAACTATTAGATCTAAGTATTTATTTTTCTGGATTTTAATAATTTAATTTTTTTTTTAAAGAGAAATGAGTATTTTATTTTTCTTTAATGCATTAAAACAGAACAAACAGAGTTAGTGAACATTACTTGTATTAATTGCAATATGTGCAACTGTTTGCTTTTCCTGATTTTCCATATTTCAGTTGAGGTAAATGTCAAATGCTATTTGTTGTCAATAACATTTTGGCTGATCAATTCTTCAACACTCGTTAACATCTTTTTGATATATAATATATATATATCCATGCAACAGCAAATATAGAAATGTTATTGTCTAAACAATATTGGCTACATTGATAGGTATCTGCAAAGTTATAAAGTTAGATATTGATAATTTTAAACTATATAATGAAATGTGGTTCTACAGAAGGATGCTGAGGATACCTTGTACCAAACATGTGAGCAAAAACAAAGTTCTAGAGAAAAAGAAAACTTATACTTAAAACAGTTTAAATTTCTAGTGCACATAATGAGGAAAGAGGGCTTGGAAAATCTGATACTTACAGGACAGATTGAGGGCAGGAGAGAGAGGAAAACACATAACATACTTAGTGAGCTTGAGTGAATGGATGGTGGAGTTTAGGAGACATAACAAAAAGACAAAATTTATTAAGAGCTACAAGGGACAGGAATTTGTGGAGAGCCATGATCATCTACATCCTGAGGGGACACGGCACATTAAGAATGAGTATATGAATATCGTTACACTTCCTTTCATACTATTTTAATATTACCACAATTTGGAGTTAAATTTCTCCATTCAAATATCTTTCAGTAATCTTTTCTTAATGTATACATATATAAATAACACATTTAACTTATTTAAAAAAAAAAAAAAAAAAAAAAGATATACAAAACCAAGAAATATTTTGCAGTTGAACTTGTATTTTTCATTTTTTAAATCTGTTCATATATTACCTTAAAAAGGTGCAATTTCTTATGAACAGATTTTAAGGGGTCACTACCGTTTTTAGGGAAATGAACAGATTTAATAAAAAGAAATTTACAGTGAAGAAAATGTGTCAACTGTACAAAAAAAAAATTAAAAAAAAAAAAAGTTAAAATGTTGGCTTGATTTCTTACAGATTTAATGTTCAAGAAGAAATTCAAACATCCAGTGGACCAAGTTTCAACTTCTTGTGGGACAAAATTTTTAAAGATAAAAGAAATCGGTTTTGATTCTGTTGTCTTTAGTCAAGGCAGTAAAATAATTGGGTGGGGGGGAGATAAAATGGATGATCTTTATTGTCTTGTACAACTTTTATCACGAGAATCAACTGTATAAATTGTCTACTAAAAGATTGTGTCAAATGTTATGCGTGTGTGCATTTATGAATGGTCTAAGGAGTTAAAAAAACGTAAACATTTTTCAGGACTAAGAATTTTGATAAAATTTTCATATTTAGAACAGAACATTTAACTGCTTTTTATAAGTAATTCTCAATGTTATAAAGTGGATGTAATATTTTTTTATAGCATGTAATGTCACAAAATTTCTTTCAAAAACCAAAAATAAAATCTGAAAAAGGGCTAGTCTTCAGGAATTTTCTCTATTTTAAATTTAAAAGAAATTATATTGTGAATTTGATTTAACACCTGAATTACACAAATATATTCGCAGAAAGGTTTTGCCTTTTATTTTAAAATGGAAAGTAAAAGCAAATGATTTAAAAGAGGTGAAAAGAATTTTGGTTAATTTTGTTCAACCATAGAAACTTAGAGTTACACAGACAATTTGGCATCTTCACAAACACTTGGCACATTTTTGAACAGACATTCATTGTTGAATGTGTAAATTGATTGTAAATCTAATCATCCTAACATTTACATTCAATATTTGATACATAGTTAAATTGAAAGGATGCAGCAGAAAATTAGTTTTCCTAAGAGAAGAGACAATAGAAGTTCATGCCAAAAATGGCCCTGCCAGGAAAAATAAAAAAGCTTCATGTAAACCTATAGTCATAAAATAAAAAGGAAACAGAGAGAATGAGGTCTCATCAAGAGTAGCAACTGAATGAACATTATTATTATTATTTCCAATGACACACACAGAATGCAGGCTGTTCATTAAAAGTATAAAAGCTTTTTACAATTTACACTTTGTCTACCGATTTTTGAAAAAAATCTGAAATCTGTTACATCATAAAAAGTGCATTTTAAAAGTTATGAAAGTCTGAGAGTGTTTACTAGAGATTTTGATGTACTGGAAATTATTAGTAGACAAGAAATACATTTTATTTGTTTATTAAACAGTTTACAATTTTCTTGAATCAACATTTTTTGAGATTACCTTTACAAATTGAAACAGACTTTACCTGTACATTTTTTAAAGCATTTTCTCCCATTAGACATGACAATTTGCTACAAACTACAATATTTTACAAACCACACAATGACAGGCATAAAAAGAATGTATTTTATGTTCTTTTCAAATATACCCAGTTTGTTGTGAAAGAAAAAAAAAAAAGAGAGAAAATATAAAAAAGAAAATACCCTGAACATGGTAAGTAGCCAAATATATTCATTTGGCTGAGATGTTAACACAATTTATAAGGTTTTACTTACAAATTGACCCAAAAAATGTATTTTATCATTTATCCATGGGTATCACTAACATTCTCTTTAAAACCTCTGCAATCATCATTCAATGAATGACAACCATACTTACTGTTGGATAGATTGAGTATGGATAGAAATCCGACAAAATGATAGGATAAAGAACAAGGAGGAAACGGATCTCAATCTAACATGTCTCACTTTATTTAAGCTTCGTCAGAGATCAAGATAGAAATGATAAACTATTGTATATATGTTCATTTTGAACATATTTCTAAAAATGATCTCAATTCAACTAATAAAGAAGAGAGATTTAAATTATATATATATTATTTTTTTTTTAATGTAAGCATCAATCCGTATAGATCCCGGAGAAGGTTGAACAGTGAGAAATTTCCAACCATGTTCATTAACAACGGAAAAGATGATTAAGAAGTACATTAGATTGAAGTTGGTTCAAAAGAATTTTTAATCTTCCAAAGCTTTAGAAATGCAGATGCAAAAGCAAAAAACAGACCAAAAAACAATAATGATGTATTAAATTATATTTGAAAACTGTTAAGTTACTTTCTATACAACTTGTTCTAATTTGCAATTAGTATTTGTAGAAAATAATATAATTACCAACTGCACCATAAATAACCAAATCATTTTAAATGACAGAAGTAATAATAACTGCATAGGTAAAAATACTACTTCAAATAAAGAATCTACATAGAAATATTCCACTTATGATCTTCCATAGTTTTCTATGCTTTCAAATAAAGATGCACAATATTTCTGTAATTTTATCACGGTAGTTTGTCAGTATGCCCACCAGTATTTTCATTTATCCAAGAAAATGCGGTAATGGTCTTCACCTTGCCAGCACCCGAGTTGGAATCAAAAACTTGCCAGCTTTCAATGTAATGTTCAACAACAAGTGGACTACATAAAATAAAGAAGAAAAAAAAGGTGTACAAAAGATAATTTTTTTCAACTGAATGCTAAGGAAAAACAATTTAGTGAAAATATGATACAGTTTTTAATACAAAACCCAAGAGTCACTCAAGGTAGAGGGATACTGAATGAGGTTGTTGTAAGGGAGTAAGAGGAGAAAGAAAGAAGTGTATATTATGTGGATATATGATATAGATAACATTTAATCTTAGACTTGAATTGCTTAACACTGTTATAATCAGAGAAACATCAGGAGTATGTTCCACCAAATAATACTTCTGAGGAAGAAGCTGTCCAAGTGGAACTTTCATATGGAATAGGAAAGGAATGAGTATAAGTTGAGCCTGTGTAAGTGGCAAAGTAGATCCTAGCTGTGAAGGTTGTAACTGGTAAAACAAAGCAATGTAGCCCATCTGAACATTTGGCATGAAAATAGTGATAGACTAGTGAGAAGCTAGCAATGTTTTGTCTGTGAGGAAAGTGGTTGTAAAGTGGAAAATAATTTATCATCCACAAAGTCATGTAAACATTTTTTTTTAACTATCAAGATTGGAAGGTGAAGATATGGCAGCAATACTCCATTTTTGACTTAGTATGACCCTTGTAAAGATAGAACATGGAGAAGTGCAAGGAAGTGACCATTTTTCCAGCACCTTTAGTGATGGATCAATCATATATAGATGTTCTACTTTTAAGATCTGGAGTGAGCTAGAGTCCCAATAGATGTTCAAAGCAATGAAGCCTCATTGAGAGTACTATTGTCCATCAGGATTGCTTTCTGATGAAGGAATATTACTAGATTGGTTTTGCAGGTATTGTGATTGTTACAAGCCAGTCTTTTCCCCATTAACCTGTGAGAGTTAAGTCAGTGGAGAGATCAATTGCCTGGCTCTGGTCAACTAGATTTTTGATGATACACCCATAAACTGTGGTATTGCCTGCACACACAATTATATATATATATATATCCTAATGATTGCATCTAACATGAAATAGACTGTCGCCTCTAAGTGTTGACTTTTATGTTCACTATATGAGAGAGAGAGAGATATAAAATCAATTCACCCCAAGCAAGGCAATAATGCCATTAAGATACAAGGGGCTACTGGAAGCCAAAAAAAATGAGCAGACTTCAGAAGAGACTAGAGACCCAATCATCCACAAGAAACAAGGGATAAACCTTTACTCCTGTTCAAAAGAACAGGAAGGAGTGTGAACCAAACAATAGGCAAAAACTATCTACTCATATTATATTAATGTTCTTAGGCAGTTTGTCAATATAAAGCAAAAAGAGGGTGGGACTGAGGAGAGAGCCTTGGGAGATGCCAGCATTGATCTCATTGTTTTCTTAAAAATAAAGATTAGACCTCAAAGTTACCAAAGTCTTCAAATAAGACCCAGAAAAAGTATAAAATTTATTGATACTAGATAATAGTCAGTAAAATTGTCAAGAAAATCCATTGAAAGGATTTGCCTCAAATAAATCTGGTGACCTCAAAATGTTAAATTAACATACATTAATACCTACAGAAAAAAAGCACAAGATACTCAAACCTTTTTTTTTTTTGTTGTTTTGTTAATTTCAGCTTCCATTGTAGAAAATGTTTCCATTTTAATCACTGGTGGCAGTCAGATTAGAAATCATTAATTTAAAAAACTGGATTAAAATTAAA
Organism: Acanthosepion esculentum; assembly: GCA_964036315.1. Lineage (NCBI taxonomy): Eukaryota > Metazoa > Mollusca > Cephalopoda > Sepiida > Sepiidae > Acanthosepion > Acanthosepion esculentum. The sequence continues at coordinate 12,574,063 of OZ038507.1, read as the reverse complement.
AATTACTATTATCCAACAGATGATGATGCCAAGACTTTAAAATAGTAGACATATTTTTCATAAGACTAACGGGTTAGAAAATAAAAAGTGAGAGATAAATGGTAGCACATAAAATCAACAGGTGATTGCCACCATTAAACTTTGATCTGCTATTTGTTTATAACAGAAACAATTTCAACATTAAATAGATCTATAAAAACTAAAAGTTTACAATACATCATTATATTTATAAAATATATAAATTATAATTAGTATCTGTTTATAGCTTTAAGCTATAGTTATACAAACATTAGTTGTATAAATTTGTTATATAGCTTACAAATGTTAAGTCAATTTGTAGTGCAATTTAATCTTTAACAAGAGTTTTTAAAAAAAAAGTTCTTTGGTAGGCACCTAACACTTAATTATCTCTAATCACTTACAATCTGAAAATTAATTTTGATAACCTTACATAATAATAATAATAATAATCGGAAATCCAAACTGACATACAGTCAACAAAGTGACCCACTGAAGATAGCCAATAATGTACTGATTGATCTAAACCATCTATGTAAAACTTATGATTGTAGTTTGAAAACAAAATTTACCAAACTCTTATTATATCTTGGAAATTCTTTTTATACCAAACTCAAAATAGTCATTCAATTTAATTGATGGAAATAGTCAACAATTGTATTCATTAGTATGGTTCCATAGATCAAAAGATTCTGCAACTATCTTTATCTGCTGGGTTGGTGAGAGTAACCTAAATGTAACAAAACTGATTTCAAACCAAATGAGATAGTCATGTAAGGTTCAAAATATAGCAACACAGTTTAAATAGAAAGAACAAGGGATAAGAAGGTGATTTTTTAAGTGTAGCTTAGGTGTGGCACAAGGCCAAAAGTGTAGAGCACCCAGTGAGGATTGAACTCACTACTCAATTGTAATTGATCAAGCAGGACAAGTTTCCTAACTATTACAAGGCATATGGAGAGCAAAAGAAAAGGACAATCAGAAATGCAACAAATATTCAACTAAAAAAAGTGATATTCTTCTTAAAGAAAACAGTCTTTGAAAGCAGGAAAACAAAAGAAAATAATTATAATTTCTTAGCAGAGTTCTTTAATTTGAACAATTGTTCTTGAGCCAAAGTTTCAAAGAAAATATTCACTTGACTTCAGTTCTAAATATTTTACAAACAAAACAAATGAAGTGAACAAAGAATAGGAAATCTAAATCTGATCACCTGGGTATATATTTTTTTCATCCCAGTCAAGCAGGTCAAGGATGATGTCAGGTAGACTTGGCAATCATCCCACTTTTGACACCAATTGGTTTTATAGATTGTTTTCAGTATTCATCTAATCACTCATCTTCACAAAACTGTAAGGCAAACGACTGATTGATTATTGATATTAACTTGCCAACATCTACTCTTATCAATATAGAGAACAATGATGCTCTTAAAACACAAAACCCATTTAAACTTAACCAATTTTCAGACAGGATTTCCAAAATCCTCTCAAAAAAGAGAGGCCTGAAACAAGTTTATTTTCCTTTTGTCATTTAAAAACAGAAGTTTTTTCTATACACAAGAGCATATTAAGACATTTAAGCTACTACCTCATCATTTTATAAATCACATAATTTTACAGACATTATCTACATAGATTTTGATTTAATCAAACAAAAATTATTAATCCATAATCAACCAAACCCTTACTTGTAAAAAATTGTAGTTAATCAATCTCTCTCTCATATATATCTCACACACACACACACCTATATGTATATATCATTTTTTTGTTGGAAATCTAATTAACAATCATATCACACACATATCTTTCAAAAGCTGAATTCTTGGTTATACATTAAAGTACTTGTAAAATACAAACAGTATAAATATAACGACCTCTGTTTTTTGGGGGTTTTTTTCTGAAAGGTGTGGTTGTTGAGTTTATGCTCAGCTTAAAATGTCTACATCTGACCACACTTTGTTATTGTTTACAATGAAACCAGTTAAATTCATTACGCAACAGAGCTGGCTCATAGAAAATAGCCAAGCTCACCACCACCCTATGCCAGACATTGTTTCAAACTGGTGTCTTAAGGATTCAAAGAATGCATTTGTGAATATAGCTTAAAAGTTAGAATACTGAAGTGTTCATCAAATGGTTTATATACTCTGTTTACAAAGGCTTCACATTTGCTTTCTTGTCAAGGTTGGCTATGGAGTTAACAGCTTTTTGTTGTTACTATCCTAGTAGAGAAGACATTACTGGGAAAGTGCTTTGCCTAAATGTACTTTTATTCATTCTCTTTTCCATCAACTATCATAACATACCAGTAAACAAGAGGGATTGCAAAGGGACAAATGGTAAAATGAATTCATGCCTTTCCTAAGGGCATAAATATGATGTAAATATAAGTAACTTCAGTTAAAATTTACACTTGCTACTGTTATATCACCCTATACCAATGCAAGGTTATATATAAAGAATTTCTCTAGTAAAATTTCAAAATTTGAAAAATAAGTGCAATTCTTTAGCTGCAGATAGCAAATGCTTGATCAAAACTAAAGTATACCCCAAAACAAAAGTAACATTGCTAAATTGAAAGTCTACAAATGTACAAAAGATGAGACTTTTGACAAAGTCTACATGACCCAAGAAGTGTCATGTAGACTTTGATCAGTGTCTACTGATAATAAACAGGATTGGTTTATCAGCCAACATAAAAAGATTTAAGAACAGGAAAAATTATATAAAAAAGTAAGATTCAACTTCAATAACTGTCAATTAAATTCTAAGATAGAAAATTCCAATACAAATAAAAAAATAATCTGATTTATTAAAAAGCCTAAACAAAAATGACAAATTTAAACGGCCTTTCTTGTCCATAAATGACAAAAGTAGAAAACATCATCAGGAAAAGTTGCTATAAATTTAATCCAGAATATACTATAATCTTTCAAAATAGTAACATAAAATGCCAGTAGATAAACATAGAAACTAATGTCTATGCTGGTGACATGTTACTCAAATAAATGAACTCACTCTTCTAAAAGGGGAAAAATTCACTCAACTTATGTGTGTGTGTGTGTGTGTGTGTGTGTGTGTGTGTAGTGAATGTTGTTGGTAATAAGACTGCTTGATAAAAAAATAACAGAGCTAAAATTGATACTAAGAGTAAATACACATTTGTTCCTCACCATTTGTTGCAACTGAGTTTCATTCACAAGCCAATTAGGCAAAAACTGAAAACTGACTGTTGTAATAATGTCAATATTTATAAGCTACTATTAAGATAGTTGAGCAGTCCATTTTCTTATAAAAAATGATAATAAATTGGTAAAAAGTGAATATATTAAAAAAATTAAATTAGAAAAATGAAAATATATGTATATTTACATACTCATATAAAAAAGGTAGTATTTAAAAACAATGAATTTATAAAATAAAAAATTTATATTGTTAGGCAGATTTGATAATTATAATTAAGTAATTCATTGAGTCTGATAGAAACCTCAACAGAATGCAGAAAGCACTGGACGGCCGTTTCATCCTATATTTGGGACTCATCAGCAGTGCGCATCCACTACCGAGAATTGAAACCCGGACAGTTAGGTTATCAAGCAGACTCAATGAATTACTTAATTATAATTATCAAATCCTCCTAACAATTTCTATCATGTGTATTTCATTGCTTGATCCAGCTTCTAATGCTTCAGTTTGAGCAGCTTGGTGATAGTAGCCGTGGCTCCCGGGGGCACAGTCCTATGGTTACAGAGAACTTCAGTTGAGTTTCACCACGGAATACGTGAGCGAGCGGCGCTATATTGAGTCTGATTTGCTACCTCTTCGTCACCAAGGCCCATAGAACAGTTGGTATGATGTTTGCTTGATAACCTAACTGTCCGGGTTTCAATTCTCGGTAGTGGATGCGCACGGCTGATGAGTCCCAAATATAGGACGAAATGGCCGTCCAGTGCTTTCTGTTGAGGTTTCTATCAGACTCAATGAATTACTTAATTATATATATATATATATATATATATATATATATATATATATAAATAAAAATATAAAAGTGAACATAGAAGTCAACACTTAGAGGCGACACTCTGTTTCATGCTAGCTGCAATCATCGTGTGGCCCGATGATTGCATCTAGCATGAAACAGACTGTCACCTCTAAGTGTTGACTTCTATGTTCACTTTTATATTTACACACGCTCTATCTCTGATATTGAGCACTTTTTCCCATAAATATAGCACACTTTAAGACATATTATATATATATATATATATATATATATATATATATCACTCTTTGTAAGAATTGAGCCCTATAGTGCTTATATAGCACATATACAATGCATTAAAAAAAAATTCCCTTTCACTGCCATGGGTAAGTGTCTCTGACTGATATCAAATCAGTAGAGTTTGAATCCCAGATTGAAGCAATCAGATGTCTAGCCACACTGATGAGCTGTGATACAGCAAAACAGGCTTTCTGTGGATTATATATATATACATACATACATACACACACACACATAAAATAGAGTTTTACATATACAAAAATATAATATAAAAAAAAAACAAATAAATCAATAAACAGTGTTTACATGAGGGGTGGTAGCAATAACTAAAATCAATCAGATATAACATTTTTCAAAAGATATTTATTTTTATGTTTACATGTGACCAGTAATTCACTTTTATTCAATCAATTTTGTTACCTATATTTTTTGTAATCCATTTGCTTTTTTGTAATAAATTCATTTTTTACCCATTTTTTTATTTCATAAATAAATGAACTGCTCCACTTAACAGTAGATTATAAATATTAACAACAGTCAGTTTTCAATTTCCGCCAAACATTTGGCATGTGTGTGAAACTCAGAATTGCACTAAATGGTGAGGAACAAATTTATTCTTAATAGATCTAAGTATGTATTATTTATTCTTAGTATAGCTTAGTATCAGTCATATGTACATATATGTTTAATACTTAAATATTATTTTTAGAGGATACTCATATTTGAATAGACACTCCATTTATTTATTAAACAGTCTATTTATTTTCATCTACCAGCCTGAATATTCAAGAAATCATATTAGAGAAAAATATGCTCTCTGGCATGATTCAAATCTGCATTCCCTTAGGGGAAACAGTCATTAGATCTGGCATACTTTGGACCTCTTGACTACGGAGTGCATTGGTGACCATGCAAAGTTGTATAGTACCTTTAAACACAGATTTTTCTCTGTCTCCCAAAATAAGATATTAAATGGAGCAAATATGTCTAACATAAACAAAGCAATTTCTAATAAATAAACATACCATCTACTCAAATATAAGTATCCACTAAAAATAACATTTAAGTAATACAAACCTGTTGTATTAATAAATAAAAAAATCCATTCCTTTTTATATATATATATATATATATATATATATATATAACAAATCAGAGACTTCAGAAAGCCATGACTGTTAATTATTACTTGTTATGTTTACTACATTGAGCTCTCAGGATTTATATCCTCCCTGGAATTATCCATACAGATTACCAATTAGCTCTCAGGATTTCATCCTTTTTGGGACTACCTATATGGATTACCCAATTCTTCTTAGCATACATATACATATATATATATATATATATATATATATATATATATATATATATATATATATATATATAGAGAGAGAGAGAGAGAGAGAGAGAGAGATAGATATATATATAGAGATAGATATATATATAGACAGACAGACAGACAGACAGATAGATGTGTGTGTGTGTGTGTGTGTGAATAAAGAAAAGAACACTCCTTTACTGATGCATTTCATCCCACTGAGAAACTTTATCAAGATATATGTAAGGATTTCATTTTGCAATATGTATTTATAAACGCAAGTAAAATGTCTTAACATTTTTTAAATTTAAGAATGGTCTAAAAATATTCTTAAGGCTGACTAAATAAAAGCAAACTATAGAGGATGCTAAGAGACGTAATTTATTTTCTAATAAACAAAAGTGAATAAATGTTGTTAAATGTTGAATTTTATTTTCTAAAATATCTTTATATATTTCAATTTTTTTTTTAAATTATTATTTATTATTTTAATTTGATAAATTGTTTACGTATGCATTTTTAAAAAATAATAGTTCTTGAGTTAATTGTTTCCTTTTAATTTTTTTATTGTCATGTATGTTAGTTTGGGAAATCATTATTTCTTTTAAGGAAGGAGGTATTTGAAAATTCCTGAACAGAAGTTAACATTTTCAGAAGTATCAATAACTGCACTCTCAAGAACTCCCTGTCTGAATAAGTTATTTTCTCTTTTAAAAATGGGAGGGACATTCTCGAGATTGAGATTGAAATTATTCCTATGTATAGTTAATGCATTTGATTGTCATGTACGAGATACTTTTTGTGAACATAAATACGTTTTTTTAATTTCTGAAATTTTTCCCAATATATTGTACAGGAGGAGAGTTGTGATTATATATATAGATATATTATATATATAAAATACCAAATAGTAGAGTTAATTCCAAAGAGGACATTAATCCAAAGAGAGCTCAATGTAAGTAACAGAGTAATATAATAATAAGTAAAGACAATCCTTAAAAATCCATTTCAGTTATAATTTATTGAATATTTCTTCAAACTGAAAGTTTTTTTTCTAAAATCCTTCAGTCTGAAGAGATGAATATTTAAATATTCATGAAATAAATTATAACCAAAATGGATTTTTAAGGATTGTCTTTACTTATTATTTTATATATATATATATATATATATATATATATATATATATATATATGTACGCATGCACACATAGCCATGAAAGGAAAAAGATACATTTTCTTCTAGGCAAAATGAAATTAAGATTCTTCACAAGTTCTAGTTTATTATACACTAGCCGAATTACCTGCACCTTGCTGTGTCTTATGCATTATCTTTGTAAGAAAATGATGGTAGATTTTAAATCATACTTATAATTTGTGGAGAAAAATGATGCATTTCAATATTACTCAATGATCCTGCCAATGTGAGCTCCATCTTCTGGCTTTCTCCTCCTATATTTTGGATAGGAGTCATTCCCTTGTTCCAATTTAAATGAAAGGGAAAAACATTTTTAGTGGGGGGTTTGTGCAAAAAACAGCTTGATCTGACCCCTTTGATATGTATTTGATGCAAAACTTGATTAAATGAATTAATGGGCAGATTTCAACATTGATATGACAGTTGAAATGTTGCAACAAATATTGTTGCACTACCCACTGATTTCTTACTCAACTTGATGTCCATATTGTCTCATTTTGATCTTGTCAATGTGACCTCCATCTTCTGGCTTTCTCCGATATTTTGGATAGGATTCATTCCCTTGTTCAAATTTAAATTAAATCAAAGGGGAAAATTTTTTTTGTGCTCCCCGTGGACCCCCTTTGATCAAAATGGAATATACTTATCTGAGTATCCTGGGTAAAGTAGTTTCAGAATATATATGGTTATGGAGGTCTATTTCCAAAATCATAGGAGGAGTTTGATAACCAACAAACAGAGGCTGCAACTTTATAATATATATATATATATATATATATATATATATATATATATTAAACACTTGGAATACAAGAGATATTTTCTTGGTAGCTATTTTAGTTTGGGATGTTATTTTTTTTATGGGCTACAAATGTACAAATAAATGGAAAATAAGAAAACATTTGAGTAAATAAATCCACTTTATTTGCTTGCTTATCTGATCTCGTGCCCGTGGGTGTACAGACGTCAGGTCAATGAACAAGTCAATCAACTTCTCCACCCCCACTCATTGCAAAGTATGATTTGTAGGTCATCACAAAATTGAACAGATATGTTAGTTTTGTGAAGAACATGTTTAGAGAAATATCTTTGTTTTTACTTTAAAGTACAATAATTAATATCAAAATGTGTGTTCCTTTCACACACACACAAAAAAATAGAATCACTTGTGCATAAATTATATTTTAAATTAATATAAAAATAACAAAATTGGCAGTCAATTGTTGATACCTCCTGATGAGTGAACCAAACGATTTCAAAAAAGGTTAATCTACAAAACTCTGGAGTCAGGCTACTGAATATAACATCAATCAGCAAAATAAAAAATTTTATATTTGTATTAATCATAAGAAGAGGAGAGGAAGGGCGATTTCATAAACAGTGGCTGCTGCTGCTAATGCAATGCTCTTCTACTTGAATCGAGCTCTCCTAGCTACTGACATCTTTTGCTTAGTAAAAACATTAAATATTTCCCTTCTGCTCAGCCATGCAACAATAGCTTGGGAGTAGAATCTCTGAATGATGCCAAATCAGTCAGGTTTTAATCCCGGCTTGGAGCAATCAAATGTCTAGCCATACTGATGAGCTGAAACAGTGTCTATGGATTATATATGTGCGTGTGTGTGTGTGTAACCCTGGGGTCAGGTTTAGCCTGAGTGAGTCAACATTAAAGTATATCTATTTCAAAGCAACAAACATCTTCCGTAGTGTTGTGCATTGTTTTCATTCTCGACTTCAGCTGGATTCAAAATCAATTGTTTTAATTCTGGGCCTCAAAATATTGACCAAAATACATCATAGATATTGTTCATAATAAAGAAAAAAAGAAAAAACAGAGTGAAATAAAATTAAAGTGGCTAGTCGGGCTGTGTAGATCTGAGCACTATCAGGCTATGTATTTCTTGCTTTAATTTTATAAATAATCTTTTTAAAATCTCTAATGACTTGTATGCCCTTTTTTTCAAAGAACACATTTTTATTTCAACATATTGTTTTCAAATGCCCATTTTAAATAATTTATTTTGTACAGTATAAGGTTTGTAGTGGAATGTATCAATTGAAAAAGGGCAAACTAAATTTTAAAATTTAGTATTTTAGTTAGAGTAAAGGAATCATTTTAGCATCTAAATTATACCAACAGTATATTTTCTCAAAGATTGTAATGAGCCTGGGAAACATTGATGACCGAGAGTTGCCACCGAGATATATATATATATATATATACACACACACACACAAAAAGATTTTTACTCTTAATGAATATATGTGCAAATCTTATCGTAAGCAGCATTTGGATAAATTTAGTTTAGCAAAGAAAAATATGATCATCTCCAAATCTGAAATAGCTTAAACTAAATTTAATATTCTTGCAATTATAGTTGAATTTCATTTTTTTCATTTGAAGCCTTTAAAATGTCCCATTAGGAAAAAAATGGAGTATTCAAAAGCTCATATTAAGGAATTAAGTCATTGTTAAAAGCTTTGTTTTTAATAAATACTATTTAATAACAGCAGAGATGTCATTCTACCAATGAATACTGAAAATAACATGGATAGAACATTTAAGCAACAATGAAGTTGTAGAGTGAGTGGCCATGGTTAAATGCAAAATAAATGACAGAACTGTCTAACAAATAGAATTGTCAAAGTTTTAATAAGCAATAACAAAAAAATAAATAATAAATAACAAGAACAGGGCAAAAATAATATAAAGCAAGCAAACAATATATGCAAGGCAAATCAACAGTAATATGGCAAAAAGTTCACAAACTAAGAATTGGGGTTGACTCACAAGAGCAAGTTCGGACAAGCAAACATAGTGTTCTGGCTTCAAGTAAGACAGAGGGAGACTGAGTCAGATGAAACCAAGAACTAGCCTATTTTATTGGCCAGGAAGAAATCCCAACATACATTTGTGAGCTTCTGCCAATAAATTGGGGAGAGGAAAGCGTTTTGCAGTCATTCCCAGCCAAGATTGAAACAAACAGAAGTTTTAAGGAAAATAGGAATGACAAATGACGTTATTTAATGTCTAATAAACAAAAGTGAGTAAGTATTGTTTCCATATGTTGATTCCATATTTTTTATTAATATATTGTAAAACTGTACAATAATGTATAATGTAAAAAAAAAAAAAATCCAACATTAACTCATTCTCATTTATTAGACATTAAATTACATTAATTAGTATCCTTCATAATTTACCTTGAATTTCAGTTAGCCTGAAGTATATTTATGAATGTTCTTAATTTAAAAATTCTGAAAAACTGACAATATTTTTACTTTTGTTTATAAATATGTGTTGCAAAATAAAATCCTTACATTTGCCTTGGGATTTATGGCCACATCACCCTTAAACACCAGTTCCTGTACGGTCACTGAAGTTAAACAACATTGAGCCTGGTCAGTACCTAGAAGGGTGACTACTTAATACCAGGTGCTGTAAACCTAGATGTGCAGGTGGTGTAATGAATAATGGCTCAGAATTGTTATTTGGAAAACAGAGTTCCAATTTCAGTTGGGCTCATTATATTCACTTATGTACAAATACCCATGGAAAAGGGTTGAATCCACCTCTTCTCCCCTAGCCATGGGTTAATTAGCAATTGTATCCCAAAACCATCTAAAAAAATATTATATATATATATATATAATATTTTTTTCTTACAATATGAAAATATTCTCTGGCTTTAAATAAGCTGTAATGGGTTGATAAACTATAGTAAATGAATAAATAAATTATATTTGCCTTGATAAAGTCCATTAGAGGATGAAATGCACCAGCCAAGTTTTCCTTTTGTCTTTATTCATAGTCCTTTTACAGATATATTTTAGTTTATATATTTTCTCTAGAAAAATGATTTGTAAATTCTTATATGCCTTTCTTTTCATACTAATATACATATGTAAATTGTTTTGAATAGCAGAATTGGTTAACAAAAATTTTGTTTTGCACTATTATGTCTTTTTTTGTTTTTTATATCAAATGCACAGTTGCCAGTTTCATAGAATCCTGACTCGTGTGCAATGGATAATGATTTTCTTTCTGCTGCATCTGTTTTTATTTGGCCATATAAAATCAAATAACATTCACTAAAGAAGGAGTTTCTTTGGTTTTACAAAGACATGAAGAAACAAGACAATCATGATTTAAAAGAAAGTCGCTTAATGCAGACAAAAAAAAAACAATTAGAAAGCAAATCATTGCAAATCATATTGTCTTTTTTATTGCTTTTTGCAAACATGAAAGAGAAAACAAGCCATGTAGTGTTTTCTGTATATTCACAGAGAAGGAAGAGGACTGTATAAAAAATACTGCTTATAAGGAAGATGTTTTTTTTTTTTTAAGAGCATGTCAGTGCAGTTTAAATTTAGCCTAGATCATTCATAAATTGAAATCAACATGAATGGCCAGTATCACAGAAGGTGTATTATAGGTGGGCTTATCTGTATTCTTATTATACTTATACGTGTCTGTATAAGTATAAATGTCTATATAAGGAAAGATCCAACACCAATTTTTGTTGCTTAAAATAAAAATGTCTTGCTAAATCCAACTTGTCAATTCTTCAATAATACACCTCTGATATTACATCCCACATTGGACTTGGCCATATATTTTTACTTTCTTACTTTTTCTGATGTTCATCTGATTCTTGGAATGACTGTCTACATAGCATTTCAATGTTTTCTTTGTTCTTGCATAAAATTATTATATATGCCATACAATTTGCAAAGAGACATCTTCTTTCAGTTTTTGTTTTGACAGTTCAACATTCTTTTGGACACATGTTCTTGTGTTATGTTTAATATCTCCTTTGACACTTCAGCCAGATTTTATGGCAAAGATTAAATATAAACAAACATCAAGAAATCACTAGTAGAGGATGCCTAACATGCCAGCTGAGGAGAATCACAGGAATTTCTAATGTTATACCATATTTGTCTGAACTAAAAACATGACAAACTATCACAATCTGAAGTATTAGTGTTCTACCTTCTCAGATTATATATCTATAATAAAAAAATTTTTTTTTAATTTTACCATTCCATACCTATACATAACTATAACCAATGCTTGCATTTTTATATTCCCCTCCTCTTCCCATGCATATATAATTACATCAAGAAAAACATTAGTCCAATGAAGTCCTAAAGGACAAAATGCATCACAAAATTTTTTTCTACTTTGTCTATATATATATATATATATATATATATATATATATATATATATATATATAAAAGAATTAACACAAAAGGTTTGTCACTGATTGTTGTTATGTTCAGCATTGAGACTCCAGAGTTTCATAGACAGACCCATCCATCCAATTGATTGCTATACATTTTTATTTTTTATATGCAATTATCACTGGTGCAAGTTTTTTTTTGTTTTTTTCATAGGGTGTCATGATTATTTGTCCTTTTCATCACTTATAGGATTAATACAAATATAAAATTTGTCATTATTTACATTGTTCAGACTGTTGCCTTCATCTTTGTTGCCATATTCATGACATTATGCTCCAGCCTTCTTCAGGTGATTGGAATTTCAAACTGAACTCTTTATTTTGTCCACCGGTTACACATATCAGTATATCTCCAAGTTTTGTTCCCCTTAGCTGCAGCCAGGTATTGAACTAACAACTCTTTGGGTCAATTCAACCAATGCTTTTATCCACTGGGCCATGTGCCCTTGAGGACATCAGTGAATGAATTTTGGGGACTTTATAAACCTAATGTCTCAGTAATCATTTTTTTAACAGATATTCAGCACCTGGACTACAGAGTTTCCTAGATGAACCTTTGTGTAATAGTTCAATCCACTCGTCAGGAGGAATCAGCAAATATCTAATTAGTGAGAGAGAGGGTGCTGAAATATTCTTGGCACCCAAAAAAAAAAAAAAAAAAAAAAAAAAAAAAAAATGGTTTTACAGGAATATGTGTTTGTATATATGTGTGTAAATATAAAAATAAAGAGAAACAACTAATAATGTCTATGTTATTTGCTAGGCTTAGCTTAGTTTAACAAGGCCACAAGTACGAGGGCATACAATGAGGATCGAACTCATTAATCAGAGTCAACCAGACTAGCTCACTAACCGTTACCCAACACACAGGTAACCTAACAATAGTGTAGTTGCATGTTTTGAGCATTCTAGAATAAAACTCTAGAAAAGAATAAAACAAAATTTAGCATTATCAATAATTATATCAATTGTTTGAAATGGTCGTTGGTATTTCCAAACTATAAATGCAATTGAAAATGCCAATTTAAGCTTCCAAATCAATAAAGATTTAAGAATTCACTTTTAGGAATAATGTTCTTGCTTTTCTATTTGCTTCTTTGTGGTACAGAAAGAGTTTCATTTTCCTACTCATGTAAAGAAGATTAATTAGGATTTGAGATTATCCATATGCCAATATGGATGTCAACTGAGGTGTGTCTATTAACTAGTGATATAACTTTGAAATATGATGACAAAAAGTCTATGAAAGGGGTGCTGAAAAAAACTTCTCAGCCCAACGCACTTATCAAAATCTAAACAAATGACCAAACATCAAGATTTCTTTTTAATCTTTTCTTGGTCAGGTCAACAAATGTTCAACACCCACACCACCTATACAATCGATGACATTTTTTAGCCTCATTTCATTCTTGATAAAACAAAATGCATATATCTCAACATCAAAATATAGTCTAAATATATCACTGTATTTTCTTAAAAGTTAAGAAAAAAAATAGCTTTATGCCTTAAGTGTAAAACTAAATATTTAAAAGTTCAAAACTGGAGCTTTTTTTCTTGTCATAATTTAACATCACCTTTTTAACTCATTATAAGAGATGAAAAAACTCCATAAATAAAAGTAAAAAATACATAAAGAGAGAAGACGACAACTGAAATTTCTACTATAATCACCTGGCTTTTGCCAAGAAAGTTGAAATTAATATTAGAGCTCAAGCCCCAAGAAACTATTATCTGGCACCTGAAACATCCCCAAAAGAGAAAGTGCTGAGAGAACTTGAACAATTTTTTCGGCACATCGAAAAATCCCCTTCCCAGACTAAAATTCATTATTAAAGTATATGGTCACATGACTACAAAATACCAAAAAGCAAAGTTAAATATTGATTAGGAAAACCTAACAAATCACTAGTCTACATGACTACAAGTCAGGTGCCAAATAAACACACCCAACCCCCATTTCACTTATTTTGATGGACATTTATTTATATTGTAACACTGGCAAGAAGACTGTGTGTACTTCCAATTTGGTAAAGAATTTTATTTTTACTTAAAGATATTTATTTTTAGTTTTATTTGTTTGAGTAATTTTTATCGTTTCCCTCTCCCCATACCATATTTATTAGATCTTGTCCTTCTCCCCCCCCCCCACATACACACACTTATCCCCATTTGTATAATGTTTACTACTTCATATTCGTTCTCTCTTTTTTCCTTAATAATGTCTCATGTGATTTCAAAATCAAATAATCTTCTTAAACTGTTTAAAAAAAGAGAAAACGCTTTAATAAAGTCTCCCTCCAAACAAAAAATACGATACTCGGACACCAAAATTAAAATTAGTGTTTTTTGTTATTTCGTGTGAGGAAGGGGAGAGGTCGAGTAGACTCTCTGAAAAACTTAAAAGAACTAAATACTAAAGATAGAATCAATCATTTTTTGATTGTCTCTAAAAAACTAGATCTTTTCAGAAGTTTTTGCAACACATTTTTCAAAATAAAATTTGGGAGACACGTTACTTAAATTTTGTTAGATAAGCTAAGCATTAATGAAAAATTTATTTAATAATTATATAAATAATTTATGACGCGACACCCCAACTCTCAAAACTTTGGAGAAACCTTTCATAATCATACAGCGATATACACACTGGAGATCACTTTCAAATCTAGTCAGGCCAAGGCGATACCAATTTTGGATTCGCCTCGATATGTATGCAAAAAAAGGCATACAAGTCTATTTACCAGACCTATTATAAAAAATTAAAAACATTATTTAAACTAGTCTTTTTTTATGCTAGCAAGTGGAAAGACTGCTCTCTCCTTTTTTTACATTCATTCACAGAGCGAAACCTCTAACTTCCAACGTGTCAAACCTGTGTAATGTAGTAAAAAAATTGGATACATTCGGTGTAAGCTTTTTACTTTTGATTATCTGTCGTGATGATCTTTTGTTGTGTGCTTTTGTTTCAAGTTCTGGGGTCGGGGGGGGGGGGGTATTCCTCTGCACAAGTAACACATTTCAGACGTTTTATTTACAAATGTGAAGACTACTACAGTACACACATTCATCATCTGTCACATTGTCATCATTTAAATTAAAATCCAATACATTTGGTTGAGAGAGAGAAATCAATTATTAAAATTTGTACACTTTTCTTTTTAGTTATACTTCTTTTGTGAGGAAACAAAATGAATAATAAAAATGATCCCACATAGATAATAAATGAATTATGTAAAAATAACACAAGTAGGTAGGTTTCCAGCAGTAGTTGTTGATTCAAAGTCCTTGCAAGATCTCCCACCCAAGTCTCGGGTAGGGTGAAGAAAGAAAAAAAAAAAACTGTCATATTTGATAAAAATATTATCGACTTGCTATTATCTTCTTATGACATATGTGATGATTTTGAATGTGTAAAAGATCGTTCAATTTTTAAAATCCATTTTTATTAGAAAGAATAAAGAAAGTTAGGAGATCAAAGTTGAAAAACTGCATGCCTTCTTCCGTTTGACACTTTCTTTTGCGATTTTGTCCGATTCACTTCGAACATATTCTGTTGCAAAATAAAAAATATCCATTTATTTATTTTACCAACACATCATCTAAACTACAGAAAAAATATCAATTCGAATAATGAAAATGCCAGACAAGGAGGACTGCAAGGAGGTAGCAGTCATCAGGTGATTTCAAGTATTTATTAGTCGGTAGTGTCAGTTACTAGTCAACTTAAATCCATTTATTGGCAATTCATAACCACTAGACGAGCTGTATTGTTGTAATAATGAAGATAAACCATGTAGGAAATTACACTGCTAAAATCTTTTAGTCTCAAAGTGTACATCGCATTTAAAATTAAAGTTTCAGTTCAGGTCCAGAAACATTGAGCTTCTTGAGCAAGTTCTTTTTCAATTTTCATGGTTAGTTTTTGTTTGACTTTTCTTATACACTTTTTAAAACAAGTTCTAGCTGAGAAAATATTTAACACTAACACCACCATAATTAGGATTTTTTAAAATAAAAAGATAGTAAGCACGGGCTAATTAAAAAAAAGAAAAAAAAAGTGCCTTAGGTTTTGTTCTCGATTGTAATCCGAATTAAATCGATTTTTTAAGTAAATTAATAGGCCACAACGATGACTAAACTTAAACAGCTTGGGTTAATCAGCTCTATTTGTGTAGGTGTCCCGAGGGGAAAATATATGAAAAAATGAATTTTCAATAAGAGAAAGAAAGAAAGAAAGAAAGAAACTAAGTAAGCAATCATTTCCAATAACAACTTCTTAGAAAAAGAGATGTTTTTTCTTTTATTTGTTGATTGGGAAATAATGTGTAGTTAAAAAATGGGATGCTATTTAAAGTTTCAGCGAATTCAAATTTACACAGGAAGTAGGAAGACTCGGCAAATTTTACAATGGAAAGCGAATAATTAATTCCAGTAGACAACAGATAACTAAATCACCCCTGTTTGTTTATTTTTAGCTACATTGTCCACCCATAATTGGGGAAAAAAAGGGGCTTGATCATTTTTGTTACATCCACCCTGACCAACAACAAATGATTGGTTCTACTACTTATTTATGGTGAGAACCGAACATTTTTGGACAGAAATATATCTCTATCGTTTTAAGCGGAATATTTTCGCAATGATTTAAAAACAAGAAAAAACAAGCAACTAAAAAAAAAAAAAAAAAAAGATATTAAAAAATAGAGAACGTTAGTTTCTAACATTTTTGATTGCCGGTCTCGGTCGGGTAACCCTGCCGTGATGAATATAAAAGACGAAATAAGAATTTACTACACCTCGAAAAGGAATTAAAGACAAAAATTAGTATTATACAAATAATTAACAGATTTATTATAGCAATGAAAACTAAATGGAAAAAAATTTAAGATGAACACTATTTTTAATCAAAATGATTTAAAAGTGTGACAAGTCTGCCGCATATGATGGCAACCAGGTGGCTTATAAAATAAATAAATCTGTAACAAAGAAAAGTCCAAATAAACAATCAAATTATGGATAGTTGTCAGGGAAGTTAGACAAGAAGAAACTAGCATTTATATATTGTACCAAGCTTTTAGTTGTTTGACATAAAAGAGACAGGCTATATGTCGGTAGTCAGCAGGTGTAGCAAATCGAAGAAGCAACAACCAGCAAGGTGATTAAATTTATTTGGCTGGTGAGCAAATAGTTAGCAAAAAAATAAGTTATAGTTCCGCTTTCATAAAAATATTAAAAAAAGCAATAATTTTTACCGAACCTCATATTGTTTCAGCTGTTTTTTTAACGCCTAGGCAGTAATAATATTTTTGTAAAAATCCTCGGCAATAAAAAAAAAAAAAAAAAAAATGTTTCTCTTATTCTTCTTAATTTAAATGTCTTCAAGAAATGGAGGACTGAATTTTTAAGCTTTTTGTAAACAAAAAGTAATTTTTAAACTAAACTAAAAAAAAATAAAAAGTGATTGTTTACTCAACTGCTGGTTCGATATTTTGAATTAAAAGAAAAACACCAGTTTTCTGGTTTTTAATGTATTTTTTAGAAACTCAATATTGCATTTTTTTATGAAAGAAGAGAAGAGGCTTTTTGACGTATTTGAAATCAGTTTTTGACAGGTAAGAAGACTAAGAGAATAATTTACTACTGAATATACAAGGAAGGTGCCAACCGCATTTCAAAGAAAATACTCTTATCAAAAAGAAAAGCTAGCAAAGTAATACATATTGTATATATTTATTCAATTTTTAAAACCTTACAAGAACACGGTAACACCTTTTCAGTTTTCTTTTCAATAAATCAAAAAAGATCCTAAGTTTTAATTTTTTTTTTTAAATTAGGTAGGGTTTTACTTTTTGTCTTTTTGTTATTTTTTGCCTTTTGGACATGGCAAGACAATAGACATTTTATTTGAAAACATATTTTTAAATTTTAAAAATCCGAATTAGAAAACATAAATGGCAATTTTTATAAAAATGATTTTTTTTTTTTTTAAATGTAATCACTCATTATTGCTCTTTCTGAAAAGCTAATAATTGAATTAAAAATACATTTTTTTAAACTTAATTAAAAAAAAGAAATTAACTCGTGCATCAAACATAAGAGTTTTTAGAATTTTTTTTTTTTTTACGTTGCTATTTTAAGAAGTGAATTTTGATCTTTGAATGAAAAGTAATAATAATTCTTCAAGTCCCCAAAACAATTAGTGAATTTATATAGAAACACATCAAGATCAAGAAGTAGGCTGTTGTTGAGAACCTAATCACTAATATGAGATGAGAGATTGTATTTAAATCATGTCCAATTTTTTAATATTTTCCATATGTGATATGAATTCATTTCTAAATTCCTAATTTAAAGTATTAAGTCAGTTTTTTTTTTATAAATTATTTTTGTCCTCAAGTTTTTTTTCATTTAATAATCGGGGCTCGAAGATACATATTTTGAAAGGAAGGTATATTTTTTTATTTTAGAATTTTAATAAATAAGTATTCCAAATAAAATGAAAAATTAATGAAAGAAAAACTGCCCGAAAGTAAAATCAAATTAGGAAGTAAGAAAAAGGTAGATAAAAAAAAACATTAATATTTTTGTTTGTATGATTAGAGAGGTGTGTTTTTTTCTGTTTTTTGATATTTTTTTTACCCCCTTTTTTGGCTAAAAATAATTCTTTGTCTCATCATGACAACAAGAACACTTTTCTTTGGGTTAAAATAAAAATATATTCTGTATACATGCAAAAAAAAGGAAGAAAAAAAAAGAGTGAAACAACGAAAGAGACCAGGTGTTGTATGTCCCTTCGACTCCATATGTGGATCTTTAGAAAGGAAATTATAAATGCTTATCTTCTAAAAAGTCCTATAATGATAAGATAACGGAAAGAAGGACTAACGATAAATAAAACAACAAAAATTGAATGACCGACTCCACAAATAATCAAGCTTTTAGCTAACAAAATAAACAGGACAAATCGTTTTTATTCCTCTCATTTGATGTCGTCACTAGTGAAAAAATGCTCAAAAATTTCGTTGCCGAACAACACTCAAGAGAAAAACAAACAATCATTAATCAAAAAGAAAATCATTTTTCTTGCTTACTTACTGATATAATTATTACATAAAATTCCACATAAAGTCCCGTCGTTGAATCTTAGTCATCATAAGTAATGTTGTCATTTAAATAAAGGTAAAAGACGATCGAGAAAGTGAATCCATCATCGACCTGCACAGTTCGATGTTGCCATCAGCCTTTACTCTGCGTTACAGTACACCCACAATGCATTGCGCAGCCAACAAAATTACGGAGGACCGTAACAGACATAAAATATATATTACTACTCTTCATTTCTGAACGAGTCTCCTCATGTACAATCAGAAATCATTTTCTTGAATAGTCAATCAAAGGATTCTACTAAAAATAAAAGTAAAGAAATTGTTTTGAAATTTTTACTAACAAATCTATAAAAAAATAACAATACTTATTTTAAAGCATCATTATTCACTAAACCCTTTTGCATAGCATCTTTAGATTGGTGGCCGTAAAAGGGTTTAGTGAATAATGATGCTTTAAAATAAGTATTGTTATTTTTTTATAGATTTGTTAGTAAAAATTTCAAAACAATTTCTTTACTTTTATTTTTAATGAAATGCTTTTATTATCATAAATTTATTAAAATAGGATTATAATTTATAAAAAAATTATCCTTGTGTTTGCACACACACACTACACACACATACATATATATATATATATATATATATATATATATATATATATATATATATATATTTTTTTTTTTTTTTGTCATCCACAGACAGACTGTTTTGCTGTTTCACAGCTCATCAGTGTGGCTAGATGTCCGGTTGCCTCTAGCTAGGATCAAAACCCGACTGAATTTGCGTCAGTCGGAACTTCTACCAGTAAGCCATTGGCGCACGGCAGGGATGAAGGTGAATTTTAGCGTGTTTATTTTTAGATTTAGATAAACACAGAGTGATATATATATATATATATATGGGATAATGATATATAAATTTTTAGATATATCAAGAAGTTTTGAAAGAAAAGATTTATGACAAATTAGAAAAAAGTTTGTGACACATTTCATCCATCGGCTGAAGTTGTAACAGTGAATTGTGTCACAAACCTTTTGTCATTTTTTCCAATTCATCATTGATTTTTCTAATATATATAGAAAGAGTTTGAACCTGCTGCCAGATGATGCACACTCTCCCAGAAACTGTAACTAAGGTCTACTCAGTATAGTTGCAGTATAAAACACGTGTGAATTCTGTGAGTGTTGAACAAACACAAATATGCCTGAGCAGTCATCTGCAACAGATCAGGTATACTTGGTTACAAGTAACTAGCCAGTATTATATATATCTATATATATGGTGGCAGATACATTGTAACCAAGTATGAACATCAAAAGATATCAACCTGTAATATCAAGCAATTCCTATGCATGACATTTTTTAATGGGAAGAAAGATGATACACTGGGTCAATTCTACTCTCTTATGTAAGAGGCCAAAAAGAAGAACCAATCAGCACTGTTTGTTTGTTTAGTGGCATATCAATTCCTTATGGGTCATTTAATGCCATAATTTAATTTTCGTGAGAGTATTAGTAATTTCATTTACAAAAATGTATTACTGGTAATTTTTTTTACTATGAAAATGTATTACTGGTATTTTTTACTATAAAAATGTATTTTTATACTTTCAAAGTGTGTTTTGAGCCCAGTTTGGGGGTTAACTATTTGCTCATACTTAGGACCCTAACAGGTGCTACTACCCCAAGTCAGAGTGAATCTGGGAACAATAGCAATTAAGAGGTGGTTCCACGCTACTCGAAACATCTCAATCAGAGACAATCCAGAGGTCATCCAGTAGCAAGGCTTCTGATCGGGAGGTTTTAAGGATCATGGAACCACCTGTTAATTGCTGTTGTTCCCAGGTCCACCCTGACCCAGGGTGGTATCACCTGTTAGGGTCCTAGCTATTAGTGAATAGTGAACCCCAAAACTGGGGTTAAAACATGGAAATATAAAAATACATTACAAAAAATTAACAGCAATACATTTTTGGAAAAAAATGGCCGAACTTTCAGCATAATATGACATATATTAAATTTGATATGCTGTTAAACAAAAAACTAAACCAAACCACACACACGCACACGCTTGGGAATACCAGGTGCTGTAAGATTGGCTGTGTGGGTGGTATAATGGTTAATGGCTTGTAATTGTTAATTGTAGAGCCAAGTTCCAATTCCAGTTGGGTTCGTTATATTCACTTATATGCAAATACCCTTGGGTAAACATGAACCCACCTTTTCTCCTTCCAGCTATAAGTTAATTAGTAGGACTTGTATCACTGAAACCATTATCTCCCCCCACAAAAAAAAATTGTGTACAAAATATTTAAATTTCAGTATTAAATAACCTATTGATATGCCACTAAATCTAAACAACCAACAATACATACATACACACACAAAATAAAATATATATATGTGTGTGTGTGTGTGTGTGTGTGTGTGTGTAATGGATACTTAGATTATAAGAATTCATTTAATGTTTATTGAAATGAACTGACATCTGTGTTTCATTTTATCAGATATTTTTCCAGTTTACCTATAACTTGTTCCACATCTGAATCAAATTGTCAAAAGTACATAATGTTTTTTATTCAGTAGTTTTTGATCATCACTAGTCCTTATCAGAAATGTTAATGTCACCAGTTATAATAGGGAAAAGTTTTATTTACTGCATCCTGTCATTTCTTAGAAACACAATAATTCTGATTTAAATCTACAGCTGCTCAGAAAGTTGGTCCACTGCATCGTGTGAGACAATTTTTCTCTCTAAAATCTATCTTACATATCTATAAGTTTACCATTCACCCAAGCTTAGAATATTGCTGCCACATATGGTCCAATGCCCGTGCTATTTACCTTGAACTCCTTGATAAAAACCAAAGAAGAATCAGCAATATTATTTATCCTGATCCAACAGCTCAGCTTCAGTCACTTTCCCACCGCCCTAAGGTTGCCTCTTTGTGCCTTTTCTATAAATACCTTTATGGTAATTGTTCAGATGAGCTCATCACTATGGTACCGAGACTTTTCAATTTAAATGCAGTACTAGACTGGCATTGAGATCTCACCAATTCACAGTTGAGATGGTTAGATGTGACTGTAAGTTCTATATTAACATTTTCTTTTCTCACACTTCTCACTTGTGGAACTCCCTTCTGGCTCCATGCTTTCCAGCCAACTTTAATCTACAAAAATTTAAATGCAATATCAATCTCTATCTACTGCTCTCCTGATTACTCTTTTCTCTTCCCGCGCATTAGTAATGTTTCGGTTCCTAATTCTCCCACACCAAGTAACCCCTTGTGTCTTAGTGGCTTTTCTGCTTTACTTGAGATAGGTGAAACTGATTAAAAAAACATGTATTGACTACAAGTGGCCTCATATAGAATAGTTCATAAATGTACATAAGGTATATATATATATATATATATATATATATATTTAGATGATGAAATCATGCATTGGATTGCTAAGGCTACCAGTGCTTTCAGCAAACTTCGCCATCACTTGTGGAATGAGCGGGGTATTTGACTGTATACAAAAATTCGGGTTTACAGAGCTGTTGTCCTTGCCATCCTTTTGTACGCCTCAGAGTCATGGACTTCATACAGGTACCATATACACCAGCTGGATGTTTTCCATAAAAGCTGTCTGCATGCCATCTGTGAAGTTGACCTTCAAGATAGGACATCTAATGTAGACCTGTTTAACAGGTGTAATATTGGAAGAATCGAGACTTTCCCATATAGTCTCAGTTATGGTGGACTGGCCATGTCTTGACAATGTCTGATGACAGGATACCCAAGATCCTAATGTACAGCCACTTAGATTAGAGCTACAGGAATGTAGGATGCCCATGGCTTAGATACAAAGACAAGCTGAAAAGCAACTTGTCAGCTGCCAATATACCTCATAACACCCTCAAGTGCTTAGCCTTGGAGCGGGTAGAATGGAGATCAACGTGTTTTAGTGGACTCAGAAGTTTTCAATCTGTTTGTCTGAATCATTTTCAAGAAACGAGAGCAAAATCTAAAAGGTAAGTCAATCTAACAGTGATCTCATCCCACAATCCTCACTCTTGCTTCATATGCGGCCTCCTTTATAAAACACTAGTGGGTCTTAAGTGCCATTTAAGATTATCGCACAAAATTTCATAACTGAATCAATTGGTTAAATTGTCAGATCCTTATACGTGAAAACCGATCGGAGAGTCCATTATATATATATATATATATATATATATATATATATATATATATATATATATATGAAGAAATATAGTCTTAAAGTGTGCTATATTTATGGGATAAAGTGCTCAATATCAGAGATAGAGCGTGTGTAAATATAAAAGTGAACATAGAAGTCAACACTTAGAGGCGACAGTCTGTTTCATGCTAGATGCAATCGTCAGGACACAAGTGCTGTTATTTTTCTCGGCTATTTATATATATGGGTCAAATCAGACAAAAAATTGCTATAACTGTTATATAACGATAAAAAAAATGAATAAAAAATAATATACTGCATTACTTAAAAATCGAAAACCAAAAAGAGAAAATATACAGTGTAACAAATAAATAACAAGTATAATAAATTGATCTAAATATATACAAATATATAAATAAACTAACAACCGATACCAATAAACTAGCCATTTAGAAAAAAACAAATAAAGATAATCAATCCAAATAAATAAATTAAAAACTGTTCCCACCAAAATAATAGTCAGAACAAACCACAACAATCAACCCCAAAATTCAACAAATAGCTTTAATTATCTTCCAAACAAAAACAAAACTGTTAAATAAGCTATATAAACAAATTTTTATTATGTTAATAAAAATACCGATTAAAATAAAAATAAAAAATAAATAAATATATAAGATAAAAAATAAAAATAAATAAAAACAAGCAAAATAATTTGACCCAAATAAATAAACAAATAAACAACTTCCGGTAAAATAACCACCAAAATAGACTACCCACAATAAGCTATATAAACAAATTTTTACTATGTTAATAAAAACACTGATCAAAAAATAAATAAATATATAAGATAAAAAATAAAAATAAAATTAAATAAAAACAAGCAAAATAATTTGACACAAATAAATAAATAAACCAATAAACGACTTCCGGTAAAATAACCACCAAAATAGACTACCCACAATGCACCACTGACCCATATATATAAATAGCCGAGAAAAATAACAGCACTCGTGGCCTGACGATTGCATCTAGCATGAAACAGACTGTCGCCTCTAAGTGTTGACTTCTATGTTCACTTTTATATTTATATATATATATATATATATATATATATATATATATATATATATATATTTTAAATTCTAAAACTAAGAAAAATTAGTTTGTTAGGGGATCACAAAACTTGAAAGATTCAGACAGGCTTCCTCATCTTGGTTGTATATGTTCACAGTATTTTGGCCATTGTATTCTCCAACCTTTTTCAGGTGTTTGTAGTTATACTTGGTAACTTTATTGGAATTTTGAACCAAATCTTTTAATCAATTCTCATGGTTAGATTGTTTCCATTTTGCTTTCCGTACTCAGAAGATAGTATTTACACTATTTACATCATTTGGACTGTTGTCCTCATCTTCATTATCATATTCACAATGTTTTGGACGTTGTACACACCAGCCTTCTTCAGGTGATATACGTTGGAATTTCAAACCAAATCCTTGACTTAGTCCACAAGGGTAGATTGTTCTAGTTCCATGTTCAACCAATACTTTTATCCACTGGGCCATCACTGGTATATTAGTGTATGAATTTTTGGGACTTATAAACCTAATGTCTCAGTAACCATTTTTACCAGAGCTCATATTAAAATTTTTGTTATTGTTGTTTTTTTCTCTCTAGCTCTCTGTATTATTGGTTCCCATATTGTATTCATGTCTATGCTTGGCTGGCTTAGGAGACTTTTGTAGCCTAGCATTGCCCAGTGAATAAAAGCGTTGGTTGAAGTAATCCAGTGACTTGACCTAAAGAGTTGTGAGTTCAATATCTGGCAACATCAGAGGTAAACAAGAACTTGGAGAGTTGAGTTACTAAAAGGAATTAACTGAAACTGAAATAGCCAGAAAAGGCATGGCATGTGGAACTAGAACAATCAACCTTGTGGACTAAATAAAGGGTTCAGTTTGAAATTCCAACATATATCACCGGAAGAAGGCCTGAGTGTACAATGGCCAAAACATTGTGAATATAGCAATAAAGATGAGGACAACAGTCCAAACAATGTAAATAGTGCAAGTAGTTACAATACCTCATTTCAGAAATATAGACAGATCCTGAAGAAAACCGGAGTATGCAACAGTTGAAACATTGTGAATATGACAACAAACATAAGGATCACTGTCCAAACAATGTCAATAGTGTAAATAGTTACAATACCTCATCTCAGAAATATAGACAGATCCTGAAGAAGGCTGGAACGTACCATGGCCGTAAATTTGTGAATATGACAACAAAGATGAGGACAACAGTCCAAACAATGTCAATAGTGTAAATAGTTACAATAACTCATCTTAGAAATATAGATAGATGTCAGAAGATAGTTCATCAGTTAATTTTCTGTATGTATCTTTGTATTGTTTGCTTGTTTCTTCCACTGAACCAAAATACATAATATTTCTGCCCAATCCAGTGACTGAACTCATAACTGTCAGAAAATCAAGTATGATCAAGAACTGTGTGCATTCCATTCTTTGCAGTTGTGGCAAGGAATATAAGGACAAGACCATCCATCTAGTTGAAAGATCTGGGGAGAGAAACTGAAATCAGGCATGGCTGATCATGTATGGAGAGAAAAGGGTGATCATCAACTCCTTTGGAATGAAGTCAAGATATTAGAAAACAACATTGATAGATAAGACAACTGAATGAATCTGCATACATATTAGGCTGAGTGTGGTATGATCAGGGTCAACATCAAACCTTTGTGGTCTTATACAATGTTCCATGTTGGAGATTCTTTCTAAGTTGAATAAATTGTAGTGAGAAAATGAATGCAAGTGTAACTTAACCAAAGCTTTATTCAACTTAGAATGAAGTATGTACTACTGGTCTTACATAAATACAGAATACATATCAGGGGAGATAATCCATACCACACAGAGAAAACCTCTTCAGTAGACTTAGTATAGAGATGAACACTATTTGGGAATCTCTGATTAAGAAAGAAAATACATTCAAAACTACCACCTAAGTACAGACATTAGGTTTAAGGCTTCAAAATGACACCACTGAATTGTTCAAGCATTGGTTAAAGCATGGTTTAAAGGCATGTCTGATTTTCTAGAGCTTGTGAGTTCAATTCCTGGCATGGCTAATATAGAGAGTTATATACTCTGGTTCCATGGAAGAAACAGACAAACAACACAAAAGACAAAATAGACTGGAGTGTCTTAAAAGTTATGAGTTATCTCCCCTGAGCATGGAAAATTGGAATGAGAACAGTTTACCAATATGAATTGACTAAAGGGTTCAGTTTAAAATTTCAAGAATGTTATTGAATATGGCAGAGAGCAGCAGATGTTAAGTTGTTAAATAGCTATCAACATTGGTAGCAGAGTTGTGCAGTGGAAGAGTGCTAGGCTCATAACCCAGAGGTCCATAGTTCCTGAGCAACAAAAAAATGACATCAGTAAATTATAAAAATCTACCAACTTTTCAACTTTGTGTGGGCAATCCTTAACTCAATGGTATTTAGTATCATAAAATCTGCACTTTGATATAAGTCCATTAAAAGATGGATTCAGTTTTCCTAAAGATCTGTTAACAGTACCACTGTTGGAATTATTAGCATAAACTCAAGGAAAATATCTCCTTTGGTACTGGCGGCCATAAGCACCATTGCAAGTCATGAAGGCAGATTCCTCTTTAATATTGAATGACATGTCATCTTTTTTAGTAGATGCTTTGGTCCGAAAACTTTGATTTAAAGCAGTTTTCATAGTCTCAAATTTTAAGTCATGGCATGCAGATAAAGCCAATTGACAATCACTTTAGATAATTCCAGCATTACCAAGGAGTTTGAATGCCAATACAGCATCAGAAAGTACCATCTCATACTTTTTACACTTGTTGTATTTTTAGTCAAATAAAATCATATAGTCAGCCATAATCATGTTTCTGACTCTGTGGAACTTATCAAAATCCATATATACAGCAAAGGAATGATCTATTTTGTTCTTTTCAAATAGTTTGTTCCCAATGTTGATAGCTATCTAAAACTTAACAACAGGAACATTCCAAAGAGAAGGCAGTATAATAATGATAATTCTTCATCTCAAAACATCCAACATAAACAGTACATTAATTTCAAACATGACTGCGAGTGATCCAATTATTTCTATTAAATTATTCGGTCAATATTTATTTAATAAAATCCTTAATTTTCTAAATATCAAAGTATTCAACTTTCAAAGAATGATATATACAAAATACAAAATCAAAACTATATCAAAAATGGCTCTACATGACTTTATGTCAACTGTAATAAAACTAAATGATCGAATTTTAGTCTTTCTTGAATTTGTTGATTTATAAAACCAAATCCTTCTGAATCCTTTATGAGAAAATGAAATAAAATAAATAAATAAAATAATAATGAATAATAAAAAAAAGAAATACATTTACCCATGATGCTAGTAATAAAGGAACTGGAAAGTTTATTATCCCACTTGGCTTCACAAGCGCCAGTGGTACTGTTGAAGTCTATAAAAAGACAAACATTTTCCTTCCTCTCTCATTTTTCTCCTATTTGCTCCAAGATGTAACACCATGTAGAAAATATGTTCCCACTGGGGAACGTTTGTTTTCCTGGACCACTGATAACTAAACTATTTTTCTACTTTCCAATGCATCGTGTTCACATGTGTCTTCCAAAACCTCCAATGATGAAGTAAGTATAAAATTTTCTTTGGTCATTCCAACTCTGCACAAGGCTGACTTGAGCCCACCCATTATATCGATGCTTACCCTAACTTCTGGATCAGAAAAAGAAAACAGACATACCTAAGAGACATTGAGAATATTGTTTCTACAATTTATATAAAAATGAGAATAAACTGTGATAGGAATCTGTATGCTTCTTTAATTGCTTACATATTAACATACACACACACACCTACAATATACACCAACATATACACACCTACAATATATTAACATACACACACAACTACAATATACACCAACATACACACACCTACAATATATTAACATACACACACACACCTACAATATACACCAACATATACACACCTACAATATATTAACATACACACACACCTACAGTATACACCAACATACACACAACTACAATATATTAACATACACACACACCTACAATATACACTAACATACACACACCTACAATATATTAACATACACATACATCTACAATATACACTAACATACACACACCTACAATATATTAACATACACACACCTACAATATATTAACATACACACACACCTACAATATACACCAACATACACACACCTACAATATATTAACATATACACATACCTACAATATACACTAACATACACACACCTACAATATATTAACATACACACACACACCTACAATATACACCAACATACACACACCTACAATATACACCAACAGACAACTTTTTAAATTCCATAACTTCTTTGGCTGAGCTGAGAATGCTCGCAGTTGCTATTGTTACTTGATATTTGTAGAACAACTCCAGGTTTGTTATTACTTTTCAGTGATTTAATTGATTTTTGTTCAATGACTATAAGGTATCTAGCAACAAAATCCACAGAGTTTATAAGGGAATATTTTCTCTTTAAAATAAGTAGAAGACAATTTTAAAATTCCAAAGCCATCTTAGCAAAACAGTAGTGTAACAGGAGAGAGCTACGGAAGAAAGATTTATTCTCCCATTTACATTTACCTTTACGGGCATTATTATATCCATGATATAATAACACTGTAGAACAGAATGGCTGAAAGGAAAAAGAATGACAAACATGCTTTGTTCTCAGAGAGACTTTTATACTACTCAGATATACACCAAACCATATATACACATGTGTCCCACGAGAAAAATAATATATCCCATATATCAACACAGCAAAACAGAGTGTAAAGAGAAACAAAAAGGAAAAGTAAAGGAAGAGACTTTCATATACTGTGGAGATACCCTTGTCTGGAGAAGTCATGTTTAGAACTCCAGATTCAAATGGGCTGGATTCAAATATGTCCCAGACAAGGACATATTCCATGAACAGGAAACAGTGAGTTTTGGGTTTTTACAAATTGAGGACTGCAAGCTGAAGTTTCATTCTATAACTGGAAAAGATATATTCTCAAGGGAAATGGCATCATAGATTTGTAAACCGCTGGGGAGGCAGATTTAGCCTCAGTCTGGGCCCCTTGGATCCAGTTAAAAGAATGCAATCTCACATGGTGGCAACTGTAAACTAACTGGTGATTGCCACTATAGTTACTGTATGAAGTGACATCACTAAGTGGCCATCATGTGACCCATGGGACTTATCTCCACCAAAGACAGATAAGCACCTTTTGTATCCCTACAGTAGAAAGTGAAAATGCTCACAAATTCCAGCATATTTTCTGGATAAAATATATACACCTTAACATAGCTTCCCTGTTCCTTTTCTATAAATATTTTCATAGTAATTATTCTGATGAGCTTTCCTCTTTGGTACCTTGACTTTATGAATTTAAGAGCAGTACTAGATTTGCAATTAGGTCACATCATTTCACAGTTGAAATGGCTATATGTAGCTGCAAGTTCTATGCTAACAGTTTCTTCTCTCACACTTCTGATTTGTGGAACCCTCTTCTGGCTTCTTTCTCTCCAGTCAACTTTCATCTTCACAAATTTAAATGCAATGTCAATCATTATCTACTGTCTTCTTGATTCCTGTTCTTTTATTGTTCTTTTCCCTTACTAATGTTTTCATTTTCCTCCTATTCTTTAACACTCAGTAATTTCATATATTTTAATGGCTTTATTACCTTGATTGGGGTGAAATTATTACAAAAAAAAGGACAGACATGCTCTGAATTCACTTTACATATGGTATGATTGTTGTGATGTCTTCTAGTCTGTGACTACTAGTTCTACTTCTGTACCAAGTGACAACTGACTTATTAGTAGTCATTCAACTCTATGCAAAGTAGGGCCAGTTCATTTTGCCTGTGTCACTACACCTCATGGAAATGAAGAAGTTTTATGCCCTTTGTTAATCTGTGACTTCTCTGAACAATAGAATGAGATGTTATCTCTCTCTCTCTCTATATATATATATATATATATATATATGTGTGTGTGTGTGTGTGTGTGTATGTATATATATATATATATATATATATATATATATATATATATATATATATATATATATATATATATATATATATATGCTCCTGGTTCTTTTTATTGAGATCTATGTTTGGAGTCATCTTCATTCTGATCTTCCAACTCCATTTCAGATTCATGCAAACTATCCTCCATAGTTTCTTTATTACTATTTTTGCTTACTCCATCAGAAATACTCATGCGTTCTTCTTCTTCTGCTGCTTCTTCTTCTTCTTCTTCCATTTCCATTTCTTCATCATCAATTCTAGGTCATATTCGATTGGAATGAGTCAATAAATTTTGTCTACTTGTTGCTATTATAACTATATTATGTCCCTTTTGTGTAATAAAGTTAGCTTTTTGGGGTTAGTTTTTTTGTACCATATTTTTTTCATTTATTCAATAGGACATTGTTATAGGTGATCTAATTTGTCTTCTCCTCAATGCAGTTACATTACATTCTACCAGCATGTGGAATAGTTGTAGAATTCAGTAATGGTCTCAGTAGTTGTGGTGTCTCCTGATGGTGAAAATGTCTTCAACCCCATTTTTACCATCTGCACAATTCTTTCTGCAATTCCATTCAATTGCATGTGGTATGGTGGTGTTTTATAAGGGAGAATTCAATTTCTTTTCATCATGAACCCAAAGTCTCATCACAAAGTTTTGGTGCATTGTCAGAAACTAACATTTTTGGCACCCCATTTCTGGAAAATATTACTCATAATATTTGCTTTACTATGGCCTCCTTCCTATGCTGAACTAACCTCTTCAGACCATCCAAAGAATGTGTCAACCAAAATTAAAAAATAGTCTGAGGTCTTTAACATGTGCATAATCCATATAAATGTTGACCCATGGCTCTTTTTTTATTTAGGCCATGATTGTATCTTGGTTTGGCAATAGTTTTTTATTACCCTATTTTTCTACCTCACTCAAATATCCAGGCCACCACACTTCCAATTTTAATCGTCTCTGTGTTGCTGTTATTCCACATTGAAAATCATCATGTACACTTTTTATTACATCTTTTCTTAATCTCTACAGTGATATTAAAACATCACCATTGCATATAAGACCCTTCTCTATAGTTAACCTGTGCCTTATCTTTTTATAGGGTCTCTCTGCCCCAGAACAATCACTCCATTTGTATCTTTTTATTCTACATGCAATCTTGCTTAATACCGGCTCCTGTATGGTTTCAAATGCAAGACGATCTAAGGGTGATACATCTGTTTCAATCCAGTGCAATATCTTATTTTCTGAATTGTCTGATCTTTCTTATGGTCCATTTTTCAACTTTAATCTTGCTAGAGCATCTACATGTGGGATAGTGTTTCCGTTCACATATTTAATGTCAAAGTCAAAAGCCACAAGCTTTATGACCCATTTTAAATTTCGAGAAGTAACTTTAGGTAACTCCTTCCTAAAGGTTTATGGTCAGATTTAATCAGAAACCTCCTGCCAAATAACAATTGTCAAGCTCTATCTGGGCTCCATATGATAGCTAACACTTCTTTTTCAATATTTGAATAGTTAGCCTCAGCTGGTGTTAACCTTCTAGTAAGATAAATCATAGGATGACCTTCTTGAGACAAAATCATTGGTACGGCATGCTCATTTGCATCCATAGTTAAAGTTACTTCCTTTCTATGGTCTAAAATCTTTACAATGGTTTTTTTATAAGTTCTTTCTTTAAATTTTCAAATGATGTATTCTGCCATTGAGTCCATTTAAATACATTGTTCTTTTTTCATAACTCCACAAAAGGTTCTGTCAATTCAATCTATGTTGGCAAATATCTGCTGTAAAAATTGGCTAAACCTAAAAAAGATTCTAATGCTTTTTTATTTGTAGGCGTAGATAACTCTGTTATTTTCTTTTAATTGAATGCTCACTTTGTATCCTTTTAATATTCCTGTGTCATTACTTTCCAACTTTACACATCTATTTCCACAAGTCCATGACTTTTTTCACAACCGTTATGGGAATAAATTCAAGTGTTGGTCTCAAGTTCCTTCAAAGCAAACTAATGTTTTGATGAAAGAGTCATCGAACTGTCTTAGTTTACACTATTTACATTATTCAGACTATTGTCCTCATCTTTGTTGCCATGTTTATCACAATGTTTCGGCTGTTGTACACTCCGGCCTTCTTCAGATGGTTGGAATGTCGAACTGAACCCTTTATTTTGACATTTCAACCACCTGAAGAAGGCCGGAGTGTACAACGGCTGAAATGTTGTAATAAATATAGCGACAAAGATGAGGACAATAGTCCGAATAATGTAAATAGTGTACATAATACCTCATCACAGAAATATAGATAGATAATGAAAGGCCGAAACGTTGTAATAAATATGGCGACAAAGATGAGGACAATAGTCCGAATAACGTAAATAGTGTACATAATACCTCATCTCAGAAATATAGACAGATACTGAAAGGCCGAAACCTTGTAATAAATATGGTGACAAAGATGAGGAGAATAGTCCGAATAATGTAAATAGTGTACATAATACCTCATCTCAGAAATATAGACAGATACTGATAGGCCGAAATGTTGTAATAAATATGGCGACAAAGATGAGGACAATAGTCCGAATAATGTAAATAGTGTACATAATACCTCATCTCAGAAATATAGACAGATACTGATAGGCCGAAATGTTGTAATAAATATGGCGACAAAGATGAGGAGAATAGTCCGAATAATGTAAATAGTGTACATAATACCTCATCTTAGAAATATAGACAGAAGTCTTAGTTTAAGCCAACTTCTTTTTAATTTGGAGTTGCCAATTCATTCCCAGAAATGAAGTGATAGCCCTTTTAGTATCTACTTGCATAGGAAAAGTCATACCATTCAATTAAAAGTTTTTTTCTGGTACTTTTCTCTTTATGTTTTTGTATTGCAAATACAGCAATATTTTAATAAGGATTAAGGGGTAAATTTTCTACCATTTCTATTTTCCTTGCACACAGATGGAAATTTTTTTTTTTCACAATTCCAGCAGTCTTGTTCTAAAGCTGGACATTTTTTCTTTTCCTGTTCATACTTTTTATCACAGTATTTGCATTGCGCAAGGTAATTCAATATGCTATATGCTTTGGCATTACTCTTAAATGTATTGAATTTTTCAATCAACTCTAATTGTTGCAGAAACTCTATAAATACATTCAAGGATATTTTAGTCAGATGTAAGTGTCCTAAAATTTTGTGTTTGCACAAAGCATCACGCACACACCTTCAATTAACCTGATCTGTATCAACTCATTGATGGTCATTTCTCCAGTGCCAAGTTTTTCACAGAATCTCACAGAATCTGGAAGCCTCTTATAGCTTATGTACATACTGTATTATTGCTTCATTTGGCTTTTTGTTACTCACAAGAAACTTTGTTTTCTCAGCAGTAACCAACTTCTTTTTGGGTGTAAATTTCTCTTTGTAATGTCTGGGATTTGTGAAAAGTCAAGTCCTCCAATTCTCTGGGATATGCCATGACAGAGATCTTTCTAATGACCTCACATCCTGCCAAGGCCAAAAAGAAATCCATAATCTTATTCTCCCCTCCTGCAACTTTGTGGTCTTTTAAATTCTTGGCCCACGCCTGGACATCAAAACAGTGTTAGAGATCCTATCAATGACACCATATTGTTGCAATGTCTTCTAGTCTGTGGCATAGATGTTCTACCTCCATGATAAGTGACGACTGACTTATTAGTAGTCAATTGACTCTATGCAAAATAGGACCATTTTGCCTCCATCACTACAATGATATTAAGTGCTTTACATCGGGGACAATATTGAGGGCTTTACATTTGGGATGATATTAAGTCTAATACCTAATTGCATATCAGGGTACCAGAAATCTTACAGAGATCTTTTTTAGCTTTCTCCTACTCTCTCTGTTATTGAGAATTGTAGACTTTATGCCTGTCAGATTTTTTTAAAGAAATACTTTGTATATTCTTTTCTTACTCAGTGTTTTTATCTCTAAAACAAAATTGGTAGAGCTTATTTGTGTCAGGACTGATCTTTTTCAGACAGTTATTTCTTGATATGCAATTATTGTAAGTGCCTTTTTACTTCTAATTCTTTTCGGATTGTGCAACAATTATATGTTTTGACATCTTTGGAGTCACTACAAACTACCAATGGTTTTTTAAATGTATATTTGTGCAATAAAGCTATTTACCAAACATTGTACTTTTTATGTGTTCAACTTCAGCATACTGATTAAATATATTTCTTTAAATATATATATATATATATATATATATATATATATATATGACTTCTATCTGTTCTTTCACCTTGTGTTTATGTGATTTCACAAAGACAATAGTTAAGCTGAAAAGACACGTACTTGGAAAAAGGCAAAAATGCGAACAGACATTAAATCCCTTCAACTTGTCAACTCAACTTGGGATGTCATTTCCGACATGAAACATCATTTCAGGCATTTTGGCATAAATAATATCAGCCCCAACACAATTTTTGTTTTTATAGAAGATTGAAAAACCAAATCATGTGATCGGATATAAAAAAAGAAAAAGTAATGTTCATCATTTTTTATTTAGTCATTATAGATGTCATTTCTTAATGGGATTCGCCATTGGCTAATCAATGTATATACGTTTCTTCTCTTGAGACATTTTAGAAGTAACTAGCACGTCAAACTTAGGATTTTCATTTATTCAAGCCACTGAAACACTTGTTGTTGGAGGTATACTGGTCGGCCTGTAAACAGATATAGAATGATGGAAGACAACAAGAAACAAAACAATGACTTGGGTAAAAAAAATATATTGCCAAGTTTATTTTCGTTAAAGAAAATACATTGACAAAAATAAGGTTACAATGCACTAGGCAAAAATATATCTGCATGTTCATGTAGAGGGTGAGAAGAGCATTGCCCTGTGAAGGACAGTTTTGTAGTCATTGAAAAGTGTTGTCCCGAAAAGGACAGTTTATTGCATATCGTGGCTGCTGATGAGGATGGCTGGCTGGAGCTGCAACTGATAGTGATGAGGAAGGCTGGCTGGCTGGAAATGCTTTTGCTGTTGGCAGCTGCCATGGACCAGCTGTCTACTACTGGAACAGATACTACACTTGGATGCTCGGCATCTGAGTCATACATTGTTGTTTTCATCAATTTTTTAGACCTTTCCATATACTGAATCAGTTTTATAACAGTTACTGATCCTGGAAGGTGAAGTTTCTTTTTTCAATTGTTTTTTAAAAAATTTGGGAGAGCCAACAGAATAAGAGACTCTTTTTAATTAGCAAAACTTTTAAAAGTAAGGAAGGGATTAATTCAGATTTCTAGTCATCTAGAACAATAGATTCTTTCAAAATAAATTAAGTATTTGGTTTCTAAATGTTTCTTTGAAATTGCCAATTATAATTATGATTAATATATCTTGTGCTTTTTATTATTTATATAAATAAGGTGTGAGAGTTTTTATATATTGTGTATGGTTGCAAGAGAACAAACAAAAACAACAAAGCATTGCCGGTGAGGCAGAAAGAAAAGCAGGAAAGATATATTAAAATAAAAGTCTCTGTATTGTCAGTATAAAGGAGTAAGATAGAATGTCTCTTTGTGGGTGAGGGAAGTGACCTGGAGGATGGGGGAGTCAGTTGTGTGTAGAGCTGGCATTGACGTTTGTCTCCAGTCAGTTGACCTGGAGCTACTGGTGAACTCTGATTGCCTGCCTAAAGCTTTCAGTGTCAAAAGCGGGTTAAGGAAAATTGAATGTATCCCATATAAAACTGAACCATACCATCCGCAATCAAATAGAATTGCAGAATGAATGTTACAGACTATAAAATAGAATTGAGAGCATTTTCTCTTCAGTAAGATGAAATTGATAATTTCTTACCAAGACTATTACTTAGTTACAGAACTATACCACATGTTGACAGATTAGAAAGTCTGGTTGCATTAATGGGAAGACAGATTAGAGCCCCATTAATCATGTCATACACCATTAATGAAAAAATGTGGTACAAGAAAAACAGATGAATTGCACCCAAAAAGGTGAATTTTATAAGTCAGAAGGGACACAATGCAGCATTAATATTTAAAAAGGGCAGTAATGTTCTTTGCCCATGTGAATCAAATAAGATCCAGACAAGAATATGAAGGGAGATGGAAATTGAGCTAGAAAGCGAGTCCAGCTCAGATCCTTATAAAACAACAGGAAATTGAGCCAGGAAGAGAGTTCAACTCAGACCCTATAAAACTAACTAAATATTGAGCTTGTTAGCAAGTTCAGTTTGACCCAACAAAGCAACAGCAAATTAAGTCAGGAAGAAATTCTAACTTGAATCCTATAAACCAATATGAAATTGAGCCAAGAAGTGAGTCCAACTTAGACACTATAAACCAACAGGAAATTGAATCAGGAAGCAAGTCAACCTCAGATCCTATAAACCAACTGAATCAGGAAGTGAGTCCAACTTGAATCCTATAAACCAGCATAAAATTGAGCCAGAAAGGGAATCAAACTTGGACCCTATAAACAAACAGAAAATTGAGCCAGGAAACAAGTTCAAATCTAATCTTATAAACCAACAGGAAATTGAGCCTAGAAGTGAGTCCAGCTTGAACCCTAAAATACAATTGAGTCAGGAAGTGAGTCCAACTCAGACCCTACAAACCAATTGAGGCAGGAAGTGAGTTCAACTTGAACCCTATAAACCAACAGGAAATTGAACCAGGAAGTGAGTCCAGCTCAGACCCTACAAACCAACAAGAAATAAATGATGAGAAGTCAATGAAAGAACAAGATTGTTTGGACAATTCAAGCATTGATTGTGAAAAATAGAACTTCACTAACAAATGAAATAGATTTAGATCTCCCATAGAGAAAAATACATTACAGATCTCTGCAGAGGGGTCAATATGGAAGACAAAATAAAAATGCAAATAGATAAAGAAGCTTGAGATCAATGAAGGGCATAAAGTCTATTCACTTCAGAGTGATGTATTAGTGGCTTATTAGTGCTACTACTAATTAGCATATTTGTAGGAATAGATGTTATGTATAGGCTTGCTACATAAGGTAAATGCAATGGTACTTCTCCTACTGGGTCGGTGCTGACCGGTCGCGGTCAGTACTGACCGGTCGCTTCTCGGCTTCAAGGCTAAGATCACGCTGTAGTATCTGTTCTCAGATTACTCGCTGGACGATCGCCTTTTGGCTGAGATTCGATCTCTGATACAGGCCGGTCGCAGGGATTCGTCCCTGCGCTGGTAGTATCGCAGCTAAGACTAGCTATGACCAGCTAAAGACCAGCTTGGACAAGCTAAGACCAGCTAAAGACCAGCGACTCGGGTTGAAACTCTCGGGTCAAACCCCTCCTCCCTTCCCACATTAAACCCTGACCTTGTATCACAACCTGGCCCTGTGGGAGGTCAAGTAAATCCATGGTACTTCTCCTACTTGTACCATTGACATCTCTCAGTTGCAGCTCTGTCTTCAAGCAGAATGCAACTGAGAAAATATTGAAAGGTGCCCATTCCTGGAGAACAGCTGCCCACAGCAGTACCCCCTCATTGCACTAAAGATGGGTATTGGTTGCAATACTGATGCCAGTGCAACTGATGGTTGTGGGGGCTGGGCAATTTTTTGGCCCTGGCCTGGGTGTATGCACTCAGGGTCCTTTATGTCACATCTTGTCACCATGGGAAGACAAGTAAATACCATGATTCTTGGACTGTAGAACCAATACTGACTGCATACAACTGCAATCTCTACTTGGAATATAATAACAGCAATATTTATTATTTATTATTTCATAAATAAATATGAAAACAAGTTTTTATTCAATTCATATGAAAAGAATAACGGAAAGAAATGCCCCCAAAACGGCATCTTTTTCAAAATTTATAATTCTACTTGTCATTATCTAATTATTTAAATTTTCTTGTTCACAAATATTTTTATAAATTTATGAATAAAACAATTGCATTGTTCGGACCATCATCCTCATATTTGTTGCTATATTTATCACAATGTTTTGGCCGTTGTACACTCTGGCCTTCTTCAGGTGGTTGGAATGTCGAACTGAACCCTTTATTTCATTCACTGGGGTAGACTGTTCTAGTTCCACGTGCCATGTCTGGATGTCAGTTATCAGTTAACATTCCAACCACCTGAAGATGGCCAGAGCGTACAACGGCCGAAACGTTATGATAAATATGGCAACAAAGATGAGGATGATAGTCTGAATAATGTAAATAGTGTACATAATACCTCATCTCAGAAATATAGACAGATACTGAAAGGCCGAAACGTTGTAATAAATATGGTGACAAAGATGAGGACAATAGTCCGAATAATGTAAATAATGTATATAATACCTCATCTCCGAAATATAGACAGATACTGAAAGGCGAAACGTTGTAATAAATATGGTGACAAAGATGAGGACAATAGTCCAAATAATGTAAATAGTGTACATAATACCTCATCTCAGAAATATAGACAGATACTGAAAGGCCGAAACGTTGTAATAAATATGGCGACAAAGATGAGGACAATAGTCCGAATAATGTAAATAGTGTACATAATACCTCATCTCAGAAATATAGACAGATACTGAAAGGCCGAAACGTAATAAATATGGCGACTGAGATGAGGACAATAGTCTGAATAATGTAAATAGTGTACATAATACCTCATCTCAGAAATATAGACAGATACTGAAAGGCCGAAACGTTGTAATAAATATGGTGACAAAGATGAGGACAATAGTCCGAATAATGTAAATAATGTACATAATACCTCATCTCCGAAATATAGACAGATACTGAAAGGCCAAAACGTTGTAATAAATATGGCGACAAAGATGAGGACAATAGTCCAAATAATGTAAATAATGTACATAATACCTCATCTCCGAAATATAGACAGATACTGAAAGGCCGAAACATAATAAATATGGCGACAGAGATGAGGACAATAGTCCGAATAATGTAAATAGTGTACATAATACCTCATTCTCAGAAATATAGACAGATACTGAAAGGACGAAACGTTGTAATAAATATGGTGACAAAGATGAGGACAATAGTCCCAATAATGTAAATAATGTACATAATACCTCATCTTCGAAATATAGACAGATACTGAAAGGCCGAAATATAATAAATATGGCGACAGAGATGAGGACAATAGTCCGAATAATGTAAATAGCGTACATAATACCTCATCTCAGAAATATAGACAGATAAAAAAAATTATTTTCATATATATTTCTTTATAAATTGTTAAATGACAAACATTACATTGTATTAATTTGTTTGCATTTTTAGGGTTTGCATTTTTAGAATGTTGTAAATATAAAATTATTCTTATAAATGCAAGGGAGTGAAGGTAGTTAAAATAATAGTAGTGTCAAGGGAAAAACTGTCCTTTTGACACACTATTTTATTTTGCAGACAAAGATTAAAGATTGCCTGTCCTCTACATTTCAACAGAAGTGTCAGAAGTGTAATATAATTAATATTCGTATTCATATTCAAATAATTATTATAATCTTATTTATGATACAGGTGTTGGACAAAATAATTGGAACAGGTGTAAATTCCACTCCTATATTTCAAAGACATATTATATTAAGAACTTTAACTAAAACTTTGTAATTGCAGGTTATATCTATTGTAAATACGTTTATTTATCTAATTTACTTTGTCTTTGTCTTATTTATTTTTAGAATTTAATAAAAGTTCACAAAAGGGCAAATTGTTGGAGCTCGCATGTCAGGAGCCTCGATCACTAAGGTTGCTGAACGGTTTGATTTTTCAAGAGCTACCATATCAAGAACACCGATGCAATTCGAGGAACAGGGCAAAAAATCTCAGGCCGGACTTGCAAACTTACCGACAGGGACCGACGTGCATTGAAATGCAATGTGGCAAAAAATCATTGGACGACTGCAGCCAAAGTGAGTGCTGAGTTGAATAGTCATCTGAATAGTCCAGTTTCTGCTAAAACTGTTTGTCGTGAGCTCCATAAGGCTGCATATCATGGAAGAACCACCGCGAGGAAACCTCTTCTCTCCACTCGCAACATACAAAAGAGGTTGAAGTGGTGCAGAGATCCTAATGCCTGGTCCGCAGACCAATGGAAGCCAGTCATATTCTCAGACGAGTCCAGTTTTTTCTCTTTTTCCAACTTCAAGGCGAGTTTATGTGTGGAGGCAGCCCAAAGAAGCTTACAAGACTGACTGCCTTCTTCCGACAGTGAAGCATGGAGGTGGATCAGTGATAGTTTGGGCTGCCATATCATGGAAATATCTCGGTCCAATAGTTGCCCTGCATCGTAGAATCAATAGCAAAGATTACCTAAACATTTTGGGAGATCATGTTCATTCAATGGCCCAGACTTTATTCCCTGATGATGACTGCATCTTCCAAGACGATAATGCTCCAATACATACCTCTTGAGTGGTTAAGAATTGGTATGAAGAGCATGAAAGTGAGCTAGAACACATGGAGTGGCCTCTCCAATCTCCAGATATCAATATTATTGAACATTTGTGGTGCATTTTGGATCGACAAGTTAAGAGCCGCTATTCTCCACTGTCGTGTCTTAAAGAGCTGGAGCAGGTATTAATGGAAGAATGGCTGAAAATTCCTCTGGATGAAGTCAGGAAGTTGTATGATTCCATTCCTAGATGTATTAAAGCTGCATGTGAGGCTAAAGCAGGACTAACTCCATATTAAATAAATTTTCTTTGAATTTAACAAGTGTTTCAATTATTTTGTCCAGCCCCTGTACAACAACTATTAATGTTATTATTTACATTGTTTAAATTCGGACAAATGTCTTCATCTTTGTTGTTATTATCACAACAGGCTTAAAAGGCCATAAGGCACAGTAGCTTAATAACAACAAAGATGAGGACATTAGTCCAAATGTAAATAATTTAAATAATGATAACTTCTCATTCTAGAAATTCAGACAGAAACTATTCATATTAAATTAAAACAAAATATAAACAATAATTTATTAAATTTTAATTCTGGTTCAAAACTATTGAATTTCTAGCAATCACTTTATTTATTCATCCCACAGCCTAGCCCATTGATATTTCTTGACAGTAGCGATTACTGAAGGGATTTTCCTCTTATTGGTTGTTGAAATGTCCACTATGTTCACCTGACTTGACACCTTGTGATTTTTTTCTATGAGGCTATGTAAAGGGACAGGTTTATATCCCCCTCTTCCTATATGCCTAGAGGAACTTAAGCAGAGAATCCCTGAGGCACTGGAGAATGTTACGCAAGACATGCTACAGTGTGTTTGTCAGGAGCTGGACCACCAACTTGACGTGTGCCATGTCACAGGTGGTGGGCATATTGCACATTTGTGAAGCTTTGTGAAATCGTTTATATAATCTACATCCCTTAGTTCAAATTTTGATCCCCAAGGACACATGACCCAGTGGATAAAAGGGTTGGTTGAAGTAATCCAAAAGTGGTTTGACCTAAAGAATTGACTGCAGCAGAGGTGAACAAAAAACTTGGAGTTGAGTTACTAAAGAGAAGTAACTGAAACTGAGATATCCAGAAAAGGCATGGTACGTGGAACTAGAACAATCTACAACTGTGGACTAC
Source organism: Acanthosepion esculentum (assembly GCA_964036315.1). Lineage (NCBI taxonomy): Eukaryota > Metazoa > Mollusca > Cephalopoda > Sepiida > Sepiidae > Acanthosepion > Acanthosepion esculentum. The sequence goes on along the minus strand of OZ038507.1, from coordinate 12,531,863 downwards.
ATAAAGGATTCAATTCGAAATTCCAACATATGTCACCTGAAGAAGGTCAGAGCATACTACAAGCGAAATGTTGTGAATATGACAATAAAGGTGGGGGTGATAATCTAAACAAGGTAAATAGTGTAAATCTATTATTGTTCAACATGAAGCCTATTTAAATTTGGTTGCCTGGGACATGTAGTTACTTAGATATTCACATTTTAAATGATGTCAATTTTGGGGGGGCACCCAATATATATGATCTGACTAAAGACCTACTCACCTGTATTGTGATTATTGATCTGAACATGTCTTGATCTTAATCAAATCATTTCAGCACTTTGTTAATATACACTGTTAAGGCCCAATGGTTTATTCTGCTTCCACTGGCATGTTAGGTTTGCTTTGAAGTTGAGTCAGGTCTTCTCCAAAGTTGAGTGGTTTACCTTGTTGGATTACCACTATTTGAAAGGTTGGTAATGGGAGAGAGCTATGAAACAAACATTTATTCTCCCATATATATTTCCTCCATTATGAGCATTATGATATCCATGATATCATAACACTGTATTTCATGGACAGAACAGAATGGCTGAAAGGAAAAGGAATGATAAACATGCTTTGTTCTCAGAAAGACTTTTATATCACTATGAAATACGCAAAACTATATAACACTGTATTTCATGGAGAGAACAGAATGGCTGAAAGGAAAAGGAATGATAAACATGCTTTGTTCTCAGAAAGACTTTTATATCACTATGAAATACACAAAACTATATAACACTGTATTTCATGGACAGAACAGAATGGCTGAAAGGAAAAGGAATGATAAACATGCTTTGTTCTCAGAAAGACTTTTATATCACTATGAAATACGCAAAACTATATAACACTGTATTTCATGGACAGAACAGAATGGCTGAAAGGAAAAGGAATGATAAACATGCTTTGTTCTCAGAAAGACTTTTATATCACTATGAAATACGCAAAACTATATAACACTGTATTTCATGGACAGAACAGAATGGCTGAAAGGAAAAGGAATGATAAACATGCTTTGTTCTCAGAAAGACTTTTATATCACTATGAAATACACAAAACTATATAACACTGTATTTCATGGACAGAACAGAATGGCTGAAAGGAAAAGGAATGACAAACATGCTTTGTTCTCAGAAAGACTTTTATATCACTATGAAATACGCAAAACTATATAACACTGTATTTCATGGACAGAACAGAATGGCTGAAAGGAAAAGGAATGATAAACATGCTTTGTTCTCAGAAAGACTTTTATATCACTATGAAATACGCAAAACTATATAACACTGTATTTCATGGACAGAACAGAATGGCTGAAAGGAAAAGGAATGACAAACATGCTTTGTTCTCAGAAAGACTTTTATATCACTATGAAATACACAAAACTATATAACACTGTATTTCATGGACAGAACAGAATGGCTGAAAGGAAAAGGAATGACAAACATGCTTTGTTCTCAGAAAGACTTTTATATCACTATGAAATATGCAAAACTATATAACACTGTATTTCATGGACAGAACAGAATGGCTGAAAGGAAAAGGAATGACAAACATGCTTTGTTCTCAGAAAGACTTTTATATCACTAAGAAATACGCAAAACTATATAACACTGTATTTCATGGACAGAACAGAATGGCTGAAAGGAAAAGGAATGATAAACATGCTTTGTTCTCAGAAAGACTTTTATATCACTATGAAATACACAAAACTATATAACACTGTATTTCATGGACAGAACAGAATGGCTGAAAGGAAAAGGAATGACAAACATGCTTTGTTCTCAGAAAGACTTTTATATCACTATGAAATACGCAAAACTATATAACACTGTATTTCATGGACAGAACAGAATGGCTGAAAGGAAAAGGAATGATAAACATGCTTTGTTCTCAGAAAGACTTTTATATCACTATGAAATACGCAAAACTATATAACACTGTATTTCATGGACAGAACAGAATGGCTGAAAGGAAAAGGAATGACAAACATGCTTTGTTCTCAGAAAGACTTTTATATCACTATGAAATATGCAAAACTATATAACACTGTATTTCATGGACAGAACAGAATGGCTGAAAGGAAAAGGAATGACAAACATGCTTTGTTCTCAGAAAGACTTTTATATCACTATGAAATACGCAAAACTATATAACACTGTATTTCATGGACAGAACAGAATGGCTGAAAGGAAAAGGAATGATAAACATGCTTTGTTCTCAGAAAGACTTTTATATCACTATGAAATACGCAAAACTATATAACACTGTATTTCATGGACAGAACAGAATGGCTGAAAGGAAAAGGAATGACAAACATGCTTTGTTCTCAGAAAGACTTTTATATCACTATGAAATACGCAAAACTATATAACACTGTATTTCATGGACAGAACAGAATGGCTGAAAGGAAAAGGAATGACAAACATGCTTTGTTCTCAGAAAGACTTTTATATCACTATGAAATACGCAAAACTATATAACACTGTATTTCATGGACAGAACAGAATGGCTGAAAGGAAAAGGAATGATAAACATGCTTTGTTCTCAGAAAGATTTTTATATCACTATGAAATACACAAAACTATATAACACTGTATTTCATGGACAGAACAGAATGGCTGAAAGGAAAAGGAATGATAAACATGCTTTGTTCTCAGAAAGACTTTTATATCACTATGAAATACGCAAAACTATATAACACTGTATTTCATGGACAGAACAGAATGGCTGAAAGGAAAAGGAATGATAAACATGCTTTGTTCTCAGAAAGACTTTTATATCACTATGAAATACACAGAACTGTATACACACACATATACACATATCCATGCGAAAAACAATATATCACATATATCTACACAGCAAAGCAGAATGTAAGGAGAAACAAAAAGGAAGAGTCCTACATATAATATGGAGATAATCCTGTGTCTGGAGATGCCGTATTTGGGACTTCAGATTCAAATAGGCCAGATTCATCTACTATGTCCAAGGTGAGGACATATTCCATGAATGGGAAACAGTGAGTTTTGGGGATTCCCCAAATTGAGGACTGTCAGCTGAATATATTCCCAAAGGGATATGATACCATGGACTTGTAAGCTGCTGGGGAGACAAATTTCGCCTCTGCCTGGGCCATGTGGAGCCTGGGCTAAGGAAAGCAACCTTTCAGTTTGGTTGCTGTAAACAAACTGAATTTGACTGCTGCTTTTGTCACTGTATAGAGTGACATTACTAGCCAAAGGGTGATAAGTGTCTTCTGTATCTTTACAGGCTCTTCCTCTTTTCCCTCTGACTCTTGGAATGGAGACATGGAAATAACAAAAAGTGTTCACACAGTGCATTGGTCACTACATTTAGAAATATACATAACAAAGCAGGTTTAGAGAATATTTTTCAATTTGGAGGTGTATTTGTTGGATTACTGTTCCCTGAATATAATCACAGGTAGCACATTATTTGAAAAGCTCTTCCTTATTTCCCTTTGTATATCAGAGCAGCAACACATGTTTCCTTTCATTCTGATAGACATGACGCATGTAAGACTGAAGATTGTATTGAACTGTTCAAAACTTTCAACTTCATTTCTTTCTTTATTCTGCTCTAACATGTCTTATCAATACATTTATTAATTGTAGTCTATTTGAATTTCATGTGTTGCCATCTACTTTACCTGTACTCACATGAGTCAGCCAAATACTGTTTGTGGGAAAAATGTACCACAAGGCATGAAAATGATAATACTATCTACTTCTGCAACAACACACACACATATATATATATATATATATATATATGTTATATCTCGTGCAAGATATAATAAACAAAGTAACCCGAATGTAGGTTTTCAATAATAAGTTTATAATCGGATGTAGTACAGAGACAGAGTCGAGAGTATGCTAAACCTCAATAGGTGTTAACAAACGAAGTCGCTCTTGACTGTCTGCTGTGGTCGTACTTAATCGGCAAACAGTCCGTCCATTATCGTGAATGGGGAAGTTGGGTTATACCATCACAACAATATATATATAACAAAAAGTAAAGACACACAAGCTAATTTGTCTACTCTATCTTATTTGCTAAATTTTGTTACCTTCTCTTTTACTTTCCTGACTAACAAAAAGCTTTCTTATGCGATATTAATGAATGACCTGGATCTTGCCACTTATTTTATTCCAGTCCTCCATTTTCTATGCAAATACTAGTTGAAGGTGGCCTTATTATCATCCACTTACTACAAATTAGCCAGAGATAAAAAAAAATCTAAGTTTTCCCTAAGTGTGAGGAGAAATATGGTCAAGCTGAGTGAACTGGCTCGTTAGACAGGGAGTCATTTCTTGGAGAAAACAGAGATCCTCTATCTTGATTATGGATTGATGGATTATGGATTGACGGATTATGGATTGATGGCCTATTGAGGCAATCAATCCATTGTCCCTACTTTGACTGTTTTTATGAGGAACAGTTTTCTGTCAAGTTACAGTTGATTTGCATATATATATATAGTAACAGAGGATTTTGATGATCTCATCTTTTAACTCATATAGCTGGGTTCAACTGAATTGACTTCAGCTTCAAGGCCAAAATGGGTGAATAAGATTATAAAATAATAATTTCAATTTGGAATTTTGATCTCACTAGATCAGTCTTGGGTCAACTGGTTTACCTCAACTCCAGCCATGAGTATGTAGGTATGGCTGCTCCCAGGTTCACTTGACAATACTAGTTAAAACCTTCCAGACACCAATTCATTTTATTGTAATTAAATGCCTTTTGCAATTAATTCTTTTAACTTAATCTTTTATTAAGTCCACAATCATAATTTGTAATAATTAGCCTTCAATTAGTACAACTGGCACCCATCTTAGGTAGTTCTAATGGAAATCCTTTTGTCAATCTCCTTTGGGGATTTAATACAGCACATCATATTATCACATATTTAAATATTAAATTTTTTTAGACAAATTATGAAAAATGTTTTTGATTTGTTTTTTACTGCTTATCAACCCTCTTCAGGTTATTTAGAGCCAGAAGATTATTTTTAGATTGTAAGAATTTTTTTGAGATAATAATAATTTAGTGATACAAGTCTTACTAATTAATCCATAGCTAGGGGAGAAGAGGTGGATTCATAACTTTCTCAAGGATATTTGCACATAAGTGAATATAATGAACCCAAATGGAATTGGAACTTGGCTCTCCAATTAAAAATTCTGAGACATTATCCATTACACCACCTGCATATTTAAGCTTACACTACCTGGTATTCACAAGCAGTCAATCATCAAGATATTGACCAAACTTGACATTGCTTAACTTTGGTGATCATACAGGAATCAATATTTCAATGTGATATGGCCATAAGCCAATGAAAAGTGGATACTTTATGACAACACAGACTGCAAGCAATTGTGAGATAAATCAAATGAGCTACCAATACCCATACCAAAGGCTACTTTTCATTCAAGTTGATTTACTTTTTTATGGTTTCTCGACATTTTGTGGGTTATTTAAATTCAAAACATATTTAACATAAATAACTCATTTTTTTGTGAATTAATGTTGCATTAGCAATTTTTTGTGATAACAATGCTTTTCCCAAACATTAATCATACTATTTAATCTATAGTTGGGGGTAGTAAGGATAGAGTCATATCTTCCCAAGTGTATTTGCATATAAATGAATGTAACAAATTTGCTTCCCAATTTCTGATTTCAAGTCGTTATCTGCACATTTGGTTTTCATCTTTAGAATTTAACACGGCATACACAGCAGTACGAAAAAGGAGTCATTTGTAATGAACTCCTTCTGGGGACAAAAATGTTTTTTTCAGACAAGTACTACTCCAAAAATACAAAATGCAAACAGCAAATGATGAAAAGTGTCTGGAATTAGTTATGAGAAAAGGTTTAATATTCCATCAGGCTAATGCGAGACTGCATGTTTCTCTGGTAGTCAGACAAAAATTGTTACATTTTGGCTGAGAAGTTTTCGTTCATCTGCCATATTCAATAGATTTTGCTACTTTAAGTTAATATATTTTCTCATCTTTACAGAATTCACTTAATGAAAAAAGATTCCAATTCTTTGAAAAACTGCAAAATGGTAAGTACATTGTTCAAGAAAATTAATGTTGTCCAAAATATTAAAAAAATGGTCTTTTATTTTTGCCCAGAAGCCATTGGAACACTGAGAACAAAGCCGGCTTAATCTGATAATCAATATTGAATCATCATGCAAAGGAACAGATAAAAATACATATTTTTGTTGAAAAATTGTGAAAAAAAATCCTCAGATTCCTCTAATATATAATAATTGGCCATGTATACAATCTTGTTTTGTTTGTTTGTCTGTGTGTGTGTGTGTGTGTCTGTGTGTCTCTCTCTCTGTGTGTGTGTGTGAGTGTGTGTGAGTGAGTGTGTGTGTGTGTGTGCGTGTGTGCGTGCATGTGTGTGTGTGTGTGTGTGTGTGTGTGTGTGTGTGTGTGTCAGTTAAAAGGACAAAAGGGAGGAAAAGGAAACGGAGAAAGCAAAAGAAGATGAGCAAATAAATATTTCGTTGAACTGACAAAAGTTGCCAATTCATTTTTATTCTCTTCAGACATTGAATAATTAAAAAAGTAGAGCAATACTGCAAATAGAAAAAATATATGAAAGTCAGGAAAATATTGAAAAATTAAGGAAAATGGTGAAAAAGTAGGAAAAAATATTAAAACAGTTAAAAAATATTGAAAAAGAACAGAAAATAGTAAAAAAAAGTGGAGAAAATAGTGAAAAAGGAAGGAAAGTAATGTCAAAGTATAGAAAACATTGAAAATATTGAAGAATTATATAAAATATTGTATTATTAAATCTGAAAGTATAAAAGGACATTCTAAGTTGAACTTCTGAGAAAGATTTAATTTCCAACGTATCTTTATCTCAGTTTTACAAAGAAAAATTTGCAAAAAATATATAAAATGATCGTTTTTCAACTCTCACATTTATTTCCTCCATTTTCCTGGAAAGAGGAAATATCTGGAAAAAAATGTGCCATAACCTTTTTGCAAATAATTGTCTGATGGAAGACCAATTAATAAATTAATTTGATAACATTTTGAGAAAGGAATAAAATTCCTGGCAAGAAAATTCTCAAAATGTTCCATCAGATTTTATGACAGTGATTTAATTTTTTTAATTACCGTAAGAGAAAAAATATTTCAAAAATTGTATTGTAATGATCTGCTAACAAAATGAAAAATGATCATTTTAAAAGAAGAATTTCAATTTGTTAGAAAATTCATGTAGCATGCTTGCTATTAAGATTCTAGAAGATTCATTATTTAAAGTGTTATTTTGTCAAAAGATATATTGCTAGTAAGAAATTGTATAAATAAATAAGACTTCGCATTCTCTTTCACTCCCAGTAAAAACTTGCGTCTTAGTGGCATTATAGACATCTTCTGTCATTATGAAACCTGTTCTTTTATTGTCCTTTCTCCTCCCTAAAGTTTTCTCATTCTCTTTCACTCCCAGCAACACCTTGAGTTTTAGTGATATTATCACCATCTTCTGTCATACTGGAACCTGTTATTTTATTGTCATTTTTCTCCCTAAAATCTTCTCATTCTCTTTCACACCCAGTAAACCCTTGTGTCTTAGTGGCATTATCGCCATATTCTGTCTTCCTGAAACCTGTTCTTTTATTGTCCTTTCTCCTCACTAAAGTCTTCTCATTCTCTTTCACTCCCAGTAACCCCTTGCATCTTAGTGGCATTATCACCATCTTCTCTCTCTATGAAACCAGTTTTTTGGTTTTCCTTTCTCTTCACTGAAGTCTTCTCATTCTCTTTCACTTCTAGTATTCCCGGGTGTCCTAATGACATTATCAACAAACCTGTTGTTTTATTGTCCTTTCTCCTCACTAAAGTCTTCCCATTCACTTTCACTCCCAGTAACCCCTTGCGTCTTAGTGGCATTATCGCCATCTTCTGTCTTCATGAAACCTGTTCTTTTATTGTCCTTTCTCCTCACTAAAGTCTTCCCATTCACTTTCACTCCCAGTAACCCCTTGCGTCTTAGTGGCATTATCGCCATCTTCTGTCTTCATGAAACCTGTTGTTTTATTGTCCTTTCTCCTCACTAAAGTCTTCCCATTCACTTTCACTCCCAGTAACCCCTTGCGTCTTAGTGGCATTATCGCCATCTTCTGTCTTCATGAAACCTGTTCTTTTATTGTCCTTTCTCCTCACTAAAGTCTTCCCATTCACTTTCACTCCCAGTAACACCTTGTGTTAATGACATTATCACCATCTTCTGTCTTCATGAAACCAGTTCTTTTATTGTCCTTTATCCTCACTAAAGTTTTCCCATTCTCTTTCATTCCCAAGAACCCCTTTCGTCTCACTGGCATTATCTCAATCTTCTGTCTTCCTGAAACCTGTTCTTTTATTGACTTTTCTCCTCCCTAAACTCTTCTCATTCTCTTTCACACCCAGTAATCCCTTGAATCTTAGTGGCATTATCACCATCTTCTGCCTTCATGAAACCGGTTCTTTTATTGTACTTTCTCCTTTCTAATGTCTACTCATTCTCTTTCACTCTCAGTAACCCCTTGCGTCTTAGTGGAATTATCACCATCTTCTGTCTTCCTGAAACCTGTTCTTTTATTTTTCTTTCTCCCCACTAAAGTCTTCTCATTCTCTTCCACTCTCAGTGGCCCTTTTGTTACTTATCATCTTGTTTCCTATGAAAACAAAAAAATAATGGTTTTGGAAGAGCCATTCTACAATCTATTGAAATTCTTTAATTCATACAATGTCACAGTCATGTGATATCAGAGATTCAGAATTCAAAATTCATTCATCACAATTTTGATTTCTGAATCAAAAATGCTCATTCCATAGATGCACTTTCCAAAGAAGCTCATTCCGAAGTTGCGCATTCCAAAGAAGCTCATTCCAAAATTCTCATTCCAAAATTCTCATTCCAAAGAGGCACATTCCAAAGACGCTCTTTCCAAAGACGCTCTTTCCAAAGATGCTCATTCCAACGATGCACATTCCAATGAAGCACATTCCAAAAATGCACATTCCAAAGAAGCTCAAAGACAATAATTAGTGTGTATGAATGAATGTAGAATGTTTGTGGTCAAAGTATGTGTAAGTGAATGACGTCAGACTGTTTCAATGTCATTGTCTTTGACCAGAGGCAACCCAAAATAAAGTACTACTTTTCTTAAATATAAAAATGCCTCCAACTGCTCCTTTTCTTAAATTGGACTATTCAAGCATATAATGACGAAGTACTAATTTGACTTCTAAATGAGAGAGAGAGAGAGAGAGAGAGAGAGAGAGAGAAAACAAATTTGACTATAACGATGAAGTAGTAATCTGACACTTAATTGTCCTTCTGCCGAAAAATTCCTATGTCGAATTGGACACACCAAATTAGCTATGCCGGAACGTCCCATTCCCATATATCTATATATATATATATATATATATATATATATATAGATCGATAGATAGATAATGAACAGGTTCAGATAAATTGATAGGTAATTAATAGATAGATAGATAGATAATGAACAGATTGAGACAGATAGATAATGAACAGATTGAGATATATAGATTATCATCAATTCACTCAGTAATTCAGTTAAAAAATAAACCCTAAAAAGTATTTTTCTGATTCACTGCTCACATTTACATATTTTTTGATCAATTTTAGACAAAGTTTTCATTATATATTCAAATCTACAAAAGCAGAAAAAACTTATCCACAGAAATCTTTGACTAAAAAGTCTTGCTTAATTATTTAATAGGATAACTTGTGTTAATCATGTTCTTTCAAACAGCATAAAATGTCTCAACTCTGAAGATCTCTTTGCTGACTATTTTTCTATTAAACTAAAAGGTGTGGATATTTCCTGATGTTCATTGTTATTGTTGTGGGGCTTGGCAATGTGTTGACATTGTCTGAATGTTATTTTTGTATTATTTTGGCGTTGAAAAGAGCATCACTTGACCAAAACAGGATTGTAATATCATAAGCAAAATTATACATGAGGTGCAATAAAATATAATTTAGAAACAGTTTTTGCTTTATGAGCATAGGAAAAAAAAGATTGGATTACATTTATTATACATTTCAGTGTGTCAAGTAATGCACAATGTTGAAAGCATAGATAATTTATTATAATTCAGAAACATTTTTAAATATTTATGTTTTTCTTTACAATGATAAATTAGAAAAATAAGGCTTTCATTAGCAATTTCTTGTACATTCAATAGGAGTCTTTCTTTTATATCTTAGTAATACATTTCAAAGAAATTATTGTTTTATTCAAAGAACATATATGTATATAATTTCGGCAAGCACAAAAATAAAGAAATGTTTACTGATTTGTAGCTGGCAACATATTTTATTAGAGATTGTCTTGAATGTCTGTGTTCTTAGGCAGACAAAGTCAAAAAAAGTTTAGATTTTTATTTTTATTTCTTTTGGCAGTAAAACACTTGTTCTAATGCATCATGGGAATATTCTATATTTTATTTAACTTTATTTTATAATTTAACTTTTCCTTTCTTTATTGTTAATGACAATTCATATCTTGTATTTTAAAATATTTTTATTGCTTAACTTTTAATTTTTCTTTTATTATTAATTATTTTGATTCCAGACTACTATACAGTCTACTAATAAGGGTTGAGGGGTTATTTAGTAAGTTATTTATTGCTATCACTACATGACTAATAATTTAATTTGTTGTTCAGATTTTCTGGAGAATCTCAGTCATCACTTGTTGCATAGTATAATAATTAGATAGAAATTTGATTTGAGTATTTGACATTTAATCCATTATATAGAGATGACTATTGAACTATTAACAGACCATAATATTTTGAAGTAGGACAGTTGTATTTAATTAGCATTGATTATCAGTTGTAGATTGAATTAGGCTGCATGTTAAACTTAACTATCATCACACATTTAAATTTGTTCTTCAACAAAAATGCAAAACAATAAACATGAATGAGAAATAATACAAAAACAGTTTTTGAATAACAAAAAATATTTTGATTTATATAGAATAAAAGATACAATGCATTATGTTGAAATGAGTAAAGATTTATGAGTGAAATCTTTGTGATGTTTGTTATTTTAATTATGTATGTAAACTCTTATTTTGGTGTTTGGAGTTATGGTGTGTGAGTTTATTTGAAGAAATATTTGTTGTATTTGTTGTAATGTAATTTTCACAGAATCAGTGAAAGAATAATTCTGTTTATAAGATAATTAAACTGTGTTTGTGAAATATAATTTTCCAGTGTAAATTGGGATAAACTTAGTCGTGCTAAAGTTGTATTTCTTTGACTGTAATATTGTCAAGAAGTAATAATAAATATTTAGACAAATTCTGGATGAAACAATGTTCTGTAATTGAGAACTTTCACTATGTGATAAATGATATTGTAACGGACCGCTGGGGTGGGTGAAGACGTATCAGAAGGTTAAGATTTCTTGCTATCCGGTTCAGCTACATGGGAATGTTGGACTTTAATTAAGTCCAAAGAAGACAAAGAAAACAAACAAGACCGATATATATGGGTAAACAAATATATATTAATAACAAGTTACACAAAGACATGAACAGTTACATAGAATTTGTATGGAGAAATTATGTGTGTGTGCTGTGAGTGTTCGTACGTATGTGTATTGTTCTTAGCGCATTCCCAGAATTTGGGAAACGCTGTATCTGTGAGAGGTCATGTATTGGAGTTGGTTGAAAAGAGAGATTTTACAACACCTCCGCGCGAGGTGGCGGCCCAAGGCCTAAGTTGAAAAAAGAGAGAGAGAGAGAGAAGGGTCAGCCAGTATTTATAGCCAGGGGAGAGAGACCCCTGTTGAAGGATTAAAGAACTGAGGAGGAGCTAACTCCGACAATATCCAGTGTGATGTGAGTGAGTGAATTCCGAAAGTTTCTTTTTATGTTAACAAGGTAACTTTAAAACTTCAGATAATTTAGTGTTGTGGATTCGTTTGGCAACGTGATTCTCACTGGTAAAGTTGAGTAATTAGATGTTAATTCACTTGCATGAATGAACAAAAGCTGCTGTGTGAATGAACTGAGTATGTGAAGAATCTAGAACCTGAGATTATGTTAATGGGTAACTTTTAGCCTCAGAATGTGTGATGTAATTTTTAGTAGGAGATTGTATTGATGTCACAATGCTCACTGGAAGATGTGCTACTGTATCATATTTATTTACTTGTTGATCCCATGATAGGCTCAAGAACACTTTTTCATATTTTAGGCAGTTCTCTGGTTTGAACACTTGTGCATAGGTGCAAAACATGACCTTAGCATTATTGGACCAATCAGAATATGTCAGTTGCTGAAACTTGGTTTGGAGCCTATATGTGTTTAACTTGCACAAGATTTTAGAACTTTGCACATGAAAATACACAAAATACAATTTTAATATTTATTATCCAATCAGGATGTTGTTAAATAACAGAATTATGAAAATTAGGTGTGATCCATGAAATGTAAAAGTCAGATTCTACAATTTCATACAACTACTTAGAGATTTAGAGATAACTGATCATAACTTTTATATATTTTATGAATTGAAAATAAAATTTTTACATTCATAAAATATAAAAATACTATATCAAGATGTTTATATCTTAGACAATGGCTGAACATTTGTTCCAAAACCAGCAGGCTAATTAAAAATAAGTAAAATTAATAAAACCACCAAATCAGATTTTGAAAAATGAATTTATTGAAAAAGTAGTTTGAGTATGTTTCATATTTCAATATAATTGTAATTTTTCATTATGAATATAATTTCTCATTGAAATATGTATTTAATCTTTTAATAAGGACCGTTTTATGTAAAGTTAAAAAATATGCCCATAATTATTTAAATGGAAATAAAGACTATGAAAACAATACAGGTATTTACCATAGACTCTTTTTATAACAGACAGCTAAATGAATAAGTAAAATATACCTATTTAGCTAAACTAGCAAGAATGAATTACATAAATCCAACTTAGTGAAAATTAAAGCTGACAGATACATAATCCCTATCCATTGTTTTGACTTTAAATATAGATAAAATAGGTCATTCAGTAAGTATGATTTATTTATAGCAATTGGCTTTACTCAATCATAAACCAGTTCAGCTATTAAATCTGCCAACAAATTTATCTTTATACTCTGGGATTAAAGCATTTTACAATGGCTTTTATTACTTTTCACAAAATGTATAACATTGTGGGGATCACTCCCATTATACCAGCAGGGATAGCCTCATGTTCATAGGAATAAAATCATACACAAAAATAACATTAAAAAAGCATGTAAAATTGTAAATTAAAATTGTACAATTTTATTTATTTTTGTGCATTGGTGTGTGTGCATTTTAGTTACAAGTGTTTTATGGTTACATGTCTTAAAAGGACGAATTCACTTCATATTATAACAAGCAATGTTGCGAGGAGAGGAGATGGGCATCTTCACCTTCTTTTAGATCTTAGTAATAATGGACAAAAGAGAATAAATTCAAGAGTTTTTGGCACCAAGTTTATTTCCAGGCAAGAAAAGTTTCTGTTGCATTCTGGGAGAACATTTATTATTTGGTTTATTTAATTTATTTTAAACAAAGTTTTAATGTTGTTTTATTTCATTTTATTTATGATATTCATTATCATCATCATCATCATTATTATTATTATTATTATTATTATTATTATTATTATTGTTGTTGTTGTTGTTGTTGATGATGATGATGATGATGATGATGATGATGTCCTTACAACATGAGTCACTATTTACAGTTCTCTGTTATAATTACTTAGTATTCAACCACTTTTATAGTAGATTATTATAGGTTACCATCACTCCATATTATAAATTTCTCTCTATTTCTTACTAATTTGTATTATTACTGGTGGGATGTGTGAAAATCTCAGAGTTCATCCCTGAAAGTGAGGAATATTTATATTTGATTAAAAACAACCCTGTAGTCCTTCATTTTTGAAAAACCTATTAAAAATGCTTTGTAAGAAATGGCTACTGCAAGTGCTGCTAAGAGGATGTTCTGAGTACCAAATACCAGGAGCTTCTCAGGGTTATCAGAAGAGAATGAACTCTATTTCAGGGCTGCATTCTCTTGTAGTGTTTGTGAAGAAAAATATTAAAAATTCATATTAATTACAATTTGGCATGATGAACAAATTAGATAGATTCAAATTACAGTGGACACATTGTTAAATTATATTCTACTAACTTATCAGTTTCAGACAAAATAAAAACCTCTGAAAATTATTAATAAGATACAGTATCCTGACTGAGTGGATACCAATTTAAGTAAAATGTAAATAACTTATAATTTATAGAGGAAGCTAAATATGACACAGCATTTAAAGCTTATATGAAATTATTAATATTTTTTGGTTATTAAGTTGGATGGATACAGAAGGCGATCGTCTCCTTTGGTGGAGATGAGTTACATAGGTCACATGACAGCCGCTTTATGATGTCACTCCATACAGTGGTGAAAGTGGCAGCCAAATTACGTTTTGTTTACAGCAGCCACTGCATCAGGGTGCTTTTTATTTTAGCTTCGGCACTTTGGCCCAAGGATGAGGCTAAATCTGCCTCCCACAGCAGCTTACAAGTCCATGGTGCTGATTCCCTTTGGTAATATATCTTTCCCAGATATAGAAAGAAATTTCAGTTCACAGTCCTCAATTTGAAAAACCCAAGATTTACTATTTACTGGTCATGGAATATGTCCTTTCCTGGGACATAGATCAATCTGGCCCATTTGAATCTTAAGTCCTAAACATGCCTTCTCCAGATACAGGAGTATCTCCATATTATATGTAAAATCTTTTCCTTTTTGTTTCTGCTTTGCTGTATAGACGGGACATATATATATATATATATATAGTTTTGTGCATGTCTTAGTGATATAAAAGTCTCTCTGTAAGAACAAAAACATGTTTTTCATTCTTCTTTCTTTCAGCCATTCCATTTGTGAAATATGGTGTTATTATAGATATAGTAATGCCCATAACGGGGGAAATTCAAACAGGAGAATAAATCTTTCTCTCATAGCGCCCTCTCCTGTTACACTGCCACTATACAGGCAACATCACAATTCTATCCTCTCACAACATTTTATCTTTCTCAGCAAAAAACACCTTTTAGATATTTTTTTTTTATTGGCATTACCCCAACCAAGGCAATACAGCCACTAGCATGCAACGGTTACAGAGGGTGGATGAATTAGGAACAGAAAAATTAGTAATGAGGAGAAAGAGAAAAGAGTAATCAAGAGTACAGTAGATAGCAATTGACATTGCATTTAAATTTTTACAGATGAAAGTTGGTTGGAAAGCATGGAGCTAGGGTTTCACAAACGGGAAGTGCAAGATAAAAAACTGTTAGTATAGAAGTTCGGCTACATCTAGTTAGCTCAACTGTAAATTGAGGTCTCACCGCCAGTCTACTATTGTGCTTAAATTCATACAGTCTAGGTACCATAGTGAAGAGCTCACCTGAACAATTGCCATGAAAGTATTTATAAAAAAGGCCCAGATAGACAACCTTAGAGCAGTAGGCAAGTGACTGAAGCCAAGCTACCAGATCAGGACCAATAATATTGCTGATTCTTCTTTGGATCTTATCAATGAACTCCAGGAAAATAGCAAGGGCACTGGACCATATATGGCAGCATTATCCTAAGCATGGATGAATGGTAGACCTATAGATATGCAAAATAGATTTTGGAGAGAAAAATTGTCTCACCTGACACAGTGAACCAACTTTCTTAGCTGCTGATCTAGCGATGGATTCAATGTGGTCTTTCCACCTCATTTTAGCTGAGAACATTAGGCACAATGAGTCACTTTCTTGGAGGTTAGCATCAGCCAAGCTGATGGAAGGCAGCAAGAGGTCTCTCAGATGATTAATGGAGAGAAGTTTAGTTTTGGAGGTGTTAAAATTCATGAGCCATTTTTGCCTTAGTTTTACAACAGTCTTGATGTCATTTTGTACATCAGCTGCCATTTTGATGACCTTGTTTGACTGCTCAGCCTTACTATTGAGGCAGGAGTAAATGGTTGTGTTGTCAGCGTAGATGCCAAGTTGAGAGCTGATGAAGGTCGTTAATGAAGACTAAAAGCAGCATAGGACCCAGGATGAAGTCCTGGGGGAGATCCACATTAGTATGAAAGGATTTAGATGAGTGGCCATTCAGGACAACTTTCATTTCACGATTTGATAAGAATAACTGGAGCAGCTCAAAAACATGCCTCAGATACCACAGCTTTCCAGGATGCCCTTTATAGTCTCCTAAGGAACTGTTTCTTTTTCATTAAAAGAATTATAAATGTATTAACCTATATGGTAGATGATTATGGTAGATGGCTGAAAACTTCCCAGCCAAGTTACAATAATTTTTGTCTGATTACCAAAGAAACATGCAATCTAACATTATCCTGATAGAATATTACACCTTTTCTCTTAGACATTTTTTGTCAGTTGCTGCAATCATTTGGTATAAGTTAAAGCATTCTTTGTTTGAATCAATTGTTTGGTTCTCCAGAAGGAGCTTATAGCAAAAAACTCATTTCCAATCTTACAATATCTATAGCAACACCTTCTTTAGAGGTAAACCAGTCTTTGGTATGGTTAGTGGTGGTTCATTTCATTTACCCCATGATCTCTTGCTATCCACATTGAAAAGAACAGAACATAAACCTCAAGGGGGAGAGGAGGGAAGAGGTTGAAGAAGAAGTTCGAGAACAACCAAATACATTAAACCTCTTCAGTTCAGGGAGGTGTAGTGGATTGGTAAATAGGATTGTACCTATTTACATATGTTAAGTAGAAGAGATATAAAGGGTATAGTAAACTAAGAGATAGGTAAGAAGTTGACTACTGATCACGTTTTGTAGAACAACGCAATACAATATGGCATCACCCATAAGATGTATAAGTTGCTTGGATGAACCAAATATTGTCAAGATTTGGATCCAATAATTTGCAGCTTAGGCTAATGCTAGAAAATTGAAAGAAAAAAGCTTAATGGCTCATTCTGACCAATTAAGATCCAGAATTGAAGAGGAAGACATTGTGATGGAAGAAGACCTTGACAGAGAAGAAAGGGTGAGTTCTTCAGATCAGGATAATGCAATAGAAGACAAGCCTATGGATGATAGTATGAGTGACTCAGGCATGAAAGAAGATGAAATGAGACAAAAATCTCCCTTAAAAAGAATAGTACATAAACCAGATGGAGGTGATGGAAAGAGGTTGTAGGAGAAGTTGAAGAACAACCAAAGGCATTAAATCTTTTCCATTCGGGGAGGTGTAGTGCACATCTTTGCATATGTTAAGTAAAAGAGATATAAAAGATATATTAAACTAAGAGATAGACAAGAAGTTGGCTACTGATCATGTGTCATAGAGCAACACAATACAACACAGAACTAACCTGGATCTACTGAAATAGGCTAGTCCACTCGTAAATAATACAGAAAATTATTTTGAGGAAATAAGTTTTGTACATTAGCATTCTTTTCTTAGGTCACTGACATTTGTCAAAATTGAAAAATATTTATGTTTTTTTTTTGGAAGCACTTGCATACACATTTGAGGTTAATAATTATTTATCTTAAATAAAGAAGAAACTAATGCATAATTTTAAAGAAGAAACTAATGCATAATTTTAAAGAGAGAAACTAATGCATAATTTTATTAATTTATGTAAATTTTTGATCTTATGCATATATCCGTTTGGTCTTTATTTAAAAGGAATATTTTTGTCAGCATATGCAAAATATCTGAATCCAATAACTGTAAAATTTTCAAAATGCATCAATATTATAAACAGGATCCTCTTCTAAATCAATAAAAACGAAACAATATTTTTTGATTCTGACAAGTTCATGGCCTAAGGAAAGTCTAGAGAATGCTAATTTCCAAAAATTATTTCCAAAACATTTTCCCTATTCTTTTATATAATGCAACTAGCACTATAGATTACTATTATAAAATGGGATTTCCTTTATATTTTCTTAGTCTAGCATTAATCTCACGTATCATATTCTACCCCTCTCCTTACTAATTGGGCATTTATATTATTTCTATGCCTTAGCTATGTTAATTAGGAAGTCATTTACATATCACTACAGTTGCCCAATAAATTAAGAGTATTTTCAATATGAGGCATGGTAAAGATTGTATGTTGGATTTTTTAATCTTAAAAATGCCAAAAGACAATTAATGATAGATCAAAGCAAATCTGAGTAGCTTATGTAAAATGTTTTGATTATTCTTTGCAAATAAGCTGACCTGAAGCCTCACTGCTAATCAGTTAAAGATAGGCATGAGTTATGCCCCTTTCCATTCAAACATTTAACGTTTGTGACTGTTCAATGAAATTTTAAAACAAATTCGCTTAATTACAAAAGCAGTAGAGTAATCTCCCCTTATCTGCAGAGGACATTTTCCAAATCCTCCCCCAACAAATAATATCAAACTTTATCCGTAAAGTTTACGGATACGATTTTTTCCTGCATACTTATGATAAAGTTATAAATTCAGCACAATAACAGGTAAGCTACAATAACTAATAATAGAATCGTTTTTAACAATGTTGTGTAATAATAAAAGATAAAAATAAACAGCAAATATAAATATTTAACAACCTGAGTATATTTTTTTCTTTCATTATTGAGAACTTCCACATTTTCATTTAAATGAAGCAATTTGTGGCTTATCTTTTAAGTTGGTAGCATCATTAGTCTTATGCCTTGGGGCCATTAAATAAAATTGATGAATAATTTCTGAGGTTGATTTTTTTGTGTAACTGAAAGTGAAGAAAATAAAACCAGCTTGTAAGGGAGATAACTGTGTTATGTTGTTTGCGTTGATTGTTTTTATATGCCAACCAATGTTGGATTAAAATCAATCTTCTTTATCTTTTAAACTGTATTTGAGTCAATAAGCATTTTTTTTGTTTTGGGGTTAATTAAATATTGATAATTTATACTGATTCTATAAGCATTTACAAAAAATTTAGAGATATATAAATATTGGTTGTTTATATTTGTGTGGTAATAAAATAAAAACATCACATTCACCTCTCTCTTGTAACCATCCACTATAATAAAATAAACGTTTTTCAGCACTAAAGCAAAATGTGTCAAATAAAGCTTCATAAGTTTCTATGTAGAATTGTTACTGGATTACAATTTGTTTGAGTCTATAAACATTGACTTGGTTTAGGAATAGATAAATAATTAATAAATATTGGTAATTTATATTTGAGTTGATAAGCATTTACTTGGTAAATAACAACTTTTAGGGGGAAGGGTTAAAAACTAAAAGTGATTCTGATTATCATTCTTGCAACAAATAAGAATTTAAGCAAAGAAACAAAAAATAATGAGTGAGTGTAATGGCATTTTGGTGCAGTTCTTAGTATGATAACTGCAGGAAATATCACACGATAAAGAAAGACACATCAGAAAAATATCGGTAAAAACTCATAGAAAAGTCTTAACTTAGTCATAAAGACATTTTTTATTTCCCAATTCAGTCTCTGTCTTGTCTCCTAATTTCACTTTGTTGAAAGTAGACAATCTGATGAAAAAAAAAATCTGAATCAAAAAGGTGGATTGTCTTCTGGATTTGAAGGTTTTGCTTGTGGGCCATGAATGTTAAATCCTATTTTAAGAAATGAAAATTCAGTTTTAACAGGAAACCATAATTTCTAACACAAGCAAACCCTTTTTGTTGTTTAACTGATTTTAATTTCAGTGCACATCTAAAATACAGCTTGAGCTTGTTCCTTACTGAATCAACATTTTCTTGTTTTTTTTTCTGTCTTTTCTTTTTAATCTTCAAAAATACAGAACCAGGGATTTTGCTTTAGAATTATGAGTTTAGTTTTACTGTTGGGATGGTGAGTGGGGTGGTAACATTATAAAATATAGTATTTCCATGATATTATTAAATGCAACAACATATATTCATTTGAATTATAGTGCTTCCGATATATATCTAGATATTCTTGATAAAATTCAAAGAAGAATCTGTGATGTTATTAGTCCTGACCTGGCATCTCTTCTTCAATCACTTTCCAACTGACATAATATAGTTTCTCTGTGCTTTCCACTTTGACACCTAAAACTTCACAAATGTAAGTGTAGTACTAGATTGGCAGCTAGGTCTCGTCATTTTACTGTTGAAATGGTTAGACGTAACCACAAGTTCTATGCTAATATTTTCTTCTCTTGCACTTCTCACTTGTGGAACTCTCTTCTGGCTTCTTGCTTTCCTGTTAACTAGGATCTTCAAAGATTTAAATGAAATGTCAATCATCATCTTTTTTCTTGAATCCTGACCTTTTTCTTTCCTTTCTACTTAATAACATTTTCTCAGTTCTTTCACTCTCAATAACTCTTTGTATCTTAGTGGCTTGATTGCCTTGCAATGAAATGATTAAAACAAAATTTATAAAATTCATAATTGTATAATTATTATACACTAAACACAATCGGTTAGAGATATTGACATTAAAGGGTCTGTTTTAGCTTTTATGCAGACAATATCATATCTGTCTATATTTCTGAGATGAGGTATTATGTACACTATTTACATTATTCGGACTATTGTCCTCATCTTTGTCGCCATATTTATTACAACGTTTCGGCCGTTGTACGCTCCGGCCTTCTTCAGGTGGTTGGAATGTCAAACTGAACCCTTTATTTTGCTCACTGGAGTAGACTGTTCTAGTTCCATGTGCCATGTTTTAATGGATGTCAGTTATCTCCTGTTAATTCCCCTCTGCAAGTTCTCCACTGCCTTAACCGGGTATTGAACTCACACTCTTTGGGTGACAGGATCCAGTGACAGGACCCAAAGAGTGTGAGTTCAATACCTGGTTAAGACACTGGAGAACTTGGAGAGGCAACATTTTAAATATACCAGTTCAAGTTATTATTGTTGTACTCTACTATTCCTCCCCCCCATCTTTGAACTGTCCACCATTGTCACAGGTGTTGACCCTGCAAAGAAAGACAACATTAATGCAGCAAAAAAATTACAAATCACTTCAGAAACTCCAGCCTATGGGTCATCTATAACAAATTATGTATAAGAGAAAAAGAAATTGAATGTAGAATAGGCTGTACCAGAGGTGCATTTGCCTAACACTACAAGTTGCTACTAAACAAAAACATTGCATTAATAATATTCTGAGAATACCAATGATTTTTTTCTGATACAAGTCCTACTATTTAACCCATAGCTAGGGGGAGAAAATGGATTCATGCCTTTCCCAAGGGTATTGCTTGTGAGTGAATGTAACAAACATGACTGGAATTCAAACTTGATTCTCTGATTTCTCATTCCAAGCCATTATCTATTCCACCACCCATACATTCACTAATAATAATAATAATAATAAGGATAATAATAATAATGATAATAATAATGACAATAATAATACAACTGAAATAATTTCTGAAAATTATGAGAATTTAATGTGTTTTTTTAGGTTAGCAGAACTTCTGCCCAGAAGCACTCAACTAGATTTATAATATTCAATAAATCAAGAAAAGTCTATAGGAATTAAAATTTATATATATATATTTTTCAACCAATAGAATCCCATCAAAATGTTTGTTTGATAAACAATCACTACAAGGGCAAATACGGCCAAAATACTAACGGATGTTGTTGCAAACTTACCAGATGTTATTTTTGGACCATTTAGAAAATAACAATAATAACTCCCTTCACCAATCCCACAAATTTGAGAAAAAATTTTTGTGATCTAATGTTTTTATCTGATTATCAGGATTCCAAACATTTAACAACACATTTTTAAATGAAACATAAAAAAAGTTATTTTCTGAAGGAAAAGTAGAAGTTGAAATAACATTTGTAGATTCTTTTCAGAAATATACAATAACAATAAAATATTCAATTTTCCTTGCAGTGAAGTTTGTTGTATAAAGTATTTAAGTGTTCTTTGAGCAAATGTGAAATGTGTGAACAGACTTACTTTATGACAGTCAGCATAATGTGTTTGTGAGTTCATAGACAAACGCTTATTAGGCAGTTGCTTGTTAATCCATTGTATTGTGTGCATGGACAAGGCCTTAGTCAGTTGCTGCCGGCTATGTCTCTTCTATTATGTACATGCGTGCATGTGTATGTGATCAAACTGACCTCCGAAATTGTTGTGAACCTCAAGATATAGTTGCCTTCTATTTTTATATCTGTAAAGGGGATTCAAAATCTAAATTCATATAGAGGTGTGAACTTTTTGAAAACAAGTTTTCATTGGTTATTACAATGGGAATTCATAAAGGCAAAGTTAGGTTGTTAGGTGGAGGAAATGGACACTGTGGTCAATGTCTGTAGTCATTTTTTAAAATTTTTTTCATTTTGATTTCATGTCTAGATTTAAATCAATGGAGTCATACACTGATCTCTAATACCAGCAAAGGTGAAAGAGTTTGGAATTTGGGAAATAAGGTCAGAGGTTATTTATGCTTCCTTTTTTTATTGTATGATGGGAAAATGATTTATTTTATTTATTTATTAGGTACTGTCACACCTTCTTTGAGTAAAAGCAGTTATCAAGGAGTCATTCATGTGGAATTTTTGCCAAAAGTTATGACATTTCAGTAACTTACTGACAGTAACATGAAACTCTGTAAATACTCAATGTGCCTCTTGAAAATAGAACATTTTTGCATTATGACAACACAAGGTTGCATTGCAGTCAACAAATGATGGGAAGCCTGAAATTCACAGTTGCTGTACACATCTTGTGCAATCTTGTTCAGCCTCGATCTGACATAATCAGACTTCTGGTTCTTGAAATTGAAAGCGACATTGAAAGATCACCATTTTCCATATGATGCTGAGGTTCAAGTTGCTGTTTGCAACTGGATCAAAAGAAATTTTTCCTGTCTGACATTAAAAAGTGGATACAATATTTTGAAAAATGTATAACACTAAATGGTGAATAGTGATTCTCCAAGCGTAGCTTAGATGTGGCACAGGGCCGAAAGTATGGGGCACCCCGTGAGGATCGAACTCACTACTTAGTCATAAATGTTCTAGCGAGACAAGCTCACTAACCATTACACTGCCTTGAGGTGCCCAAATGATTTTCTAAGCATAGCTTAGATGTGGCACAAGACTGAAAGTATGAGGCACCCAGTGAGAATCCAACTCACTACTCAGTTGTAACTGTTTTAGCGAGACAAGCTTGCTAACCATTACGCCACGCTGAGGTGCCCACACTAAATGGTAAATATGTGGAAATTTAACTTGTAATTTTGCAAATGGATAAATTGACTTCATATTCCCATCAATCTTATTCTTTTATCTGGGCTAAAACTTGCTTTATAAGTTTGGAGGCCTTATTACTCCACCTTTGTAATTTTCAATAATTTCATTATTCTATCTGGAAATATCATGTTTTATAGGATTTTTAACATAATTATAAATAAAGCTTCCTAATTTTGAACACAAATATATTGATTTAATTTTTATACCAGTTTAATTGACTAAAAAATGCATATTATTTACATTATTCGGACTATTGTCCTCATCTTTGTCGCCATATTTATTACAACGTTTCGGCCGTTGTACGCTCAGGCCTTCTTCGGGTGGTTGGAATGTCGAACTGAACCCTTTATTTCACTCACTGGGGTAGACTGTTCTAGTTCAACATGCCATGTTTAATGGATGTCAGTTATCAGTTATCTCCTGTTAATATGTTGTAATAAATATGGCGACAAAGATGAGGATAATAGTCCGAATAATGTAAATAATGTACATAATACCTCATCTCAGAAATATAGACAGATATTAAAAAATGCATCTTAAAAAATTCTTCAAATAGGAAAAATCAATATCCAATCAATATCAGATGATTTTAGGCTGCACTTTTAGAAGAATGCAAGAAAGCAAACCTTGATGTTATTTGCGTGCAAGAGGTTCATCAACTTGGTCGTGATTCCATTTCACATTTGGGATACTATTTATCTTGGACTAACCACAAGGAGAAAAGACAACATGGTGTTGGAATTGCAATATTCAAATCACCAGATATTGTAATAAACAATATCGTAAACTGATAGCTGCCAACATTGTTGTTCATGGCTGTAAGATCTGAGTCATATCAGCTGCTGCCCTAACTGTAAACAGTTCTGTCTTGGAAAAAAATAGAGATTCTACACAGAATTAAGTAAAATTTGAATAGTAGCAAAAAAAAACCCCCAAAACTTCATTAATGGGGATTCTAATGTTACCTCAACCTTTTTAAACACCACTGCTCCTTTGATGGTAAGAAGACATCACCCTTTGAAATGGGAGCTTCAAACAACAATGAAGAACTCTTGCTAAATGTTTGTTACTGAAGAAGTTACTCCATCCTTAACGCATGGTTTGGGTCATCCTATGAAATACTGCATCACATATATAATCTAACAAAACAAATTATTGACTTCATCATCACAGAATCATGGATTAGGCAGTTTGTGACAGATGTTAGACTATACAATTCTTACTTTGAATCAGATCACAGATTAATTGTAATTAAAGCGTACTTCTAGAATTTAGTAATAAATTCCAGTTCAAATTGATTTCAGTAAATCTAGATCAAAACAGAGGAATCTAATAATGTTATCATATCATTGTTAGTGGAAGCATGTGAGACCACCCCAAGACCCAAAATGACCTAAAAGGAAAAATGTATACCCATGGGATGACAAACTTGAGTGGAAAAAATGATACAAGAAAGAAACAAACAAGAGGCAAAAAATGGAAGTAAAAATACCAAATAATTAACAAACAAAAAAAAACAAAAAAAAACTAGTTAATTATTTGATAAACGAGCAGCTCTAGAAAAATTGGAAATGAAATTAAGGAAGTCAAAAAGCATAGACAATGAGTTAAAATGTGGAGGAAAATGAAAAACCACAATAATATAATACAATTAAAATCAACACAGAAAAAATATCCTGGTCTCAAAAAACACTTTGACTTGTATTTCAAACTTGATAAGACTAAACTTAAGATGACTGCAGAAATTAAGAAAGCTATTAAAAAAACTAAGGAATAATAAGGCACCACTTGACATTGAAACTAAAATAGCTTTGCTTTCTCCCTGAATTCAATAACAAGTTTCTCTATTTAATGAAAAGAATCAGTAATTCACGACTAAAATGTGGGGTCTGTCATGCATTATGGAAACAGAAAAGTAGCCCTCAAAACCCTCACACATATAGGGTTTGGCATTCAGGTCTTCTCCACAAGGTGAAAAGTAATGGTGTCACTTTTTTGAACTGATCCAATCTTTTGAACTGATCCAGTTTTTCCTATCAAATTGTGAATTTATCCTGAACAGCCACTACTCGTCTAGATCCTTTCATACTAATGCAGGTGTTCCCACCCCAGGGCTCCATCCTTGGTCCTACTCTGTTTTTAATTTTCATTAATGACCTCCCTGATGACATCAACTTTCAACTTGGTATCTATGCTGGTGACACAATTTACTCCTGCTTCAATTGTAAGGCTTACAATGGCCGAAACATTGTGATAAATATGGCAACAAAGATGAGGACAATAGTCCAAATAATGTAAATAATGTTTAGAAATGTTGGACATATCATTCAAATGAAAACTCAGCCGCTGAGACAATGTTATTGTTGTGTGTCCAACATAAATATTATTTTTACCATTTGAGATACAATCTCCCAGGGGACATTTAAATTTATAGATGATTTTCTGCAACACGTTAGTAGGTGGAGAAGAGTCATTACAAATGATTGTATTAGATATACTAGATTTAGTGTATTATATAATTAATTTTATTTTTTTACTAGGATCTCTGGTGTATATATTAGTATTTAATAATTTTTTAAGATATTTTCTTCTTGTTTATAATTTTGAATATATTTGGTTGTGATATGAAAGGTTCATATGTTTGGGATAGTTGAAGAAGTATTATATTCTATTTTCTTAGTATAAAAATCTCTGATGGAACATCTTATTTGTTCATCAACAATATAGTTAGGGAAGTTATTATTAATAAGAGTTTGTTTTATATTTTTTTAGTTCACTGTACTAATTCTGTTTAATGGAGGAATTAATTTTTGCACAGTTTATTAGGATTTTTATATTTGCTATTTTATAGTAATTTGGACATTCACTCTTATAGATAAGGGTGCACGAATTTATGCTGGTAGCTTTATTTATATGGGGAGATAGTGAATTTATTATTATTAGTGTTTACCAATATATCAAGAAAAGGAATTTTGTTGCTATTATTAAGTTTGTATGTAAACTTAAGGACAGAATTATTCTGGAATTGTTTTTGGAGTTGATGTATTTCTTGCATATTCTTGACTAATATAAGGATATCATCGACGTATCTTAGGTAGATGGAGGGTTTATCAAAATTGTTAGATATATTATTTTCAAGATTAGACATATAAAAGTTGCTAAAAGTCAAACCCAACACTGAAGTTATGGGGATACCGTCCTGTTGTATATATTTTTGTGATCATAGAATGGGACTTCAGTGCAAGTTAACAGTAGTTTTCATAATATATTTGGCCTAATTTTAAGTGGAGGTAGAAATGGATTATTGCATATGATTTCTTATAATAATATCAATAGTTTCACTAACAGGGACATTAGTGAATAAATTTTCAACATCACTTAAGGCTATGGTTTCATTGTTAGGTTTTTCATTTTTTAGAATTTGAATTGCTTCAAGAGTTGATTTTATGCTTTATTTACTGCGAAGGTATGGTGAGATAAGTTGGTTGATGATTTTTGTTGATTGATAAACAGGGGTGGGAATTTGAGATATAATAGGATGGAGAGGATAGTTTTGTTTGTGTGTTTTTATAGTGCCATATATATAACCGGGTTTATAATCACCAATGCTTTTAAGAAGTTTTAAACTGTCCTGTTCGACATTATTGGCAGTTATAAGTTTGTTAATTTTTCATTTTAGTTGTTTGGTTGGATTTCTGTTAATTTTAAAAAAATTTTTGAGGTCATTGAGTATTTGTTCAAGTTTTGTTTTGTAGTCTGATTTGTTTAAAACAACAAAGATGTTAGTTTTGTTTGCTTTTTTGACAATTATATCCAGATGATTACGTAGTTCCTTAGCGGCAATTTGTAATCATTTTGTGAACATTTTTGAAAGGTTTTTACTTCTGTCATGTCTATCCTTAACTGCCAAGGCCTTGAGTAAGCCATGAAATTCTGGTGTTGCTGTGATCAGTTATTTGTCCTTAGCATCTCAATTTCAGTTTTTTAATCAGAGGATTATACTTATGGTATATATAGCAGCTGGGTCCTTGGTTAAGCAATTCTTTTTTATGTTTATTCAGTTTGCAGTTAGAAATATTAATAAATTTAGCTGTTTTATTAGGGAGAGTGATAAATACTTTGTATAGTGTGTTCAGTATTTATTTTTTATTTTTTAAGCAGTGTTTAATCTTTTGATACAGTGATAATATATATATATATATATATATATATATATATATATAAACATATAAATACATGCATATATATACATATATACACACATACATATATATATATATACATATATACAAACACACACACATTATATACATATACACACACATATATATATATATATATTAAAATGAAGAGAAAGAACAGTAAGATTTATAAATCCAATGTTCTTATTAATTATTTTTATTTTTAAAAAGCAGTGCTCAATACAATTCTGCTGAGCATAAATATTATAAATTTACTAATTTAAAAATATGGTCCCATTGCTACACAGGAATTACCATGTTTCAAAACAGAAACTAATAAACTTAAAATTTAATTATAGAATTAAATTTCTAGGAGTGTTTCATTTTCAAGCGAATTTTGGAAGAACTTATTTTATATATATATATATATATAAACATATGAATACATGCATACATATACATATATGCACACATACATATATATATACATATATAGATACACATACACACATATATATACACACACATACATATATATATACATATACATACACATATATAAGCTATATATATATATATATATACACACACACAGATCTATACATGCACACACACACACATATATATATACATATATGTACACACACACACACACACACACACACACACACACACATATATATATATATATATATATATTCCAGTTTGGAAAGTTCACTATTTGCCCATAGCTTGGACCCTAAAAGGTGCTACCTTCCCAGGTTGTTCCCAGGTCCACCCTTACCTGGGGTGGGAACAATGGCAATTAAGAAGTGATTCCATGCTCCTCAAAATTCCCCAATCAGAGACCTTGCTGCCAGATGCAATTTATCATCATATCCAGGACATTGAGGACTTTGTATTGTTTCATTTAGGTGATAATTGTTGTATTCAGTGATGATGAAAAAGTGCATGAAATTATTTAGAGGAAAAATTTTGAAAATTTCTTTTTTAAAATGCGTTAATTGAGGCCTTTCATCCTCTGAGAAAGAACAGAAATCTTTTCCAAGTCACCAAAAGATTATAAAAGTTTCTGTAAATTTTGTCTATGAGTTTGTTTTTGTTTGTTTTTGTTTTCTTCCAACTTATCCCCAATTATGTCTGAGCCTGTATTTCCTCTGTCTGAATGTTTGTGTTTATTGTCAAAACTTTTCTATCGAATTATACAATATCGAAAAAGGTTGGTTTAATAATATCATGCAACTTTGTGATTTAACCACCCTGGCTCAGCCATAATCTCAAGTTGCTGGCTATCAGTTAGTCATTAATGGTAGTCAGTATGCTCTTAGTGCAGCTTTACACCAAGTAATAGATGGGATACTTATTCCTACTGCATTCCACTCTTGAGAGAGGGTGAGGGTGGGAGAGAGAGAGGGGGCGCTGGGGAAAGAGAATGAGAGAGAGGGAGAGAGTGAAAGACAGTGAGTGAGAGAGTGAGTGAGTGAGAGTGTGTGAGAGAGAGAGAGAGAGTTGTTGGCAGCCTATTTATCAGTGCTTAATTCATGCCAACCGATTGAGAGCCCTCGTGTTATTTTACTGACAAAACTGATAGACACGATCCCTTGCTAAAGATTCTATCGCTCAAGGATCTAGCTTATTCCTTTTGTCATGCTTTATCATTACAAGAGTCTTTTTTTAAAATTGAATTTACCCCAAGCAAGACATTAAAGCCACTAAGACACAGGGCTGTGGAAGAATTAGAAAACAGAAATATTACTAAGGAGTGAGAACAAAAGAAGAGGAATCAGGAAGACAGTAGATAATGATTGACATTGCATTTAAATTTTTGAAGATCAAAGTTAACTGGAAAGCATGGAGCCAGAAGAGAGTTCCACAAGTGAGAAGTCTTAGCATAGAACTTCACAGTTACAACTTTCAACTGTAAAATGATGAGACCTAGCAGCCAATCCAGTACTGCACTTAAATTCATTAAATCTATATACCATAGTGAAGACCTCATCTGAACAATTACCATGAAAGTATTTATAGAAAAACACAAGGAAGCAACTTTATGGCTGTGGGTAAGTGACTGAAGCCGAGATGCCAAGTCAGGACCAATAATATTGCTGATTCTTCTTTGGATTTTATCAAGAATTTCTAAATATATAGCAGGAACACTGGACTATATGTGGCTGCAATATTATGAACATGGATGAATAGTCGAGTTGTAAGATAGATTCTGGAGAGAAAAATTGTCTAGCATGACACAGTGAACCAACTTTCTTAGCAGCTGATCTAGTAATGGATTCAATATAGTCTTTCCACTTTATGTCAACCAAGAGTCACTCCCCTGGAGGTTAGCATCAGCCATGCTGATGGAAGGCAGGAAGAGGTCTCTGTAGGAAAAAAAAAACAGAGCCATTCAATCCTCACTTTCCAGCCTTCATAGAATTCAAAATCATTTACATGATTTTGTGGGAAGGTGAAGACATATTGTTGACTCTGCAACTTCTTTTCTATAGATGCAACATCACAAGAAGCCTATCACCACTCTATTGCTTTTTTTTTTACAATAATATTCACCCTGTACAACGCCCAAGAGCCACTCTAGCTAGAGGGTTACAGAGTAAGATATGCAGTTTCTGGGGATATGTGTCAAAGATAACAGCTAACACTAGACTTGAAGAGGTTAAGATTGTAATGATCAGGGAAGCATCCCCTTGGGAGTCGGATCCACAAAGCAGAAGTTTGTGGGAAGAAGCTGATTAAGTGGAACTTACATCTCACCAATGGAATACAAAAGGAATGAGAGTGGTTTGCTATGATGTGGGTCACATGGTATGGGTTTTAGTCATTAAGGTTAGAACTGGTGGAACTAGGGAATTTAGTTTACCTTAACACTTTCCATGGAAATAGTGATAGAGCAGCGAGAGGCTTACAACGTTTTGTCTGTGGGGAAGGGGTTGAAAATAATTCATCACTCATAGAGACTTTATTAAGACTGGAAAGAGAAGACTGGGCAGCTCCAGACAACAGCACTCCATTTTCAATCAGATCTGGCTTTTGTAAAGGTAGAAGATAGCAGAAGGCAAATGTTCAGATGAGCTCCCCTTATGACAACTCATTGAAGTATCGACATATGATTTTACTGACAGATCATAAACCATTAAGTTGCACTTTTTACAATTTAAACCCAGCAAAAGAAAATTGCAAATAACAACACCTGTCAATATTTACTGAGGACATCTTTGACACGGCATATATTAAAGGCAGTCAGAATATAATATCTGATGGTTTGTCACCCTCTGCTTTTGCATTACAAGTAGATCTCTTTTATTTGTCAGAAATCATCTAGGTATAAACTAATGATAAAGAAATAAAATCATTTGCTAATCTTAAAGAGATTTCGCTCAAGTAATAATTCTATGAAATTATTTAATGTAATCACTTCTTATCATTTTCATGGTAAATGTTCGGATGAACTTTCCTCTTTTGTACCTGGACTTTATGAATTTAAACACAATACTAGATTGGCAGCTAAGTCTCATCATTTTATAGTTGAAATGGCTAGATGTAACCGTAAGTTCTATGCTAAGAGTTTCTTTTATTGCACTTTTTACTCTCTTTCAGCGTCTTGCTTTCCAGTCAACTTTGATCTTCAAAAATTTAAATGCAATGTCAATCGTTATCTTCTGTCTTCTTAATTCCTATTCTTTTATTGTTCTCCCCGAAAAATTTTTTTTCTTTTTTTCTCAGATTCTTTCACACTCAGTAACCCCTTGAATGTTAGTGAGTTTATTTACTTACTTGAGGTGAAATGATGAAAAAAAGACCTTTTATATTTTATGTCAATCTATTTTCAGTTGCCTTCTTCATTCATTGTCTGATCCTGCTGTTGAATTCCCTATAAAGTTAATTAAACCCAGATGCAATTGAACAAATCTATAAAAAAAAGCATTTTGTGTACAGTGTGTATTAGGTCAACTGTCAAAAATTAGTAGATATACTAAATTTCTCAAGTAAAACTTTAAACTACCCATACAATGTTTTTAAACTCTCTATAAAAGTATTGTTGGGCTCCTCAGTTCAGTCCAGAATAATTCAGATCCCTATTTAAGCATTTATCAATATCTTATCATGTACACAAACCATCTAACTTGCTGAATCAAGTTGCAACCATTAACTGAAATTACCAAACAATCAATAGCTAAAGCTTTTGTAAATACATGGATTATAAGATCTGGAGTTCCACTCGATGCTGGGACAGCTAAGTGTGTAACATTATATATACAGATGAGCTTGTCCCAGTAACTAAATAAAGCACTACATGCTGTGTGTCTTTCTGTGATAACCTCAGGATCAAGAAACCTTGGTCATGGTATCAGATGTAGCACTATGACTATGAGTATTGGCCAGTTATCCAAGTCACTGGTGCAACAATGTCCTGAAGAGAAGACTCCTCTACTAGGGTTGAAACATTGCAAACCTAAACTAGCCACATGTCACAGAATATAAAATTGACGGATTCCCAAAAATGATTATGGTTTGGGAATAATGAGAAAAAAACTGGAATACCTTAACAAAATTTTAATAAAACATAGTTTATCTGTTAGTTTTTTAAGTGTTTAAAACTAGCAAAACCTTTTCTTACTCAATTCTAATGCTTGACAGCAGTATGCAGTGACCTGAACTCTATAACGTTTGTTTACTGATATGATTATGGTAGAACAATTGTATGTGTCCGATCATTTGTTTTCCTGTTTTTTAATACTACTGTATTGTTATTTCTATGGAAAATATTCAGACTAGCTACATTTCCTCATTCTACCAGTTCAGACCTATACAGCTAAGACCCGCTATGTCATGTGAACCATACCTCATTCGCTTCTTGTTCCATTGAAGTTGAAGGAAGTTGAATTCAGACTACTCCTTCCCAAGACCCACTGCATTGGGGAACAGACTCCTGGAAGGGTGCTTCCCTGACCACGACAATCTTAACCTCTTTATGCAGAGGGTGAACCATTATGTATCCTATATATCCTCAAAATTTACAATTTTTATCTCCATGAAACAACCTCATTCAGTCACTCTCTACTTTGAGTGGCACTTGGGCCTTGTATTGGATGAACAAATAGTGTGAAAAAAAGTGTCTCTGTCAGATTAAAGTGTTTTTTGCTTTCATTCCACATGCAACAGTAGCATCCTTTTTTCTCACTTCTCATATTCCACAATCTTTTTATCCGGTTC
Organism: Acanthosepion esculentum; assembly: GCA_964036315.1. Classification (NCBI taxonomy): domain Eukaryota; kingdom Metazoa; phylum Mollusca; class Cephalopoda; order Sepiida; family Sepiidae; genus Acanthosepion; species Acanthosepion esculentum. The sequence goes on along the minus strand of OZ038507.1, from coordinate 12,499,052 downwards.
ACTCTCCTCTCTGTTCTTTTCAAAAGAAGTAGATGTTTATCCCTTGTTTCCTGTTTAGTATTGGCTTTCCAGTTCCTTCTAAAATCTACTTCAACTCTATACTTCTGATATCTTTGCCTAAATTCTGAAATTTTATTTACTATTTATTTTTTCTTCAACATATGTAGGTAGGCGTGTCTAGTATCCAGTTCACCCTCCTCTCTGGTCTTTTGAACAGGAGTAGAGGTTTAATAGCTCCTTATGTCTTAGCGGCATTATCGTCTTGTTTGGGGGCGGGAATTGAATAAAAAAAATCTTACATTTCATAAATATAGTAATTATATTTTAGACCATAGAATACAAGCAATTTCTTTTCTTTTTACTTTTTTCCATTTCATACACGAAAAGTTATTTTCTCTTTGTTTTTCTCCATTTCAACATATGTAAAATTTATTTTGTTTCAATTTGTGCTCCAGGGTTCTACCTACTCTCTGACATATAACGTTTTGGTGACAACCTTCAAGTAGTCACCTTTCATACTAGTAATTTCTTTGTTCAGAGAGGTCATCTGAAGTGCAGCAGCTTGTCCTACTGCCAGTCCTTCATCTTTGTCATTTGTCAAAGAGGTTGACATTATATTGATCTGTTCATCTTTTACACTCATGTGCCGTTATTTTCAAAATTGCTTTCTTTTTCTCACCTAGATTCTTAGAAATGCCACTAATTCCACTAACATGGAAATCTCTGGGATTCCCCCAATTGTTTGCTAAAGAATCTTTGCTATTGACTGCTAAATGACATTGCCAAAAAGTAGTATATAAGAAAAGTGTGCAACTCTCTCTTTTTGCCACAGGACATATTAGAGGTACGATATTATTCACCAATTAGGGGTCTTTTCACTCCCCAGTGAATTTCTTGCCGCATTAACTACAAATCAGAAAATACACAGTATATAATGACCTAATCTTCACTATATACAGTCATACTTAATAATTCTATCAATTAACAAAACCTCTGTCTATATGCAATACCTGGCCACAGCAGAGGGAACAAAAAACTTGGAGAGTAGATTTATTAAAGGGAATTAACTGAAAGAGTGATATCCAGAAAAGGCATGGCACATGGAACTAGAACAATCTACCCCTATGGACTAAATAAAGGGTTTGGTTCAAAATTCCAATTAATATCACCTGAAGAAGGCTGGAGCATACAGAGCTTGAAACATTGTGAATATAGCAATAAAGCTGAGGGAAACAGACCAATCAATGTAAATAGCATAAATAGCAACATAAACTCTTCTAAAAAAGGTAAGTTTTTCAACATCTTTAATGGGACTTTTCACACACATACATATGAAAAATGACATCTCTACATGAACACCTTCATTCACCCTTTTTGTAAACTTCCTATCCAGTTTGCTCAGGCAATAAAATATATTGTTATTAAATGTACAGAATTGTTTGAGCATTGATTGTAATACTTTCTTGTTTGAAGAAACTTTGATGCATCCAGTATCAACTAATATTACTATATGTATTATTTCTTACTAAATATATCTCTTCAACAACTGGGAATCTCACAATAAAAATGGTAAGGTTGTTGTAGCCTGCTGGCACTTTCAATTTTTTTAAAAAACAACAAAGGAAGAAAAAGCTAACCAATGATTATTGTAAAACTAATTCAAGATATAAAACCGCCTAGCTATTTGGTTTGAGTTTTGATTATTTCATATTTTTGCTGTTGGTGAGGATGGCTGGAGGATAGGATCAAAGGGTAGTATCTGTTCCAGCAGCCAACAATCAGCCCACGTCTTCAGCCATCTCCAAGTTTAGCCAGTTCCAGCAGTCCTCCAGACATCCTCACCAGCAGCAACAATATGAGATAAGCTGTCCTTTTCAGGACAACACTCTTTTCACTCTCTACATGAACATACAGATATATATATATATATATATATATATATATATATATATATATATGTGTATATATATATATATAACTGTAACCTTATTTTTGTTGATGCATTTTCTTTAACAAAAATCAATTTGGCAATATATTTGTTTTACTCAAGTCTTTGTTTCATTTGTTGCTATTTTCCATCATTCAATATCTGTTTGCAGGCCAATATACAAGGTTTCAATGATAAATATAATCAGGTAAGTTTTGCTCATAGATGACTATGCCACTACACCTGTTGCTGATTACATTGGACAGAACCTTAGCCTGTTACAGACTTTAATTTATCTAACAACTTCTTCAGGTTCACTCACATTCACTTGAATCCAATATATCATGTATTTTATATTCATTCCTCCTGGGGGAATTCTTTCACTAGGGGTTCACGTAATCCTGTTCAGTTATTGCCTGGCACTTCTATTTGAGCCTAGAAAGAATCTTTTGTCTCAAATTTATCCGCTGTCTTATAACAGGGCAGGTGTGTGATTGATTCAGCAAATGCAGAATATGACATAAGAAACCCTAAACAGAAGATTTTAGTGTCTTGATTTATTAAGAACTAGCCACACTAGCCAGGCACAGACTTTTAAGCTAGTTCCTGTGGAGAGCTAATTGGGCCTCAGGTGTGAAACTAAAGAAACCACTGGTGATCATTTTGAAGAAATGACTTTGAATTCTTCAATTCACTCCATGGAACTTGAAAATGCCACTTTGATTCTGATTAAGGCTATATGTCCAATTCCGGCCAAAAGACTGATTTGGGCTGAAATTCCAATTGAGCTACGTTCTTCAAATCATAAACTCTGTGGAACTTCAAAATTTCACACCAAAATGAACCTGTCATTTTAACTGATTCCTTGGCACTTTGAAGAAATAAAACTGATTTCCTCAACTGACAAAACTGAATTTAAAACAATTTTTTTTCTAATTGACCCTCCAGCCCAAAACTAAAGGGACCTCTGGTCCAGCTTAGAAAATAGCAATGATAATTTTGAAAAAATAACTTTGAATTCTTCAATTCACTCTATGGAACTCCAAAGCAAACTCACTTTAACTCTGATTAAGGCTGTAAGTCGAATTCTGACCAAAAAAACAATCTGGGCAGAAATTTCAATTCAAGCCAAAAATTGAGTTCTTCAAATCACAAATTCTGCAGAACTTTAAAACCTCATGTCGCAAAACCTCTCACTTTAACTCTGATTCCTTGGCATTTTGATGTAATAGAATTGATTTCCTCAATTCAAGGTTTTGGAGATATTTTAAACTGAATTTAAAACAAAGATTTTTTAATTCAAAGTTTTTGTGTTACTTTAAACTCAATATAAATTTTTATTTTATCAGCTTTATCTTTCCATTCTTTATCAATTACAATATTGACTAATTTCACAAATTAGTATCTTAAATTTGCATGTGTAAAAAAAAAGTTAACTATTGATCAAAATTCTTATTTTAAGTTACCAGTCCTCAGGGGACCTCTGCAATAAGGATATGGAGTCTAGTTAGAGGAGAGCCCTCTAATGGCAGCAGCATCTGCCGATTGCACTAAGAGGCTAGGATGACTATGCTTTAACGCCAGTGAGGTTGGGCAATTTTTACCTTTAACCCACACACACATGCAAAACCTCACATGAAATCTGATATTGTATTATAGTTGTGCTCATGAGGAAATATCTCAGAGTTTATAGGAATGGACACGAGGTCAATTTCTGTTGTAGTCTTTTAAACACTAAGCTGAAAGGAAAAACATCTTATTTCCTTTAAAGCAAAGTACAACAGCATTTGATTATTCTCAGACTATTAGTCAATAAAAACTACAATCAAGGCATTGCAGAGAAGAAATGTTGTATAGTGTTGTTTGATGACATGTGATCAGTAGTCAACTTCTTGTCATCTGACTCTTTACACGACACTTTATCCTATAACCAACATAGACAAATAGATCAAATCCTATTTGTCAATCCCACCACAGTTTACTTGAATTATAAAATATTTATAATTAGCTGAAATTATCCCTCAACAGTCGCTAGTTTAAAAGTGCAGACTTTTAAGCTAGATACTGCCAAGAGCTAATTGGGTCTCCAGCCCAAAACTGAAGGGACCTCTGGTCCAGCTTAGAAAATAGCAATGATCATTTTGAAGAATTAACTTTGAATTCTTCAATTCACTCTATGGAACATCAAAATCTCACTTTAACTCAGATTTGGGCTATAAGTCCAATTCTGGCAAAAAGACTGATCTGGGCCAAAATTACAATTGAGGCTGAAAATTGATTTCTTCAAATCACAAAATATTGTTTACTATGAAGTCGTAAAAAATTAAATTAAAGGAATTATTAAACCACGAAGCAGGGTTTTTGTATTTTTCCAAACAAATCCACTTATTCAATTTTCATTGATTGGTTTGCGAAATTGAATGAAAAGTAGAATTTTTGAATCTTGACAAAAATGTTAGCAATAACTTCAACAATACTAAATATTGTGAGGATTTCAGCATGTGGTGAAAAAAATTCTAAGGTAAACCTGCAACGTGATCTTTGGCCAACTGGATAATGACCACCCCACATTGCATTCCAATCCTTGATTTCATCATTGATCATTGAAAGCTGGGAAAGAGCATGCTGCATACTCACAAGGTAACACAATGAAAGAAACACCACATGGAAAAATAAGAATGCAAACTCTGTTTACCATATAGATGTTTTATTCAGGATTTCACCTGCTTGTTCGGGTGGGTAGGTGGGTGATACTGGGGACAACTTCTGCTATGTCAGCTCTCCACCCTACTATCTATTCATCCCAATGTAGTGGCTGATAATACGAAAAATCCCAGGCAAGACTGTTAATATAGACCAGCACCCGGATATACCCCAGTTCAGGATTTGTTGCCACTTGATCACCAAAAACCCCTCATATAGCTCTTTAGTTACCCTTTGGTCAAAGTGGATGCCACTTAGAAGACTGAACTGCAAAAAGAATTATCTGCTGGTCCATCAAAGAGAAATACTTGAGATCAAGATCAAACCACCTCTTCTCCTTCTATGTGGGTGTCCAAAGTACCACAAGCTCATGTATTTGATGGTATAGTAATTGTGAGTTCAATCCTTGAGCCAAGCAATGTGTACTTGGATTTGGTGGAAACAGTAGTAACAATAACAGTGGTACTAAATAAGATTAAATAACGGGTTCAGTTTGAATGCCTGATGGTTACCAAGATCAATAAACATCTGAAGGAGGCTGGAGAGCACAACATCCGAAATGTTGTGGAGATAGCAATAAAGATGAGGCGTGTGAATGTAATTAATGCAAATAATTTTGTAGATAACATTTCAATGATAACTGATGTACAAATCAATGTGACACCCAGCAGTGTTCAAAGACAAACAGACGAGAAGACATGCAATTCCAATTTACTTGTGAATTACTAGTTTCACTCATTCTGATATAAAGGATCACAAAGTTTACCCATCCTGGGTATGACGATAAACTATGTCCAACAGCAAGGCCTCTGATCAGGAGGCTCTGAGGACCATGGAACCTCCTCTTAATTGCTGGTGTTCCCAGGTCGACCCTGACCCAAGGTGGTAGCACCTGTTAGGGTCCCAGCTATGGGCAAATAGTTAACCCCGAAACTGAGGTAAAAAGCATTATAAAAGTGTAAAAATAGGTTTTAATACCAGAAATAAATTGTTGAAGAAAAAAAAATATTACCAGCAATACGCTTTGAAAAAATAATATTACCAGCTATACATTTTTGGAAAAATAGTATTACCAGGTATACATTTTTGAGGAAAAAAATATTAACAGAAATAGATTTTTGACAAAATGAAAATATTACCGAAAAAAAAAAAGTTGTCGGCATTAAATGACCCATTGAGGTTGATGTGCCATAAAACAAAACAAAGTTTACAAAAAATTAATCTTTGGGAAGATGAATAATCTGGAAAAATAGAATGATTTTCTTTTTTACTATTAGAAATCATCTGGAAATCACAGAAAATACTATTTGAAATATTACAGAAACCATTCCACAATTTGACTGGGAACTATGGAAGGAATATTCAAAATTGAATAATTGAAGTAGTAAACATGTAAAAAGCTGGACATTGACAGTGCTGACTAGGAGTCATGTGCAGGCAGCTGAGATGGGGGTCCTTCTGTTGATTAAGGAAAGTCATGCTGGGTGGGGGGGAGAAGAGGTGGATTCATACCTTTCCCAAGGATATTTGAACCCAACTGAAATTGAAAATCTGTACTCTTATTTTCAATTTAGAGCCATTGTTCATTTTATCACTCATACATCTAAGCTTACATCATCTGATATCAAAAAAAACCCCCACCCCAAAACAGTTAGGAAAGAATCCCCCATCAATACTGGAAAGAATGATAACAACAGACTTGAGAAACATATTTTCCTAAAAAAATGTTTTAATTCAAAGATTTTATAAATTTCAACAGAAACCAGCACTGACTTCTTGGTTCAGAAATGCCAAACGATTCCTTATAAGGAAACATCTAATACTACCATTAACAACAAATAGAAAATGAATTAAATGCACGAAAACAGAAAGGAGCATAAGACAAGAACGCATCTTCTCACCAGATTTACAGATAAGTGATCCTAAGAAAACTAGAAGTCCTACCAGGATTTATTATTAGCAGGCATAGTGTTAACAACATAAAATATGCAGATGACACTTTGTTGATGGTGGACATAAAAAGAAAACTGGTAAAACTCCTAGACAAGGTCATAAAGAAAAACAAGAAGAAAGGACTAAGCATCAATTGTAAGAAGACAGAATGTATGGTTGTTAGCAAAAAGGAAACAGACCAACATGTGAATTACAAATTGGAGATGACAAAATCAAATAAGAACAGAAATATAAATATCTGGGAAGTGTTTTCACAGACAACAAAAAATGTGACACTGAAATCTGAAGCTGTATTGGAATAATGAAAGATGCCTTCCAAAAGCTAAACAAAGTATTAAGAAACAGGAAAAAAATTGTTAGAAATTAGAAAAAGAGTGCTGAAGTGTTGTGCAATATCAATCCTATATGACAGTGAGTGCTGGATAATTTCTTTACAGATAAAGAGGAAACTTGAGGCAACAAAAATGTGGTTCTACAGAAGGATGCTGAGAATACCATGTATAATGCATGCGATTAACAAAGAAATTTTAAGGAAAATTTAAACCAAAAGGAGATTTATACTTAGAATCATAAAGAGAGGGTTGAAATTTCTTGGACACATAAGGAAGAAAGAAGGCTTGGGGAATTAGACACTCAGGACACATTGTGAAGCCAACAGGGCCAGGTTGGTTAATTGATTTTGTTTAGTGGCCTATCAATATATATGCATTATTTAATGCCAAAATCTAAATATTTTTAACAATTTTATGACTTCAACTAAATATATTTTGAATGCAATTGTATGCCTTCAACTACAGATAAAATGTATTGTTAGTCATTTTACAATAAATAGGTATTGTTGATCATTTTTTTATATAAAAATATATTGCTGGTATTTTTACTATAAAAAGTGTATCTTTATACTATTCTAGAGTTTTGTTTGGGGTTCACTATTTGCCCAAGGCTGGGACCCTAACAGGTGCTACCACCGCAGATCAGGGTGGACCTGAGAAGAGCATCAATTAAGAGGTGGTTTCAGGCTCTTCAAAATCTCCAATCTCCCAATCACAGGCCTTGCTGCCAGATGTAGTTTATCGACAAACCCAGGACTGGCAAGAGGGTCAGAGGAAAAGAGTTTGTGTAAATGGATGGTAGATCATGGACAGGGAGGGATAGTAAGGTGAGAAATATTACTTAGAACTACAAAGGATAAGAAGATAAAAGTTGTGGAGAGTAATGATCACCCACATCCTGAAAGGGGGGGGGCAAATCACATCAAAGAAGGAAATTTTCTCCCGCATTTATCTTATTGTCATTATTATCTTTGTCACCATCATCTCTGTGGCTATGTAATATTTTGGGTTTGAAAATTCTGCAGTAAAAATACATGATAATTTTTTGTATCTGTCTATATTTCTGAGATGAGGTATTATGTACACTATTTACATTATTCGGACTATTGTCCTCATCTTTGTCGCCATATTTATTACAACGTTTCGGCCTTTCAGTATCTGTCTATATTTCTGAGATGAGGTATTATGTACACTATTTACATTATTCGGACTATTGTCCTCATCTTTGTTGCCATATTTATTACAACGTTTCGGCCTTTCAGTATCTGTCTATATTTCTGAGATGAGGTATTATGTACACTATTTACATTATTAGAACTAGTGTCCTCATCTTTGTGGCATATTTATTACAACATTTTGGCCGTTGTACACTCCAGCCTTCTTCAGGTGGTTGGAATGTCGAACTGAACCCTTTATTTCGCTCACTCGGGTAGACTGTTCTAGTTCCATGTTCCATGTTTAATGGATGTCAGTTATCAGCTATCTCCTGTTAATTTCCCTCTGAAAGTTCTCCACTGCCTTAACTGGGTATTGAACTCACACTCCTTGGGTTCTGTCACTGGATCTAACTAAAACCTTTATCCACTGTGCCATGTGTCCATGAGCAAAATAAAGGGTTCAGTTCGACATCCCAACCACCTGAAGAAGGGTGGAGCATACAACGGCCAAAACATTGTAATAAATATGGCAACAAAGATGAGGACAATAGTCTGAATAATGTAAATAGTGTACATAATACCTCATCTCATAAATATAGACAGATACTGAAGAGCCGAAACATTGTAATAAATATGGCAACAAAGATGAGGACAATAGTCAGAATAATGTAAATAGTGTATATAATACCTGATCTCAGAAATATAGACAGATACTGAAAGGCTAAAACGTCAGTAGATTAGTAGTCAGAGTAAAGTGCAATAAAGCTTTGGTATAAGTTTATTCACTGGTTCTATTTTTACTACACTATTATTATTATTATTATTAGAGGAGTGACAATGGAAACAAAGAGTCTTGCAAAGAGATTAAAAGAGATATTCAAAGATGTGAAGTTGTGGAATCTTCCACATTTGCCTGTCACCCCTTATGGAAAGATGTATTCTTCCCTAAATAAAGCCTTAACCAATCACCACGTCACTTCTCTAAATTCAATTTCCTATTGGTTAAAAGAACACTAAATTATAGCAAAGTTGAGACAAATCTTTTTTCCCACGCAGCTCCCTGGAGCCAATTTTAAAACACGAAAATCTATATAAAGAATCGCTTGACTCAATTCAAGTCAGTCAGTTATTGAGTTTTGAGAGATGCCAGCAGACTCCATGCGTGCCAACACACTGACTCAAAAATCACTTCTAAACTCTCAACAAACTCAACACATCACTCACACAACCATTGTCCGCATGGGAAACCAACTTACAATTGACTAAAAAAGTGAACGTTTTCATTACAAAACAGTAATTGTACAATCAATCAACTTTAGCCTATCAGTTAAAGGCAAACAACTTTTCACAACTTAAATCCTAACTAACAATTGTCACACGCATACACACTATCACTTGAACGAACACAATTGACATTTTTCCTTGCAGAAACCAAACTATTTTAATTCTACAAACAAATCAAAACCATTAACTTTTATTCACCAAATTTTTGCATGAACATTCTTTGTAACCTTATCTCATTTGCCATAATCAACAAACATTCTGTTATCATTGCATGTATATCAATTGTATAAATAAATTCTCTTTATTGTTGAATCTCTATCTATGTTGTTTTTAGTAATTTCTTGGAGTTGAATTGTCCTTATATTCTTGTTTGATTTATTTGTTGTGGGATAAATGCATTATAAACACGCACATTCTTGGCCTTCACAAAAACTCACCTTCTGATACATCTCACTCAGCATGGAACCCACAACAAAGTCATCATAAGTAGTAATATTTGCTTACAAATTGTACTGTTTATAGAAATCCGAATGGATAAAAAATTAATTTAGTTCACTTAAATATTGTTCTTTAGTAAAATAACTGTAGTGATATGCAAATAGCAAAATTTCTGAATATAACCTTGCTGTAAAATTAGTAGAAAGATATATAATGAAGACATGAGGCACTTCAATGTGGTGTAATGCTTAGCAAGCTTGTCTCGCTAGATCAAATATGACTGAATAGTGAATTCAATTCCTACTGGGTGCTCCACACTTACGGCCTTATTCAACATCTAAGCTACATTTAGAAAATCCCTATAATCAAGATATGACTGGGTAAGAAAAATAAACTGAATAAGCAAATCAATGGTAGATGCACAAAACAATATATTTTAGAAAATGAATAAAAATGATTTTGCTAATTATGATGACCTAAAATGAGTACAAAATATAGCTGTTATATTCTGTGATAATAGAAATATATAGTTGAAAAACACTGTGGATAAAATAAGTAAAGGTTTATTGTAAAAAAAACAATACAATAAGAATAAAGGTAACAGTTATGCACAAGGTCATCGCAAGTCAATCCAGTAGTGAGTGCTACTATTGGAAGGTCAGTAGTTCTGGCGTAAACGTGAGTTGTACTCAACAGATCCCAGCTAGACTCTGTAGTCCGTTGACTTACAGATACATATAGGTAGTTACTACCTATAGTGTAGTCACTCAAGGGGGTGACAAGTTATTCCATTACATCAATAGCCATGATTGGGATGGAAATGTTATACATTGGGAAGTTAGGAAATATAATTGTCTTGAACATGCAAACCAATGATAAATACACAAACCAGAATTTGCCTTTGAAAATGAACTAAGATGACCTTGACAATTAAGAGATGATCTGGAATTATAAAAATAGTTTGGACTGGAATGGAAATGTAATCCATTGGCAAGTTGGAGAAACACTATTGTCCCGATCATACCAACTAATGATGAATATACACATGAGAATTTGCTTTTGAAAATGAGGCATAATAACCTTGAGAATTCAGTTAACCAAGATGGACTAAGTGGATTAAATAAATAGGATTGGAATGAAAATATGATCTCTTCAGGATTGTGTAAATAATATTGACCTGAACTTGTAAAGAAATAATTTATGCACAATCCAAAATTTGTCTTGGAGAATAAAATATTTAAATTTTAAAATTCCAACAGTTCATTCAGTTCAAGCCAGAAAACCAGATTTTGTCATTGTCAAGAAAGAAAAGAAATTTTGTCAGACAGTTGATGCCTTTATTCCAACAGGCATTAGAAAAACCTGAGAAAATAAAATTAAAAACTGGAAAAATATTGTATATCATGAAGTTTGTTTATTTGTTTGCTCGGAAAAACCTTGAAGGACCTCAGAAGAATTGGAAATATAATGGGGAGTCAAAACCAGACAGCAGCATTACTAAAATCAGCTACAGTACAGGAGAGTGTACTGGTGTAAAAATGAGACTTGCTGTCACTTGTCTTCCAATGAAAAATACCAATCATGACTTTTGGGAAACTTCAATGAGTACAAAAAACAAAACAATATTTTTTAATTCTATTTTGAAATGATAAAAATGAGTTTTTTTAAAATACATATTTCAGATATTTTTCTTAAAAACTTACATTCTTTAAAAAAATAAAATAAAAAAATAAAAAGTAAGCTTGTCAAACTGAACTATTCATTTTTGAGCATAAAGTGAGTTGAAAGAAATTCTTACTTCAGGTTGAATTATTTATCTTTTCTTTCTTTACAGTAAAAAACATTAGTTTTAATTTTAAAGTTTGTAGAACTAGGTTGGTAAAAAAAAAATGTAAAAAAGTTTCATTTATTAACTTAAAAGAAAATAATGACGCCGACTAGCATATATGACCTTGTTAAAAATTCATTGATTTCGAAAAGGAGGACAAACAATTTACAAAAGAAATTAAATGTTCCAAATCACGAATCAATGATAAACAAGGTGAAGTTACTGCCATTAGTGTTAATTTGAGACACGTAAAAGCACCCATAGCATTAAGGATTAATTACACATCTCATCACCCGTAGAATAAATTGTCAAGCGTTTGAAGTAATTCTTAACTTATATCGAAACTAAAACAGCTAAATATTTTGCTTATTGCCTATTTAAACGTTTGTTTAATAAAATATAAAATCTTATAGACGTAATAATCTATAAAATACTTAATTATATACATATAAACTATTCTCGAAAGGGAACTTGGATTTTATTGTGAAGTGTATATGGATACGTATCGATGGCTATTATCAACATGTGTGAAGTAAATATGGAGGTAAGGTAAATGTCCTTGTGTATCTTACCCTGCCCACTGAGGGTAGCGGATTTCAAGAAATTATAATTTCTTCCTAAATTTACTATTGATTTTAATTATGTTCCTTTGTATCTGCTTACTCCATAAATATCTGCCCTATAAAAAGTTTTTCACTTGTACACACGTCCGCCTGTAAAGTGTAACTACCGGCATATCCCTCTATTGGTTACATGTTTTATGCACCAATACCATAAAACAGGCTTCGGAGTTTGCAAAATATGAGTAGGTTAGACCAGCTTTATCGCCGAATACTAATTTCTCGGCTTTTTACGAAAGGCTGGGGAAAACCAGAGAATTTGAAAAGGCTTTTCGATTGTCGGAAGATAATCTCAAACCGTGAAGAATGCATCAAATTAATCCCACCCGATTATCCAGTTCATGTCGACAAAGATGTTACGATGGAGGATCATCGCATTATGGAAGGGCATTTTTTGTCTCCATTCGCTCTGTACATGGCAGATGTGATGCCGAAAGAAGTAGAAATCGCCCGATTTCAAATGATAATGCCAAAATTATGGAATACCAGCCTCAAACCAATTTGTGTTCATCTGGCGGGCACCGGAGATCATTATTTCTGGAGAAGACGAACTCTCCTCGCGAAACCGCTATTAAAAGAATCAGGCATCGCGTCTATCATTCTGGAAAACCCTTATTATGGAGTACGTAAACCCAAGAAGCAGCTTCGATCGGCCTTGCACAATGTAAGCGATTTGTTTGTCATGGGAGGTGCTTTGATTATGGAGTCTTTAGTACTTTTTAACTGGTGTGAAAGACAAGGTTGGGGACCCCTCGGAATCACTGGTATTTCTATGGGAGGCCATATGGCCTCTTTAGCAGCGTCTAATTGGGACAAACCCTTATCTTTGATTCCTTGTCTGTCTTGGAGCACTGCTTCTGGTGTATTTACCCACGGGATTTTAAGTGAAGCCATCCCCTGGCGTGTTCTGCAGACTCAATACCATGAAGAACGGGAGTACGCCACTGAAATCAAGAAACTTATCCAATCCCCAGAGGATGTGGTTAAGGCCTACAGTTTAGGTAAGAAGTTTGCTCAGGGTTACCCTGAAAGTCGAGAGGAGCTGAATGAAATTCTAAGCAACCTTCGCAACCAGAACAAAGATTCTATCAAAAAAATTTATTCCAATTTCAAAACAGAAGCCTGTGAAAATTCCATATCATTATTAAAGCGGGTAGGGACCAACCACTTCCTGGAACTTCAGTCAACAAATGACAATCAGAATAGAAGAATTTCCGAGGAAAGGACTGCAGTAAGTCATGGTTCCAATTTCAATTATATGTCCCCAGTAATTCAAAGTGACAACACCTCAGCTGCTCGTCATATAAAAACTGAAGGTAAATCACGGTACCTGTCACTCTCCTATGCCCTCGCCAAATCACAAATTGGTAAATCTAAAAAATTCATAGGGGAAGAGAAAAAAAAATCATCAAATTGTGTTTCTGAAGAAGCCCTGAACTTTATGCGTGATGTCATGGAAGAATTCACTCATTTGGGAAACTATTCACAACCAGTTGACACAAGTCTGATTATTATAGTTGCAGCCAAGCAAGATGCATATATTCCACATGAAGGAGTCCTCAGCTTGAAGCAGATATGGCCAGAAGCTGAAGTTCGCTATATTGATTCCGGCCACATATCGGCATTCCTTTTCAATCAGAAAAAGTTTCGCCGGGCAATTATTGATGCTTTTGATAAACAAATCCAAAAATACTACTGAATGCAGCTTCATGTTTTATTTGTGAATTTTTAATGATAGTGCTAAAAAATGTCTAATATTAAAAAAAAGGTTATAATTCATTATATTCTCTAAATGGTCTGCTCTCTTGTCAGGATGAAAGCTGAAAATACATCCAGAAAAATTGACAGACAAAATGTTTTAAATTAAACTAGAAAATATTACAATCATGCTCAATAATTCTGGGAATTTCAGCCATCTTGACAAAAGAAAGCTGACCAGATTTTCATTTTATTTGTAATTAAAAAAGTTTTCTTTTGACAGAGCACAAATGTTATCTAAATTTGTTTTCTGTTATTTTAGAAAATGAAAAATATAACAGTCCTTTGCATGGAAATTGAAGAGACTGATTATGAAATTTAATGAATAATAACTTTTTTTTATTTTAATAAAAACATCAGAAATACATTATAATCTGAATCTGTTCAAAAATTTTGACACTAAAAAAAACAAAACATTTGTACAAGAAAAGGATTTGTAGATATAAGATTTGGTGGTGGCAGGTGTTAACTTTGTTAAAAGTAGTAATCTAAAACAACCTCCAAAAACTAGGTCAGATGTTATTTCAATGTTATTTGTATTTTTATTTATATCAGAGATTGCCTATTTTTCTGTGTATTTTGGAGCGAATATTTATAATCTACAATCAGTATTAACATTGAATTCAAGAATTGCATCCACTTGCTGACTGCAATCAAGCAAAATGGAAGAGAATAAAATTAATTTGATGATAAAACAAAAATAAACAGTGTCATTTTTTTCTTTTACATTTTTATTACAATGACAACATGAGAGTTTTAATGTTTTTGGCAAAATACAGTCTTTCCTTTCGGATGAGTGAATGGTAATTAAAATATTTTAAGTTTATGAGAAAATTACAAACAATTTATAATTGGTTTTATTTGCTACTTGACAAAAAAACTGATATCAATGCATAGAATTTTTATAAAATTTTGTTATGGAAAACGTAAATTTCTTGACTGGCTCCACACCTTATCTTCTATGAAATGAAAGATTATTTGAATATTTATTTAGGCTTGTGTGTTTATTTAAATTACATCTACTGTTAACTATTGTCACATTTGTCATGTAGAGGTTAAGGAATAGTTTTAAAATTTAAACTAATTTTTAAAATGCCATTTCCCTTCAGGATACAGTCGATCATGACTCTCCACTACTTCTTTTTCTTTAATACTTGTGATTTGCCATGACAGTTGTTGAGAATGGTAGTGAAGTAGTTTCTTGTGGCTTTCTCTATAGTTTTGAATCAGACTCTAAATAAATATAACAGCCTCAAACAGAATTTGAACTCAGCTTGTTAATTCCATTTTCTGTACCAATACATTTGCACCACATGCACCCCTTTTTCTTTTTTTAAAATCAGTATCACCCCATGCAAAGTGGTAAAGCCACTAAAACACAATAGGTTACTGGGTGTGGAAGAATTAGGAACAGAGACATTAATAATGAGCGAGAAGAGGAAAGAGTAATCAGGAGGACAGTAGATAGCAATTGGCATTGCATTTACATTTTTGCAGATTAAATTTGTCTGGAAAGCATGGAGCCAGAAAGGAGTTCCACATGTGAGAAAAGAAACTGTTAGCATAGAATTTACGGTTACATCTATCCAGCTCAACTGTAAATTGATGAGATCTCTACACCAGTCTAGTACTGTGCTTAATTTCAAAAAGTCTAGGTATGACAGTGAAGAGATCATCTGAACAATTATCATGAAAGTATTTATAGAAAAGATGCAGAGAGGCAATCTTATGGTGGCGGGAAAGGGACTGATGTGAACATCTACAATAAACAAAATTTCCATATATAAAAACCATTTCTATTCAAACAGAAACTAATTTTAATGGTTTTGTATTTTAAGAGATAAATCCTCAAGATATTTTTCAGCATTTTATCAGACTTCATTTCTATTTGAATAATTTTCCATTCTTGTCAGTTATCATCTGTCCATTCATATTGACTGCCTATTCAGATCAAAATTTAGGCTCTTGACTTACTGATCCAATATCATACACAATCAACAGTTGTGTCAACAATTTCATAGTCTCATGAGCGGAAATATCATGTATTTTACACAAATTTTTTTCAACATAATCTTCCTTGTTAATGCACTTAATTTTACGTTTCTCCAGTTTCAACAACTCAGATCTGTAGAATTGTCTTGGAATTCCAGGAATTCTGATAACTGTATTAGTGTACAGATTTATTGATCCACCCTCATAATTTTAATTGCATTAAAAAATTTTCTTTGTGCCTTATTGTATATATGTAATAGTAGAGATTAAGTTTTTCTTTTCCAGTAAAATCATCAATGGCTCCATGAGTTGTAAGGTAATTTATGATAGTAGTGTTGTTATGTTGTAAGAAAGTGCAAGACTCCTGGAAGTATTACAAGAACCATATGAAAAAATATACAAGAGGATGCTAAAATATTCTCAGCCTGACTAAGAAAAGCCCTTCCCCTCAAAATCTGATGTTAGGAAGTTGGTCAGGGCAAGAAGTTGTCAACCCTACTCCCTTGGAAATTGACAATATATAAAGATAGTTGTGGGTAAAACTTCATATTGCTTGGTTTCAGAGAAATGCTGTTTGTTTTTGCCAACACCACTAAACAGAGAGCTAATAAAATATCGGCTGCTTGTAGACATTTCAAGCTTTGATGTGTACTTGAAAATTTCAATAGTAACTCTCATTTAATGCTTTCTTTTACAATTCTATTTTTACAATATTTGAGAATCCATAGTGCATATTTGGGCAGCAACCTTTCTTTTAGACATCTTTCATTAAATGAGGGACAAGTAAAATTTATTAATTTTTTATTTAAGTTTTTTCCAGTGTTAACATTTTTCCATTTGGTGGGAGTGAATCTGTCCATATCGTCAATTGTCCCAAGTGTTTTCAGACACTTCTTTGGCCATTTTCAAGGGGGTTGATTTTGGTGTTAGTCTATTTACATGTTTAGTTTTCCATATCACACTGAAATCCACACTAGCTTCATTTATTTGTATTTGTTGTTTAATTTTTTCTCTTGTGATGTTCCATCTATAATTTGGATCGCATCCCAGATATGATAAATGTGTGTCCTTTCTCCAAATATAATTTCTTATACAGTTGTAACCCGGATATAAGAGAGTTGTCAGGACAGGAGAAGAAGTCTCTTATATCCGGGTTTGGTCTGTTATATATACATTAACACAGGCTCTAATTTGGGACCAGATAAAATCTCTTATATCCGGGTTACACTGTATCAGATTTTTTTTTTAACTCTTTAAATTTGGTTTTCATGTGTTTCTGACAACCAACTTTAAAGAAATGGCAGGTTTCTATCTTATATTTTTGGCTACTTTTATATTGGATGTAAGAAATACAATCTTGTCAGATCTCTCATGCAGAACAATCTCTAAGAAAGTAAATCTTGTAATAGTTGACTGCTATATTAACCACCAATACCATTTATTTCTGTGTACCTGAAGAGGGCTGTAGAATGAATCGGTTGAAATGAGCTAATTGCATAAATAACAAAATGAGTTTCATTGATTGAACTATTCAAATATCCTAGTATATTTTGTTTAAAATTAAAAATTAATTTCAATAAATGGATAGTAGAAGTCAATCTCGGCAGAAATGCTTGCGGATATAAATGCGGCTTTTGAGGCTGCAAAAACCAGAGAGAACAATAGAAAATTAAAAACAAAGAAAGTATATTGAAAACTGCTTTCATAAAATTGACATTGGATAACCTGTTTATTTTTCGATGTTGAGTACCAGCTTACAGGGCAGAATCTGTTGGGTTTCTAAGCCATAGAGATGTGCAGGTGGTGTGATGGTTAGTGGCATGGAACAGGAAAATGACAAAATGAGTTCAAATTCTAGTCAATTTTGTTACATTCATTTACACGAATACCATTGGGAAAGGTATGAATCCATCTCCCCACCTAGCTACAGGTTAAATACAGCAAACCAGCCTCTTCAACATCTGTTGGCAACCAGTCTAGAATAAAATTGGTTGAGCATGAGGCTAGCAACTCCATCCATAAAAACGTATTTGCTATAGAAACAACCGCATTAATCCTTAGCATGTTAAGAGATGTGGGCCCCATGCATGTAGGTTTGTGACATGAAATTGCTGCATTAAAAGCTTTAAGATTAAATTCATATTTCCTTGACCTCACCTCTCAGGGCACCAGAAAACTGGCAGGAGATTAAAATTAACAGATTTCAATCCAACTTTCAGCCGAATAGACCAGGAATTACATGTCATATATCTTCCAGTCAATTTGACAAAGAAATAAAAAGGGGTGATAACTGGATAGCTTTTTTTTTTTAAATTTTATGGTGAGGAATTCTTATCCTTGCTCCCTCCCTTTATATTGCTTGGAAATCATCCATGTAAACAGAAACAGACTATCATCCATTTCTCGTCCGTGTATTGCTTAATATATTGAACTCTAATTGTCATCTTCGATAATGGCTTATGCAAGCCGAAAGCTTAGATTGGATTAAAAAATATGTATCAATATTGGGAATTTCTTTCTTCGTTTAATGATAATGTTATTAAGTTTATCAGACGATATGAAAAGAATTTACATGAAATAAATAGACAACACTTGTCTATATTATTTAATGAAACATGTATGAATGAAAAAATGCTGCCTAAATACATGCAATATAATATATATATATATATATATATATATAAACTACCTGAGTAGGAAAAAACTACAATGCCTTCCTTGATGAATTTTGTCTTAAGATCAGGGAACTGATTAGAGAATTAGAAAGGATTATTATAAAAATAAATAGACATATGTCTTTATTATTTAATGAAACATGTTTGAATGAAGATATGCTATATATATATATATATATATATATATATATATATATATATATATAAATAACCATTTCATTCCAAACAAGGCAATAAAGTGACTAAGACATAAGGGGTTACTGAGTGTTAGAGAATGAGAAAAAAACAAAAAACACTATTAAGGAAAGAGAACAATAAAAGAACAGGAATTAAGAAGACAACATAATGATTGACATTGTATTTAAATTTATAGATACTTTTATAATGTCTTCTCAGGCCCTTGTATTCTCATACGATCACCAAAGTTGATCCTGGGCAGTAGCCAGATGGGTCGTGACTGTTTAGGAGCACCAGGTCCTGTAAGCTTGGATATGTGTGTGTAGTGAAATGGATAACAGCTCAAAATTGTAAATTGGAGAGCTGAGTTCCAATTGCATTCAGGTCGATTATATTCACTTATGCACAAACAAATCCCCTTGGGAAAGGTATGAATCCACCTCTTCTCCCCCAACTAAGGGTTAATTGGGACTTGTATCATTAAACTATTATCTAAAAAAAAAAAAAAAAAAAATCTTAAAAAATTTACGATCTAAAAATATTTTCTGGCTTTAAATAACCTTCAAAAGGTTGCTAAGCCATAGCAAACAAATCAATCAGGCCCTTGTAGAGCATGTGAACAGGAATGTCTGATTGAGTGAGAAGACTGTTGGGTCACTGATAGAATTAAATTAATCCCTAAATCTTTAAAAAAAAAAACCAAAAAAAAAACCCATCAATGTTCACTTAATCAACCAGAAAGATTTATTACTCTGATAGGATAAAAATGTTTATTTACATTGAGGAATGTGACTTTGAATTTCTTCAGTTGAGAGCAGGGGATAGGGAGAGTGAAAGGATGAAAAATCCACATGAAGACAATGTAGTTTGGAGTCAGCAATGTTTATATAATTAATGAAATTAGAAAACTTACTCAATTTGGAAAACAATCACAGTGAAATTAAGATTGCATAATAAACTTTACTAGTCAAAGGTCTATCATATCTCGTGTGTAGGGCGGGTTATTGACTTTGCTGCAGAGATGCATCTATGATTCATTTAGTTTATCATCAAATAACCCAGTCGATAAATTCAACGTCCAATTCACATAATATTTCAGATTACCAAGACACCGAGAAGTGATGATCAAGAAGCGAATTCAATAGGTTTATTTTAAACCTTGTGCATTTTTGTTTTTTGTTTTAATGCTTTTCTGTTCAAGAAAAAAATACCAACCCCCTTTAATGGTCATTTTAAGCAAAACAAAAATTCTAATACGTCAAATAATCTTAACTAAAGATTAAAAAATTAATTTTTAGAAAGAAAAATACCACTAAGAGATATACCTTTTATTTTGAAATTTTATAAAAATGCAAATAAAAACTCACATAGGCTTATAGACCTACATTTCGATGTTCAAACCTAAATGTTTTTTCAATGTAAATAACGAAAGAATTTATCTGAGAAAAATATACCACCATCACTTTACAAAATAAACCATAAATCTTTAAATGCTTCAATTATACATTTCACAAATACATGTGAACAAATTTCTGAAAAGAAGTTGAGAGAGATTTGTTTCAGATCAATTGTTTATAAAACATTGAGAGCAAATTTAGCTTTTCTTCAATGCAAGCAATTTCTTCTCACTGACTATTCGTAGATTTTACCAAATGTAAAAGACTTAGTGGTACAAGTCTTCCGTTTTAATCTAGAGTTAATCAATTTAGAATTTATTGATTTAAATTGGTTACAATTTATAAACATTTACTTGACAATAACATCTGATACGTTATCAAATTTAACAATCATGGACACAAAATGCAAAGTTAGATTAAAATAATTGGACTTTGAATTAAGAAAATTTTTGTCTAACTGGAAAATTAAAAGTGCAAAATTTGTGCTTTTATAAGTGATAAATTTAAAAAAATTTTTTTTTATCTCAGCATGAACATTTCAATGAGGCTCTTTAATCATAACAGCTCACCAAAGAAAAAGAAATCTTATAATGAAACTAGAAAATTTATCTAGCCTGTAGTAGATAATCATAATGGTAATATTAGGTGTTTCATCAGAACAGCATTTCTCAACTGGTGCACCAGGTACACTAATATGCCGTGAAAGGTAGCCAGGTGCACCCCAAATTAACAGGAGACTAATTCACGAATCATTTTTAGATTTTAAAAAATATTTATTTTTAAGAAGTTAGTGACACCAAGCACATGGCTCCCATGTCAAGTCTTTGTTATTTTATATTTTAAACTGGATACTAAATCCCTTAATCTTTAAGGGTGGGGGAGATGGATAATCCCTTTTGCTTTCCTCAAGGTGCTTTAATCATTCTTGGCCTTTCGAAAATAAAAAAGCATGTTCTTCATAAATCCGTTTAAACAAAAACTGTTCTGCTAATCTTCTTTGGGATGCCAAACCAAAATTTTATATTCCTAATTTAATGACTAATTTTTCCTTATTAAAATTAAAAGTGCACCCCAATGTGCAGCCCTGAAGTAAAAAAAGGTTGAGAAACGCTACCTTAGAAGGAAACCTGTAATTCATTGACCGAGCAATCAAGTGACACTTGAAACTGATCTCTTAAAACAACTTTTCAGGAAAATAGGTTTCTCAAGTTTACTGTTATTGTTCTTTTCAGTATTGATGGATAGAGGGGGGAGGGGCTTTATTCCTTTCTCACCTCATGTTTGACATCGTATGGAAAGTCAACACCTTGATTGCTATTACTTTCTCTCCAAGTCACACGTTCTATCCATTTACTTGTTGAAAGTCTTCAAATGGTTTCGGTTATTCGGCACAGTTCTTTATAATTCTGTTATGTCAGATCAAGGGGCTCAAAGAAGAGTGGCCCTAACATATACGTGCTTCATTTGCTTGAAGCCATTTTTAATCCTTGATCTGAGAATAGGTAATTATATATAAGTAATTGCAAAATATTTTTAGTGACTGATGATTGCTTGAGGGGGGGAAAAAAAAAGAAGGGCTATTCACAGTTGACCCCACCCCAAATACAACCACTTCATACTTCAATTGTAGTTCCACAATATAAAATGGCATGGTTTTAATAAGTTTTACTTTTTTATGCCAGCCAAAGATTTTTGACTATATCTATTTAGATTTAAAACCATTTGCCTAATTTTATCATAACAGCCATGATGAAAGTAGAACATTTCCTTACAGATTTATTATGGAGTGGGGAAGGGAGAGAAAGTAATTATGATTCAAAATAATATTGTCTAATAATAAATCCATATTTTAATGGGTTTTTTTTTTTTTTAATTTTTTACAAAATTAAAAGATTTTTTTAGACTTTTCATTATTTACAACTTTCAAGATTTGTTTCATCTTGTATTTCCAATGTAGAAAAGACAAATCAGTATAGCAAAGATTTAGAGTAAAGCCTTGTCACAATATGAAATATATAAAAAATATATTTACTATATTCTTCAGAAATTTCACTAATTCAGACTTTCACAGCTAGGACCCCCCGCCCACCATGCCACGTCCACAGAGTCAACTCATCCTCCTTTCCCCCTTTGCATTGCACTGGTAAGAAGGAAGTTCCACTTAGACAGAGGACGTCCCCAGAACTGTTGTTTTGTGGAAGATTCCTAAAAGAAAGAATCTCCAATCCCTACAATTTGAACCATTTCAAGTCTAGGGACAACCATTATCTATCCCACATGTCCTTGTAATATGTGCCTCTTATTCCCTCCCTGTACACCCACACAACAGCCTAATTCAGTAATCCCTCTGCATTGAGGGACTCGTGGGCCTTGTATTAGGTGAACAATAGTGTGTGAGTGTATGTATATTATTAGCTTAGCATAAAAATAATGAAAATGAAAAAAATTGGCAGTCATTTGTTGAAACCTCCAGATGAGTGGACCAAACGATTACAAAAAGGCCTGTCCACAAAACTCTGTATTTGGGGGTACTGAATATAACATCAATCAGCTAGATGAAAAGGTGTGTGCTATATTTATGGAATAAAGTGCTCAATATCAGGGATAGAGTGTATGTAAATATAAAAGTGAGCATTGAAGTCAATACTCAGGTGACAAACTGTTTCATGCGAGACGCAATCATCAGGTGGCCTGATGATTGTGTCTAGCATGAAACAGTCTGTCGCCTCTGAGTTCAATGTTCATTCATTCACACACACACACACACACACATATATATATACACATACATATATAGGGTGTCCATAAAGTTTGTGTGCACTTTAAAAAATTTATAACTTTATTTGTATTTGCGATAGAAAATGTTATAAAGTTTAATGTACCTAGTTTTAAGTATAGCCAAAATAACTAATGTGATTTCAGGCATTACTGTAAATCAGTTGGCAAATGCTTTCCGTGAACTGCAAAATCGTATTACCCTTTGTATTGCTAATGATGGAGGACATGTGGAAACTTCAATAAAATTTCAATAAAACCTTAAAAAATATAGATTTACTTCTTTCTAATCCTTTTTGTAAATCATTTCTATCGCAAATATAAATAAAGTTATAAATTTTATAAAGTGCACACGGACTTTATGGGCACCCTGTATGTGTATATATATATATATATATATATATATATGTGTGTGTGTGTATATATATATATATATATAATAATAATATTGGGTCAATTATCTTTAGTGGATTTTTTTTGTCTATGAAAGTTTCTTTGAGTTGAGTATCAATTTAGACAAGTTCAACTAATATTTCCTTTTTAACTTTTTAGTTAAATCTAGAAACTGCGTTGTAAAGTAAAATTACTGAAGAGTAGTAATTACTTACTTTCACCTCCTCCACTCCCTCAAAACTGATTTAACATGAAATTTGCTTAAAATATCAAACTATGGAATTCAACATTTGATTATTTTTCTGTTTTATACAATGTTTATATTCACTTAGAGATCATCAGAAAATAAAGGAATTTTTTGTGAATATTCAGATATGTGGGAGGGAGGCTTCATTAATTTTCCTGTTGAGAAAAATAAAAATATAAAAAATAAAGAAAGAATTCATCAAGATAGCAATCTATATAAAATTATAATCAACAGTTTTTATGTGAAAATATGAGGAAAGTAATTTATGGACATTGGACCAATTGGTGTGAAATTGTGAAGCAAAAATTTTCATTAAGTGTATCAGCAGCCCCTTGAAGAAGAGACACGAGACAGAATTACATTTTCTACATATAAAAAGTCTTTGGGAATGCAAAGGTTTGAAAATGTAGCTAAACCTTATCTTAACAGTTTTTGTTATATCATTATTATTATTATTAAACACAATGAAACTGAATGATGAATCAGGAAAAAAAAAAGAAGGACAATTTAATGGTGACAGATTAGATTTGCTTTCAAAATTTATCCAAAAAGAAAGTTGAAATTGTGGCTTTGAAAATTCTAGTTGCATCTCAGAATTTCAGATTGTTAGCATATCTAACAATTTTCATTATAGTTGGGTGCCAGTCATGGTTTTTCTTTGGTCATTAAAGAGAAATGTTGTTCATTAAAGTGAATGTTAAATGACAAATTTATTAAAAAAAGTTCTAAATTGATGAGTTTTATCTACAAGCAAGATGAGCAAAGAGAAAGGATGAAAATAAAAAAGTAATGAAGTTTTGCATATTTTCAAATAAACATCGAGAGAATGTATAGCATTTTTTTTATTATTGTTGTAAGGAAAAAAAAAATTTATAAAAAAACAAAAAACAAAAAAAAAAACGAATGAGTTTTTGTGAGGCTGGCAGTACCATCCAGATCTCTTATCATCAATGGCATACAACAAGCTTCAGCAAGCTGGATAGATGAAAGGTGAAGAAAAAGTTCATATTTCCAATTCCCGAATTTGTACAATTTTCCCTTCCCCAATTTGACCCACCCTATATTCCACAGTGACAAAAGTAAATGAGAAGCAGCAGCAGCAGCAGCAGTAGCAATGGTGGAAGGGTTATCAACTGCCTATGTGTCGCTCCCCTGTCCAGTAATCCACCCAACCTGGCAAAGTTAGGTGACATTGCAATGCATGTAAGTTAGAGAACCACTGCTATATATACATTTGTTCACTGGCCAAACTGTCCATAAATGGTTGCACAAGTCCACGAGTTGCAAAGTTAAAGATCAAACCAAATGTGATGGAGATTGGTAATGCAGGGAGTGCCTTGCGGAAAATGGCCAGCAACAGCAAAGTGAAACACAATCCCTATAAAAGAAAAACAAATGTCAAAGAAACAGCCAAACTATATATATATATTTCTCAGAATTAACCTGTAGAAAAAGACTATGTATAAAGGAAAAAAGACAATAGGAAAACTGTAGTTTTTAGCCAACACATTTCATCCAATGTGGACTTTTCCGAGGCAAAAAAAACAAAATGAATTTATTGAAACAAAGTATCTATAATCAACAAACAAAATGTCATTAGCAACTAGAAGAATTTAGAAATGCTATTATATATTCATATGGACAACTAAAAAATTATGTCAATTACTTTGTTTGAAGAGAATATTTTCACATGTAGAAATATTGTTTGTATTGTAGCATTGATGAATTCAATATACAATAGTTCAGTTACAAATAAAAGCAACTATTTATTATAATAGTACATATAAGTAATATTTCTGTGTTATTTTCTTAAAGGATTTTTTATCTGACACTATTTCTTATGACAATAAATGTTATTTTTAGTTGGTAAACGTATTTGTGCTGCTATCCCTGTTTTTTTCTTTCTTCTTAAACTGCAAAATTAATAACAACTGACCTAAGTTCTACTCGAGAAAAATTGTGCCTCTGAAAGGAATTGAACCTGCATCCCTTTTTTTGATCAGGGAAACCAGTTTTGGGACCAAAATGTGCTTCTACTTGTTAAAACAGTGATAGCAAATCAAACATGAGTACCCACTAAAAATAATGTTTATAGTAATAAGAAATATTTCTATGTATAAATTTTATAAGAATACAATAAAGAAATAACCACAAATTTCTTGAATGCCTGCTTGTTTACATTTTATTCATTTGCCAATAAGACAAAATTATTTGGATATAGATTTCCCTAAGATCCACTTAAGTAAAATAAACAAAAATTTTGCCTTTCTTTTAACCGAAATATTTTCCAATAATTGGAAGGGGAGGCAATCCATTGAAGAATATTTACATCTAAGACTGAATCTATATTGAATGAAAACTATGCGCATTTTATATATTTATTGAATTAAGTCAATTTTAATCACTGCCTTGATAGATTATTGTAGAAACCAATGTGTTAATTTCACAAACCACTTTCGTGAGTTTTTCCTAACTGGGTGCTAGATTATATTTAATATAATATTGTTTTGTTTATAGTCCCAAAATAAATTTTTAAGAAAAGTTAAACAAATTGTACCATTATTTATGTAGCCATAAATCTTTGTAATATTTCTTTTGGTTTGAGGTTTTGTGCTATGAAACTGAAACATTTGATTGATATGCTGCTAAACAAAATCAACCAACCAATCTCTATGGGTTATTTAATGCTGAAATCTAAATATTTCGAGCACAATTTTATGGCTTCAACTAAATATATTTTGAGCACAATTGTATGCCTTCAATTACAGATAAAATGGATTCTTGGTAATTTTTACTATAAAAATGTATTGCTGGTATTGGTACTATAAAAACATATTTTTATACTTTCATAGTGTTGTTGTGGGGGGGGGGGCACTATTTTCCCATAGTACAGTGGACCTGGGAACAAAACTCAAGAGGTGGTTTCATGCTTCTCAAAACCTCCAATCTCCCAATCAGAGGCCTTGCTGCTGGATGTAGTTTATCGTCATACCTGGGACTATGAAACATTTGGTTTGAAATTGTTAAAAAAAAAAAAAAATCTGAAATGTCTTTTTGAAATGATGACAGGCTGCATTTTCTAATGACCAACAGTTTTAAATTGGTTTTGTAAAAGTTAATTTTTATGAGAATATTAACAACTTTAAAGAGGAGTATTTTTCAGAATTATTTTCAAATCAAAAGGCTGAAAATAATGATATACAATACACGTGAGTATTTTTAAAAGAAAGAGAAATCAAAGAACTTACAATCAAAATAGCTACAAAACAGGCCAATGTTGTATTCCAGTCTCCATATGAAGAAGCTTTACCAACCAATACACCATAGAAAATAAAATCACCTAGACCAAGTTTAACACCTCCTATAAAGGTAAATAAAAACAGTAACAAATTAGTTATTGAATATAATTTGTTTCTATTTATCCCTAAAACATGTATTGCTTTTTAAAATAGAAAAAAAAAATAAAGAAAAAACAGAGAAGGGAGGGAATTATGACTACTTAAATATTTCCACAAAGAACAAAGGTATTCTTCCCAAAGATGAAATTTTAAGAAAGTTCTTTCAAATTCCCATAATTAAAATCTCAGATAAAATATTTAACAACTTACTTTCTTCTTCTTCCTCTTCAGTAGAAACATGGGAAGGCCTAGTTCGATGTGCAGGTGATGCATGACCAGTCTCTGCTGATGGACCTTTCTCTAGTTCTCCCAAGGCAGCTTGTGCTCTGCGGGCAGTCTGGGAATCAACACTATTTGAAGAGTTATACTGATTAAAATTGTGAACGTTAGTGTAGAGGTCTTCCCGTATATTGTTAGGATTCTCGTTTTCAGCAGCATCACTTCCACCGGAAGCAGCAGCAGCATTGTGATTCACAGCTGAGAAGAATGAAAACATTAACAAATTTCAAAAGGAATTTAGCAAACAGAATACATTTGTTGTAGTCAAATTGTTTCATTCTTTCATTCATTGTTTTGTCAAAGATTTTCTGAGACAATGAGGATAAATTTATTTTTGTTATATGATAGTCATGTGAAAGATAGATTGTTTAGTTTTTTTTTCAAATGCCATATATTTCTGCTTATAAGATGACCTTTAAATCCCAAAAATCACTTAAAAATTGGGGCTCATCTTATACAATTCTAAAAAGAAACCTTAAATTCTGAGCGATGTTTGTCGGTAGGCTAAGTTCAGCCTCGGTGCGATAACCAATAACGTAAATGAAAAGATTCACATTATCAAATAAACTGATAATAAAACCATTTCTATCTTATATATTACTGGCATAACTTCATAATAAATTGCCTATTTGAAGAACAATTCTGCATCAATGAAATCAACTTGTATCCATTCAAGCTGAGCCGAGAGAATATAAACATTGAGTTACACTTGTGTTCACAGCAACCTTCATCTTTTGCTAAACTTTCAATAATCATCATTAATTACGGCAATAATAACATTGAGGATAACATAATATTCATTTCTCATTAAAAATTCATTATCATTTTAGTGTTAAATGATAACACAATTTAGGATTACATACAACCTTCATTTTATAGTAGTTGCATTTAAAACTTTAATTTTCTAACAGCAGCAGTTGTTTGATTCCTTGGCTACTTCAACAACTTTCAATTTAAACTTTGCTTCATGTTTTCTTCGTTTTGCTGGTGGTTCTATGATTGATATGGGTATAAGAGATCATGTGATGAAACAAACAAAACAATAGTTTCCCCTTTAGGGGACTCATGTAGGAAAAACATCATATAGAATCTGTTTAGTTATTTTGTTTATCTTGAATACAATGAGTAACAATATTTCCAATAACACCATCTTTATATAATCAATAAACAGTCATTTTATATTACAGGTATAGGATAAATTCATGAAAATTGGCTATATTTTTTTACCTTGTCTTATCTAAAGGTTGCCTTATATGTTAAAATATACGGTATTTATTTTTATTGTGTCGATTGAAATGTTTAGATAAGACTTCATCTTGTGACCTTTCTGACACTCCAATTGCTGGGTTTTTAAATTGACATTAACAAGTTAATAAATGATCAATAAAAAAAAGTTAGTTTATATATTTTTTTACCTGGTGAAGAGTTAACAACTGTGGTAATTGTTGATGTGCTGTTTGTCCCAGAGTCATTTCGAGAACCGGCTGGGGAGTCATCTGCCATGGTAGCTATTTGCCAAATCATGGTGGCTACAGAGAAGGAAGCAAAAGAAAAAAGAAAGAGTCATATTGCAATTATTTGGAAGATAAAGTTTACTGGATTTTAATTGTGATTGTTTAAATTATACAAAAAAGAGAAGCTTTTTCTATTGAGCATAATTATATATAAAAAATGTCTTCAATATCCCTGAACATTTAAAACCAAAGAAGAAAAATGAACAAGATTTTACCTGGATGTAACAAGTGTTATGGATAGTAGTTATTTACCTTGTCGCTCCATTGAGACATGATGTGACACAAGGTCTGGTTTAATGTGGGGAACCCAAGCGCATACACCCAGGCCAGATCTCAAAATTGCCTATCGTTTGTTGTCCTGGCATCAGCATGGCTACTGATCCCCCATCTCTAGTGCAATGAGTTGTTCCCTGGGACTGGGCACCTCTCAGTATTTTTATGGATAGTAAAGTGTCAGAATCAAAAGTCTGTAAACATTTTGAAAATAAACTTGTTAACAGGAAGTGACCACTTTGTATGATTAGGTCTCCAATAAAGATTTTGAGGTTAAAATATGACATTAATTAACATAAAAAAGTGAAAAAAAAAAGAAAAATATTAGGCCATCTTAGAAGAATGTTGCAAACTTTATGACACCACCTTTTGTTGAAATGGAGATAATCATTTCTAAGACTTGACCAGATCATCTCACAAGTTACTATCCACAAAAGAATGTAATAGTGGGAGTTGTATGGGTGATACATTTAGCTAAATATGTTAGTTATGTGCAAGTAAATAAGGAAATACTTACAGGAATATATCAAAGCAGGAAAGATGTCTTCATTTCTGCGTTGTGCAGTTTCTACCAGAACACGAAGAGGACCTTTCGGACACAGTACAGCAACAAGATCTATTCACACATAAATAATGAGATCAGTTTGTTTAACAGGAGAAAATTATGAGAGAAAAAAATATTAATGAATTGCTATATTTAAAAAAAAAATTATCAGCAAGTTCAATTTAGCTCTTTTTTCTTTTGAAGAGAGGAGCATTGCTGAATCAACATCAAAACTTCTAAAAATCATTCCATTAAGCATAGTACATCTTTGAAATGTCAATAACAAGGAATTGCAAAATTTGTTTAAGCCTTAAAATTTTTAAATGAAGTAGGAGCTTTTGTATTTTTATTAAAGTATGTAAAATACTTTAAAATTTAACAAGTATAGGTCTTTTATGTTTTAGATAACACTCTCACTGCTGCATCATTATAACATTGTTGCCTGGCTATACTGGCTCATTTTGGGAAAATAAAAAATTGCCATTTACTGGAAGTGACTATAAAGACACTGATGGTAATTTCTCATGGGCACAGGCATTTTGGTTTTGATCAAACAATCTGCAGCACAGATTAAAGTAAATGACATCTAACAATCAATAAAAATATGTCAAAACAAAATATGTATTGTGTCATTATGTCTACACTTGTTTTTAAATTAGTTTATAGTGCAAACATGAGGGACTGACATTTCAGTGTCTTGAAAACACATCGATACGTGTACGAGTTTGGATCAAATATGGATCAAAATCTGACAATAAGATGAAGAACAAATAGAAAATGTTTATCAATTTAACATGTTTCACTTTTATTAAAGCTTCATCAAAGAATGAAACATGGAGAAAAAGAAGAAATTCTAGTAGTTTTACTTTTGTGTTATTTGATTTTCAATTGTTAATCATATTTCATGTGCATTTGACTTGTTAAACATTTAGTATAATTTATGGTATTCTGAATCCAAGGAGAAATGATATGTTCCTTTGAAATTAACAGATTCCAAGCCTAACTGAAAAGTCATAAATATTGCTTTATGCATTTAACTGTGTATATTAATTCTAGTTTGTCTATGTGGGATTCAGATGATGGGGCGGGTGTTTCCATGTCTAGTAGACGTTATGTAATTTATTTGCTAAGCACCGGCATCTTAATTGATGTTGGATTTATTTTTCTTCCTAATTATACCTCCGATTGTCTTGGACATGGAGTTAAAAATCCTAGTATTATTGATAAATAATTTATTTACAAGTTTAGTAGAAAGTGTGTTAGAGGGAAAGATTATGAATTTTGTGTTAGAAGTGCTATTGGTGGTGTCAAGTTTTGGGAATTTATGGATTTTGTAAGCTTGTTTTCTAGCATTGAAAAGGATGAAATGATGTGGGTAGTGAAGAAGTCTAAATGTTTTCTCAATATATTTCTCTTCTTCACCTAGATATTCTGGGTTACATATCTTAACGGCTCTTAGGTAGAATCCAATCACTAATTCTGATTTTTTTATTGTAATGGGAATAGAAATTAATTAGATTGTTTTTGCTAGTGGATTTATGATAAAATCTAATTTCTTATTATTACATATTAATAAGATGCCGAAGAAAGGTAGAGATTTGTTTATTTCAAATTCCTGTGTAAATTCGATGGTAGGTTCAACCTTATTAAGTCTCTTTATTGTGCCTGATAGATTTATGTTCTGAGGAAATAAGAAAAGAATGTCATCTATGTATCTTAGGTAAGTGCAGTTTTATGTAGGTGTTGAAATGGACTTAAAAACTCCACTTGATGAAGCTTTAATGAAAGTGAAACATGTTAAACTGATAAACATTTCTTATTTGCTTATATATATATTAGTCCACCACTATTAGGTGAACCAGTGTACTGTGAGTGGGTGGTGGACCCCAAGATTTTGCTCTCGTACCCTTAATATTGCTCACTTTTTTTTTTTTTTTTTTTTAGAAATTCCACCCTATTTTACCAATTTCTGGGCCATCTTCTTCATGATAGACAGAACAGTGATCATCAGATGGGTCCTAATTTGTTTTAATAATTACACCCTTTTTTCACACGTTTCACCTTGATTCTGATGATCAAACAGTCCAAGTTTTGCAAAATTTTAACACCTCAGCCGTTTCACCTAATCCAATTGTATTGGTAATAATTACACATGATTACTTTATATTTCTATTTTGTGCACAATCAAAGCGTTCCTATAACATCAAACTAATTAACAGGAATTCAATCACTGCAATCAGATACCATGGATGGGGTATAAATAGGAGTAGTTTTCTCTGGTTGACCATTTTCAATTTGACTGTCCAACAGCAGACATCAAAAATCTCTCATAAATAAACAAATATAAAAAGCACATATAGTAATTAGGATTTGCAAGAAGAAGTACTTTTGAGGACAGTTAAAATTTATTGTATAAATAATCTGCTGTAAAACACTGAAATAAGTCAAAATTTCGGGTAATTTGCTTTTTAAGCCCCACACTAAGTATCTAGTTATATTTATGTGTAAATTTACATGCTTAATTTGAAAATAACAAAGAAATTTTGATAAAAATCTACCTTTTGAGTTATCAACAATAAAAGTTTGGACTCATTTGCTTTGCAGCAGACATTACTGGTGTTGTTTGCACATATCTGATGTGGAATAGACATTCACTTGTCTTGATTATTGCACACGCACTGATGCAAACAACGCCAATGACAGCTGTTGTGCCGTACCCGATAACATGAATGAGTTCAAACTTTTATTGTCGATAACTCCAAAACAGTAGATTTTCTAAAGATTTTTGTTAATTTTGAATTAGGCATATAAATTAGAATAAAAATATAACTGCTCAGAAAATTTTTATTTAGATATACAGTATATATTGCAAAACAGGGCCCAAAAATCAGGCAGGTGTTCAACCTCTTATTGTCACCCACATACCACCATAGCTACCACGATTCACTTGCAGCATGGGTCAGCCATCTTGGACCCCAAGGTCAGCATTATATATATAAATAAATTATATTAAGAAACTGACAACTTTAAGGGTTCATGGGATTATAATTTATTTCCTTAAGACCAGGATTTTGGTTCTAATTCTTCAGATCTCCATTTTAATACAAAAATATGGGTGACAAATTTTTCCAGGCTTAAAAACTTACATATTATTATTTTTAATTTATGCACACACGGTTGAGGAGGCAGTTTTAAGTTGGTATAAGATGATAGAGAGGCGGAGGAGGAGGAAGGCGATAGATATGTGATCAAAACTAGAGAGGGAAAGGAGAGATAGGAAGATGTTTATATCTATCCTTATTAAGATAAGAGACCAGATATGTTGACCTATCTATCAAGTCTTTTTGCAGGAAAAAAAAAGAGAGAAAATAAGACAAAGAAAAGAAGGTGAAGAAAAAAAGAGATAAGAGAGAATAGAAAACAAATAGGAAAACGGGGGTTTGGGGGGCGGGGTGAGAACAAATAATCATACAGACAGGATTCCAGCAAAATTTAAGGATACAGATTAATACAATTTACAATTAAAACACTTGACATTATTTTAAAGTATTGATGCATTCAATACCATCACTTGATAAGACATAATTTTCAAATAAATTACACACACACATTCAATTAACATATGCAATTAATCCTACATATAGACATCAAGTATTACTCTATGTCCTGATAATTCAAATTCCAGAGTTCCCATAGATAAGTCTCCTAAAGATTAGGTGGAATTTGCTATGTTGAGTATTATTATTATTAGTATTACATTGTTTTTTTTTTTTTTAAAGTTTTGAAATTTTAAAATTTTTTATTTTTATTTGTTAGTTGTTATTAGTAATATTAATAATATTAGTTTTATGTTTTTATTATATTTTTTTTTATTATTGTTAGTATTCTTTAAAATAATGTCAAGTGTTTTAATTGTAAATTGTATTAATCTGTATCCTTAAATTTTGCTGGAATCCTGTCTGTATGATTATTTGTTCTCACCCCGCCCCCCAGACCCCCATTTTCCTATTTGTTTTCTATTCTGTCTTATCTCTTTTTTTCTTCACCTTCTTTTCTTTGTCTTATTTCCTCTCTTTTTTTTCCTGCAAAAAGACTTGATAGATAGGTCAACATATCTGGTCTCTTATCTTAATAAGGATAGATATAAACATCTTCCTATCTCTCCTTTCCCTCTCTAGTTTTGGTCACATATCTATCGTCTTCCTCCTCCTCTCTATCATCTTATACCAACTTAAAACTGCCTCCTCAAACATGTGTGTGCATAAATTAAAAATAATATGTAAGTTTTTAAGCCTGGAAAAATTTGTGACCCATATTTTTGTATTAAAATGGAGATATGAAGAATTAGGACCAAAATCCTGGTCTTAAGGAAATAAATTATAATCCCATGAACCCTTAAAGTTGTCAGTTTCTTAATATAATTAATATTTGATCTATTTTTACATTGAGCTCTCTGGATTACATCCTCCTTGGAATTATCTATACAGATTACCAAATAAATTCATTATATATATATATATATATATATATATATATATATATATAGTGGGGAGGGGGAACAAATATTTATACATATACAAATTTTTAATTTATTGTATTTCCAACTAATGAATAAACATACTTTTCATATAATTAATTCTACACAGTTGCATAACTAAATATGCAGAGAAAAAAAAAAAAAATTTGATTTAATAGAAATAAATACTATTTAATAATATCAGGAAGTCTCCTTCCTGACAAATCAACCATGGTGAGATTTGAACTTGGTCTCATGGTCAGAATGCAGACATTCTAACTACTCAGCCACGTGTGAGAGTGAGAGAGAGAGAGTATAAGTTTCATAAAGACATTTTACTTATGCACACACAAGTTTTATTGAAGATGACTGACAAGGTACTGTGATTAAGTTTTTTCTTGTTTTTTTTTCTTGCTTGCGTTCGTACAAATGATTTCTTTTTGGAACAGTGTGTGTGTATGAACTGTCCAAACGATCTACAGATCCAAGCACTTTCGGTTAATCTATTAAGCATTATCAAGGATTTTTGTTTTGTCTGAATATGTAGACAGAAAAAAAAATAAAAACCCTTGATAATGGTTAATAGATTAACCGAAAGTGTTTGGATCCACAGATCATTTGGACAGTTCATACACACACACTGTTCCAAAAAGAAATCATTTGTACGAATGCAAGAAAAAATAGATAAATAAAGAACTTAATTGTAGTGCCATGTCAGTTGTCTTCAATAAAACTTGTATAAAAAAAGGATTGCATCCCAAATATATATATACACACACACACACACACACACACGTGTAGGTGTGTGCATGCCTATCAACAGCCAACAATGTATATTTTATAAAGATAGATAAATATATCCACAACAACAAATATTAAAAAGTAAAAAATACAGTATAAAAATAACTATTAAAAAGGTTTTTTAAAAACAATCTCTTTTAAAAAAAATAATATCAAACTATTGACTGTAACTTACCTGTATGATAATCACTAAATTTTACAGGGTAAAATGAATTTGAAAAAAATTACTATTTAGAAAGAAAAATTCCAAGGTTGGTTTTTATACATGTTTACCTCATCTCAATATTTTTGTTCCTTATACCAAAACCTTCAGTAGATTCAAACTCAAATCCTGACACATTAATGAGAAAAAGAAAGCATTTATCGAAACAAGTTCTCACTCTGATTAGCACAAAAGCCAATTAAGAAGACAAGTGTTGAGTAAATTCAAAATTCTTACCCCAAAAGACCATGATTCCAAGAACAGCCCAAGTTGTCCAATCAGGAAGATATTTAATAAAGATGAGAGCCATCAAGGCACTAATCATGAGGAGGTAGGCTTGTTGAAGTAACAATGGACCTTTCCAGTGAATGCAAATCATGCCAATAACACCAAAGTTCCACATCAAAATAGCTACTGTAATGTAATCCATTGGAACATTGTATGCTTTTAAAACTTCTCTGAAAAAGATTTAAAAAAAAAAAAAGAAGGGTGGTAGAGTACAATAAAGGAAAGGAAAGTACAACTTACTAAACGTTGCCAAAGAAACATTCGGATTATGAAAGTTTTGCAAATTAAATTTTAATCTATAGAGAACATTTTGATGTTGGCACATAACATTCCTTTTATGAACCAATTGACAAAAAAGGAAAAGAAAAAAGGGTTTATGAAAACTGGGTACCAGAAATGGGTCTCAGGTCCCGGCAGCAATGCTACTTTCAATATTTACATATTTCAGCTTAAATGCTGATGTATAATTAAATAATTAATACCATGATAGTTATCACTGTCAACATGTATTTATCAACATTATCGCTTGCATTTTACAACTGAAAGCAAGTTTTACATTTTAGTTAAAAGAGAATATATTGACATTGAATGTTTAAACAATCTGGAATGTATTTGAGTAGACAACCTAATAGTGTTTAACATTCTTGCTGTCAATTTTTAATAAAAAATTGTATGAATCCAGATGCTCTCTACTTATTTTAGCGAATTTATTTGGCAAAAGCAAATGAAAGAAATGCTCTGAAAATACAGGTTTTCAAAATTTATAATTAGTTATTCATCGTTATATGTTTATTAACATTTTCATATTCTATAGTTCAGACATTTTTACATATTTATGAATAAAAAATATGTTTTCATATTTATTTCTTCATAAGGTAAATAACAACTATTGTAGTTGGCTCATCTGCTTTATAATGTTATAAATGTGTGTTTGTAAGATGCATAATAGTGCCTGAAAACAAACATAGTGATGATGAGGCAAAGTGGAAAACTCTGTTGGTTTCGCCTTTTTCAGGTCAGAATGAAAGACAAAACTCTGTGTAAGAAAAATGTATTGGGTTTTTTAAAGATAAGAGGACCCATAAATTAAAGTACCTTATCAGATCCAATGAAACAAACACTTTCTGGTTTTATGGCCCCTCTTATCCTTAAAAATCCCAACATATTTTCTTTACACAGTTTTGTCTTTCATTCTGACCTGAAGAAGCCAAAATTGACATCAATGAAATGAGTCATTTCTTGTCTCCTTATCTCCAATTTTATAAATATTAGGTTGGTGCAAAAATAATGTCGTTATTTACATAAGTAACATATGTGAGAAAACGACATTATTTTTGCACCAACCTAATATAAAATTATTCTTGTAAATAAAGAATCTAATAAATAAAAAATGCGTAACATTTTTGTCATGAATTCTCAAGATAAAAAATGTGTGAATCCAGTTTATATGTCTGGGTTTTATTAAAATTCTAAAAAATGTCGCTTTTTGAAAAAATAAAAATGGCTGAGGGAGTATACAGTAATGACAGAAAAATAGTCCTTTGTCAAGAATGGAATCAGTGAACAGGGTTTAGATACATTATTTTTTGGTTTTAATGAAAAAATTAAGGCATAAATGTATTTCTCCCTCTGCCATCATTTAGATATCTTGGTATGTTCGTTAAAGCAGCAGCCAAACATTGTTATCTATGTTGCCAACTGTGACAAGAAGCAATCATTCTATGTTGAGGACAGTAAAGGTAGATAGAGAAAAGTGATCCTCACTCACCCTAAATACATGTAGGAGAACATGAACAGCAGCAAAAGTGATGACATTATCAGCCAACCATGAATGATCTGTAAATAACAACGACAACGTCTGATAATCTCCTTTTTACAAATCTTTTTGGATGTGAAAGTCATACAATCTTTAGCTTTCACAGTTATTTCTTCAAAACAATATAATGAAAGAACAACATAGCATAATATGTCTTTATCTCTTGTCATTCAAAAATCATTGCCAATAACTTGTTAGACAAAGACATTTTATCAACACTATTTTGGACTGTCAAAATTCTAGTGGTTTCTTGTTGAAAGAAGAAAGGAAAAAAGAAAGAAAGGAAAAAAGGAAAAAAGAAAGGAAAAAAGAAAAGAAAAAAGAAATGAAAAAGACAAAAAAAATGAAAAAGAAAAAGAAAAAGGAGAAAGAAGAAAAAAAATTTCCTGAGCGTTCATCTATGAAACTCTGGAGTTGAGATGCCGAATCAGCTAAGTAATAAACCTTTTACTAGTATTATATATATATATATATATATATATATATATATATATATATATATAGATAGATAGATAGAGAGAGAAATAGAGAGATATATAACAAAAATATAGTACTGCTGCCATATGAGGGCTGGAACTGCCCAATCGTTACTTTCTAGTCGAGATAGAATTCAGAAGCGTCTTTACAGCCTTGTGGGTAATGAATCATTTTCAACTTTAGAACCCCTAAATGTCACAAGCCTGTCATTAGTCTATCGTAAATGTTTTGATGATCTACATTCCTTAGTTCCTCCAGTTCTGATCTTCACAGCTGAGATCAACGATGCCACGTACACAGGATTGAATCATCCCCATTCCCTTTGTATTCCAATGGTAAGAAGGAAGTTTCATTTGGACAGCTTCTTTCCAAGAACTGCTACTTTATGGAACAGAATCATGAGAGGATTCTTCCTCAATTTCTACGTTCTTAACCTCTTCAAGTCTTCGGTTAACCGTTTATCCTCATAAACTGCAATTCTTATCTCCTCCTCTTACATGCATCAACCCACTTCTACCTTGAGTGGCTCACAGACTTCGAACATTTAAAAAAGAAAAAAAAAAAGAAGAAAAAGTTTTTTATGTACTGGGTCTAAAGTAGAAGTCGCCAAACGTTTTTGACCAGAGCCCCCCCCCCCCTGCTTGGTTTCTCTTCCTACCCCAGTAACTCCTATTGGATCAAGTTCAAAATTCCTCCTCCACCCAATACAGGAAATCAAACCAATGAATCAAGCAAATAATATATTAAGTACACCAAGCCTAAATGCAGCTGATGCTATGGAACAGAAGTGCATAACCACTACTAATATCCAATTAATAAGGCATTGTATACAAAGATGGTTAAAATTTTCTTTCATCTGCACAGAAGAATACACCATACATGTAGACTAAATAAAATTTAGCTCAGTGTCATTCGTACACCAACCACCATTCAACCTCTTGACTATCATCAACACTCTGAAACTCCTCACTGACTGCTGGGTGGGGGGATGGGTCGCTTGGACTCGGTTTAAAGTAACTTGGCATAAAATTTGACTTAAGTAGTATTTCTTCAGCACCTTACAGTCCAATATATTGACCAACGTTTAACAACAATTGCTACTTAATGAGCCACTTTTATTTTACAGCCTAAACAGAGAAATCATAAACTTCCTTTTGACTCATTGGTAAATGACTGATTTTTGATTGGTATGTACCAAATACCTTTACTAACACTTTTCACATAAGAGCTATTTCTACAATTCTATATGAAGAAAATAATTTACTAATTTTAATGAAAGTGAAAATAACATTTGCACTTTCTAAGAAAGCATTTGTTGGTAGGAGGTTCAATGTGTTTAAAACCCTCTTGGAGTTTTGCCTGAACTAAAAAGATGTTGAACAAACAGTTGTTAAAATATTGATGGGTAAAACTGAAATTCAACAAAGATTCATTTTGAGCTCTTTATCATCATGCAGTTCTAATGAAATGTTTTAAGAAAGTAAGAATAATAAGTAAGAGAATAAATAGAAGATGATTCAATCTGTGGCCTGTTTTTTTTTTTTTCTTTCTTTTAAATGGAAAATTTTAAATTGAAAAATCGAATGAGCTAATGACCAAGTGAATTTAAAAGTTTCATCAGCAGGTTAAGTCAAAATCGGTTTTCGCTTATTTCAAATTGTCTATAATCATGAAACATAATATTAGAAGACAATGTAGCCATTGAGTTTGGACCACATATGACATATTTAGTCATATGAGCCTTGCAATACATTGATATTTAAATTTTTTATTGGCGGTTGCATTTTGGTAACGTTGATCAAAGAACAACAAAGTACTGGCTAAGTTAGTTGTTTTAATTGAACAGAAAAAAAACATTTACATTAACCAAATCAGTTAATACTATAAAATTTTTTTATTTCTTTTTAGTTTGATAAAAATGGAAGATTTTTTTTTTTTAATGAGAGTGCAGCACTTACTTTATAACATCTATATTTATAGAGAAGAAGCAGAAAGACTGTCATCACAGCAATAATTCCCAAAAGAATAAAAGCATTTGCAAAAGACTGCCATGCTTTGGTTCCAGAATCTTCTGTTTGTTCGTGGAATGGTGTGTAGATGCTAAAAAATAAAACAAAATGAAATGAAGATAAAGTTACAAATAATACAAGACAAGCAATATTGCACATTTGATTAAAATAGTTCTTTGAATGAAAAAACAAAACAAAAAAACAATAAGAAAAAATAACATTAACATTTTCTGTTAAAGTCGCAAGAAAAAAAATATTATTGACATTTCCTATAGGATTAATTTTATTCTCACCGGATAAAAAGAAGTCACAAGAGAAAAAAAACTTATGTATATTATTAATATTTGATTAACAATCAAGACTGATTTGTTTTTTTATGGCTCATCAACCTTTTGCAGGTTATTTAAAGCCAGGAGATGAGGATTTACTGATTAATCCACTAATTAATCCATAGCTGGAGGATAAGAGGGTATCTGTGCACAAGTGAATATAATGAACCCAACTGGAATTGGAACTTGGCTTTCTGATTTTCAATTCTGAGCTGTTATCAATTAATTACACCACCTGCACATCCAAGCATACAGTAGCTGGTATTCCTAATCTAGGTACTGACCAGTTTCAACATTGCTTAAGTTTGGTGATTGTATAAGAACCAATGTTTTCAACGTGATATGGCCATAAGCCTTAAGAAACAAGAAAGTATATCCCATATAGAAGGGAAATGTTAAGAAAGAAAACTAAGTGGAACTGTAATACTACAAGAGACAATACCCACATTAGAAACAGGGGGAAAAAATGAGCCTATCTAATATAAGTTAGTAATTGTGTAAGCCGGTAGAAAAATAAATGCTATATGAGAATCAGCACTTGGGAAAGCAAGACATTTTTATTCTAATTATATTTAGTCTGTATTTTATCTTTGACTTGTGGGTTGGATTCTGAAGCAAAGGTTCTTAAAAGGATTTTGCACTTGGAATTAGTTTTAATATTTTACTCAGATTGTCTTGAGCAACATTCATTACTATAACAGTTTGACTTCTCTGGATGGAGGAGGAATTAAAAAAGAAAAGAAAAAAAAGAAAGAATCTATTCTTATATCAATTTTCATACAAAAAGCAGATAGTGAAGTTAATTATATAATTGGCAAGAATCACTCTCGCAAACAATTTTTAATAAAATACATTAACCTCGAACCCATTTATGAATGTTATGATCCCTGTTTATAAATTCCAGTTGTATAAGGTCTTTTTTTACTACAAGCTTTCGATTGTTCATACAATCATCGTCAGGTATAGAAATAGATATGTCTTTTTTACATCCAGGTTCGAGGTTAATGTATTTTATTAAAAATTGTTTGCGAGAGTGATTCTTGCCATTTATATCATTAACTTCACTATCTGTTTTTTGTATGAATGATTCATGTAATATATATATATATATATATATATATATATATATCAAAATAAATAAATTGTAGCCTCTGTCTGTGTTTGTTATCGAACTCCTAGGGTTTTGGTGATAGACCCCATAACCATATATATTCTGAAGTTACATTAACCAGGGTACTTGGATAAGTATATTTCATTTTGATTAAAGGGGGCCCCTGAAAATTCTTTGATTTAAATTTTGAACAAGAGAATGACTCCTATCCAAAATATAGAAGGAGAAAGCCAGAAGGTGGAGGTCACATTGGCAAGATCAAAATGAGACAATATGGACATCAAGTTGAGTAAGAAATCAGTGGGTAGTGCAACAATATTTGTTGCAACAATTTAATTGTCATATCAATGTTGAAATCTGCTCATTAATTCATTTAATCAAGCTTTGCATCAAATACATATCAAAGGGGTCAGATCAAGCTGTTTTTGCACAAACCCCCACTAAAAAGCCCCCCCCCCCCGATTTAAATTAAATTTAAATTGGAACAAAGGAATGACTCCTATCCAAAATATAGAAGGAGAAAACCAGAAGATGGAGGTCAAGTCAGCAAGATCATTGAGTAGTATTAAAATGCATCATTTTTTTTCCACAAATTATAACAATGATTTAAAATCGTCATTTTCTTACAAAAAAATGTGTGACATGCAGCAAAAGTGCGGGTAATTTGGCTAGTTGAATAAAAGTAAGTGCCAAGAAATGTGCCTAATGAGACACAGATACAAGAAATTATAAGTTTAATTCCTAGAGAAAAGCTGCTGTTAACTACAAAGGAAGATGAGGCAAAAAAAATGACACCTACCAAGCAGAAAATACTTGCAGGAACTTTTGATACATTATCTATAGTAATTCATGCACATTTTAGTAAACTATAATTTTTAGTACCTCTACAAAAGCTGAATTTTTTTTAAATGTTGATATGAACTATGAAATTAATTTTTTTTTTAAATAAATATAAATAAAATAAAATAAAAATAAAAAAAAATTAGTTGACTTGTTTTTGACAGCTTGTCAACTTTTTGCAGGTTATTTAAAGCCAGAAAATATTTTTAGATTGTAAGAATTTTTTTTTTTTTTGAGATAATGATTTATTGATTCCAGACCAACTAATTAACTGGGATATATATATATATATATATATATATATATATATATATATATATATGGAAGAAGAGGTGGATTCATACCTTTCCCAAGGGTATCTGCACATAAGTGAATATAATGAGCGTGACTGGAATTGTAACTTGGCCCTCTAATTTCAAATTCCAAGCTGTTATCCATTACACCACCCATAGATCCAAGTGTACAGCAATTGGTATCCCTAAGCAGTCAACCAGGCTCAATGTTGCTTAATTTTGGTGCTCTTATAAAAACCAGTGTTTCATTGTGATATGGCCATAAACCTTGCATATATTGAACTGTCCAAGTCTGCTTTAGGAATTGCCTATTTGACCAAATATTTAGTATATTATATATATATATATATATATATATAGGTAAAATTCACACGTATAAAATGGAATGTTCGCAACATTTTCCCCATACTGCTTTCCCCACTGATCCTAGGCAGAAGTACAGAATTTTATGTAAATAATCTCATCATTTCAATAGGCATGATAATAATTACAATATAAATCTAACAACAAGTGTATAGAAACTATGTCAGATTTTATTATGTAAGGTAATGTTTTCACAATCAAATACGTAACAATCAACCAGCCATTGTTGGTTATATTTTCAAGAAATACTTATAGTCACATAAGCAATATAGCATCTAAGGTTCGGCTTACATCTATCCATATTAATTTTTTTCTTTTATTGGATTGGATTAATACCTGGAGAAGCTGAAAGTCATTCCATTCGACCAATGTTTTTCTTTTTTTAACTTCTTTTGGCAAGGTGGGCAATAGCCAGTTTTGCAGAATATGAAGGTACATTAGCCTGCATGAACAGATTCTTTAAAACTTAAGAAAAAAATGCCATATGTAAAAACTTCCAATAATTCTCTGCCTTTATCTTGATACCATCATCAATTTGGGGGGGGGCCTATAATTTTACTGCTGACAATACTAGACAAAAATATTCCACCTTGGACTTTCCAAGTCATTTTGGTTGATTATTTAAATGAAGGAACCAACCTCTACTCCGAAAATCAGATTCATCCAATGTAGCTTTACATTCATAAAGAAAAATTAATCAGTTTACATGTACTTTTTCCTCTTACTTACATGTTGTTTCACTTTGTTATGTTTACTTAAAAAGGTGGTAATATGGTGGCTTTCATATCTTTAACCAATGTTCTTAATATTTTGCATCTTTTCTGATTCTTCAAATATTTTCTTGCTTATGACCTTTTTAATTTTTCTGAAATCTTTTCGAGTCATTCTTAAAGACAGTTTCTCTTATTCTTATCTTGCCAATGTTTACAATTTCTTTTTCTGACCATTGTGTGTCCAAAAGACACATGGCCTAGTGAATTAAAGCATTTGATTCCTTAGCAGTTGTGAGTTCAATCCCTGGGTCTGGTAGTACTTAAAATCCTCATACTGTGGTTTAGTAGAAGAAATGGACAGGTGATACAAAGGTGAAGAAGACTGATCAATAACAATAGATATGAAATGAAATCCCCTAAGCAAAGAAAGTGGAACAAGAACAAACTAGCAATGTTTTATAAATTGAATAAAAAATTTGGTTTGAAATTCCAAGAAGGCTACTAAGATGGACACCTGAACAAGGTTGAATTGTACAATGGCTAAAATGTTCTGAGTATAACAAACAAGACGAACATCCTGTGTTGATTTTTTGGTTGGTTTGGTTTGCTTTACGGCATGTCAACCTCAATGGGTTATTTAATGCCGACAAATTTTTTTATTGCTGATAATATATTTTTTCAAAATAAACTATAGTCGGTAATATCTTTTTCTAAAAATGTATTGCTGGTGACAATTTTTTTTTTTTTTTTTACAAAGTATTTCTGGTATGTATTAAAACCTATCTTTGCACTTTCACAGTGTTTTGACCCC
This sequence comes from Acanthosepion esculentum, assembly GCA_964036315.1. Lineage (NCBI taxonomy): Eukaryota > Metazoa > Mollusca > Cephalopoda > Sepiida > Sepiidae > Acanthosepion > Acanthosepion esculentum. The sequence continues at coordinate 12,454,819 of OZ038507.1, read as the reverse complement.
AGTTTGTGTGTCAAGTATTTGCCCATAGCTGGGACCCTAACAGGTGCTACCACCCTGAGTCAGGGTGGACCTGGGAACATCAGCAATTAAGAGGTGGTTCCACGTTCCTCAAAACCTCCTGATCAGAGGCCTTGCTGTTGAATGTAATTTATAGTCTTACCCAGGACGCACATCCTGGGTTAAATAGCAATGCATATAATAATGAAAATTAACCATCTCAAAAATCCCAAAAAAGGGTATACTCTTATATATATATATATTTACAATATAAGGAACAACCCATAAGTTGGGTAATAAAATCAAACATATGAGCTGTCATAAATATTTCTAATAAAAACATAAGCTGAGACTCGCAGACTACTGCTTATCCTGAACAGTTTACCAATATCAGTGGTTTAATATCAATTATGAAGACATTGAATAAAATTTGATGTGTAGCAACAAAAGATGATTCTTTTTTCCATATGGTAACATCAGTGAAAGAAAAAACAAATAAAAAGCTTACAGATAGCCTCCTTGTTCTGTGTAGAAATTGACTGAACTGATTGTGGCCACAACGACAATCATACACAAGGTGACTGGGACAAACAACATAATGACATGTTTCGCTCCATATAACAATGTCTCTTCATCTTCTTCACTTGGGGGGTTGCTACTACGTTTCCTACGTGCTGGCGGGACTGGGAGGCTGGCTTCAGTTACTTCTGGGTTCTCAATTTCTATTTCACGTTCATTCTGTATAAAACAAAACAATCTTTCAGAAAAGCTTTCTCTGACAAAATTTTCAGATTTCAAAAGAAAAAGATTTATCAATCTTTCTTCAGTCTTGTTCTCATCTGACAAAGATGTATTTTTAAAATTAAAAAGAAAGGTGGAAAAATTAATTTAATGCAATTTGACCATCATCTAACATCAAATGATTAAAGATCTTAGTGAATCCAGTAAATTTACATTTGTTTGTATATCAGATGATTTATTTTCATTAGGCCATCACTATGAAAAAATAATTTGAAGGTTTTAAACTTGTTAGTGAATTTTAATACACTCCCATAAATACAGATTTTTTGTAGTCTTTTCATGAAGATATCCGATGTCAATAGTATGAAGTAATACAATTTACGGAAAAAAGAAAAAAAACAAACAAAAAATCAAAAACAAATTTACAATCCCATGTGAAAATCCTTTTATATGGGCAGATAACCAAGTGGTTAGAATAGCATTTTGACCAAAGACATTTGGGCAAGTGATTCCTTGATAATATTGGCCCGGGGGGGGGGGGGGGATGCCAGACTGTGGCACTATTGGGATGTGCCTGAAAACCATACCATTGGTTGCCTCCAAACCTTGTGAGTAAAATTGGGAAATTAGAACTGCTTGGAAGGTGATGTTTGTGTTAGCATGAGTCACAAGTCATTGTGACCGAGGGTTTGAGGGTACAGTATTTGTTCAAACTGTTGATCATACCAAATTATGCACTCTCTCCCAGAATGCCTGCTCAGTATAGTTGCAACATGAGCCACAAGTTGGTTCCGAGGGTGTTTAATAAACACAAATGTGCTTGAGTAGGCATCTGCCACAAGGATTAGCTAGCCATGCTAGAAGACAGGCCTACTCTAATATAAGTGGTTAGCTATATATACAATCATATGTTTGGTTTTGGTCTACAATGATATCCAACATATTTAGGATCAATGATGGAAAGAAATAAAGACCTGAAAGATAAAGTCTAAAGTGTGAATTAATTTAAACTCTTAACTTAGAAAGAATAACAAGAGCAGTTAACTCTGTAACTATGACAATGAAATTTTGGGATTTGATCAAAAATGTCATTGTAACTTTCATTTTTTAAATAATGAATTTTATGCATTTACATTGGACTGCAAGAAAAGTGTTTTTTTTTTGTTTTTTTTTTAAAGTGAAAACTGAATTCAAATTATTTCCAATAGGACAGATTAAATGCAACAATTGACAAAAAGTATCAAGAACTGGTCAATTGGAAGTGTGTCATCTTCCATCAGGATAACACCAGACCTCATGTCTCTTTGAAGACCTGGCAGATATTGATATATCTTGGCTGGGATGTTATACACATCTAACCATGCATTTTCAGATTATCAAATTATTTTGAACATTATAAAATTCTCTTAATGGGAAGAACAATTCTCTGGATACCTGTAAAAAAAAAACACTTAGACCTATTCATCACCCAGAAAGTTGTCAAGTTCTGGGAGGATGGAATCATGAAACTGCTTCAAAGATAGAAAAAGACTGTGGAACAAAATGGCATATATGTGGTTGAATGTACAAATATTGTCTTTGAAATTAACCTTTACCACGCTAATTTCTTTTGAGAATTGTTCCCCTGCCACTGCATTTTTTTTGAGAGTGCAAAAACACGAACACCTACAGTTTTAAAATTGTTATAACTTTCTTTGTATTTTGCATATAGATTTTAATTTTTATACACTAATAAAAGAAGTCAATTGTCAATATTCAAAATAATTCACCTTCAGAAAGGCTATCAGATATATGATGGTCACTAGTAGCTTCCATAAAATTACTCAGGCATGGATGATAGTAGCCACTAGTGGTCATCATTGCTTTCCTCCATGTCACTAGTGTGGTTATCATCTCTGACCACTTCACCGTCAATATTCACTTGAGTAAAGCTCTCAAAATCATCATCGGAATCCGAATCAAAGAAAAACTCCTGAGTAAAGGCTTTGTTGGATGTTGATGTTGCTATTTTTGTTTACAAAAAATTGCGAAAAAATTAACGTTGGTTGATGTTACACCTCATGTAGAGTCTATAAGAATTCGAAATGGCATTGGAAAACAGAAGTTTAGCCTTATTCCAAAGCAGTAGTAGACAATTTCTAGCTTAAAATACCAGAAATAACAGTTGACAAGTGTTTATTTATAGCAACCATCTCTGGCAACAGAAGTTGCTGATAGTAGTAAGGGAGAGAATTCTATGGCGACTATTGTGGTCTGCAGTGTGGTAAAGGTTAAAGCTGCCTTTAATGGGTCCAATTTGGAAGAGAACTTATCTGAATTCCATGTCATAATACACAATACTTTTTGCTCTTCCAATCGCAACACACACATCATCTTCAGATACAGACAGGTTTTCATTTTCTCCAGGATCTTTTTCATTCCACATTGTTAGAAACAATCCATTTTTTTTATTACTCAGGATTGCTCTTTTAAAAAACGAGTCATTTTCATTGTTTTCAGAAACAAAGATGGAAATGTGGACCATTAAATCTT